>NW_021026223.1:422493-470729 GCF_004153795.1 Camellia sinensis | reverse complement strand
TTGGAATAATGCATTGACTGTGAGTTTTTAAGCCCACTTGAGAGTTTTATTTGACTAAGTGCTTACATGGAATGAAATTGAGTGTTTACATGGAATGAAAATTCTTGTTGACTATTGTGATAGGATGTGTGAGACTCAATTTGGAAGACCTCACTTGGTGCTAAATCTATAGTACTCTTTGATGAGGATGTATTGTTTTGGTAGTAAATAGTTTATTTTACATAAATTATGTTCAATAAAATAATTATGTTTATACATATACTTTTATATTAATATGGATGTATGTACTATATAAATAATATATGTTGCATATATAATCATGTGGTGCTATAGAGGTGGAGTGGGAAGAGTGTGGTGTATAAGGTGTATGGTGCGGAAGGTTGGCGGTTCGAGTCTCCGCAAGAGCGGATCAAATTGTTCTACAACGAATTATTGTCATGAATGGCACTTGATAGCGTCACGAATAGTGCCTACCATGACATTAAAGTGTCACTGAAAGGTTTTAGTCTTGATGGTGTAATGACACTTACAAGTGTCACTAACTCTTTTTTTAATGGCGCTTGATAGTGCCACAAATAATATCTACCATGACATTAAAATGTCATTGAAAGTTTTCAGCCATGATGATGCAGTAACACTTGCAAGTATTTACCGTAACACTCGTATCTACCGTGGCACCGATAGAAGTGGCACTTGTTCAAAATGCCACAAAACCAAAAAATGTCATTAGAAAAATAATTTTGTGGCACTTTCAAATGTCACTAAACTAAGAAAATGTTGTAGTGAAATGAGGGGAAAACAATAATGAAATGGTGAAAATCTTATTGAGGGTGCAACTTTTATTTTTTAATTTTTAATTATATATATATATATATATTTATGAATTACAACCTCCAAGTATTGATAATTAGGGAAATTCTATATACACATCAAAAATTCTCTCAGTACACACTATTCTCTCATACCTTTGATCTCCGATTCTTACCTTTGAACATCACCTAGGTTAGTTTTTTCTATATGTTTTTTATTTGCTTAGCGATTTACCTGCCATAATTGTTTCTATTTTGAATTTAACTCGACACTGATTGACTGAATATTGTGCAACAAAATAAATACGTTTGAAATATTTATGTTGAATAAAATTAATAAGTTCATACTTTTTAGAACAGACAACTCAACTCGTTCAGACTTATTATGTTTAGTTTTTAACGTATGAGCATTTAATATTTGGTGAACCTTAATAATTTAAACAAAATAGTTTTGCTCACATTGAATATTATGTAAATGTTCAACCATGGTTAATCCGAACGTGCGACGAACAAAACCATCCTTCCAGTGATTTTACGAACAGAAAAAACAAAAATACAAAATTGCCTTTGTAAGTAGTATTCATTGATACATTGTTCCTGTTGGCTTATTTTTCTTACGAAGGAAAATATCATAAATGCGAGCGTGCCAGCAAGGATTGAAAAATCCTTACAGATTAAATTCAAGCCAATTATCAAGCGATTGTGTTGACGGGTCTTTTGCCTCAACGAAGAGGACTTCAAAATTTGTCAAGTGTAGCGAAAAGAAAAAGTAAAAGAAGAAAAAGGGACGGAGAAAGATGATTGAGTGAACAATCAAAGTAATAAATACTTACCTCTACTCCTATGCTTCGAAAAGAAAGTGCATAAAATGCTTCGAAATGGAAATGCTGAAAATAAATGCTTCGAAATATAAATCTATGTTAAACTACTCCTAAGATAAGGAAAATGACAAGAAATATTGAAATCAATTGTCATTGATTTAAGTTCTGGATCCTTTACAATGTAACCATTAATGGTTATTTATAGAAGAAAAAATACAGTAATAACTATTTAGTAACTACCCATTTCTTCCATCTTCATTCTTGTTTTGCCATGTGTCCTTCCACTCATTCACTTTGTCCTCCCACTCATCCACTTTGTCCTCCCACTCATCTACTTTGTCCTTCATATTCTCCATTGTCTCTATAACTTCTTTTAACTTCCAAATGAATAAAAGGATGACACGTGTCCTGCAATTATATAAATAATAAATAATAATAAAAATTGCAGATTTATGGTGCTAACATTACCCCCCGCGGCCCTTAAAAATGATGTTTACTTGAATTTTTGAAGGGCCGAACCAAGCACATGACTAATCTAAGCAATAAAATGCTTCGAATAATATCAACAAAGTGCTTCGAATGATATAATAGCACCAATGAAGTGTTTCGAATGAGTATGACATTATGACTAGATGTCTCGAATGCTAGCTATTATGAACTAGTAACAAGCTTCAAAGGTGGTACAAAGGACCAAAATCATCTTTCGAAGGTTGAAAGTGCCGACAAAGGACAAATTACATCCTTAAAAATACTCGCCAAAGTTTCGAAGGTTCACAACCACCATTATTGTTTCTTCGAAGCTGTTAATGCAAGATGGAGTGCTTCGGAGCTTACAAAATTATGGCAAAAGAGCCTTCGAAGCAGCTTTTGGCCAACATTGTAGTTATTCACATTTTGTATGTTCTGGTTCATACATAATTAATGAAAATATTAATTTTGTGCTTCGAACCAGTTATTAATTCTTCGAAGACACCAAAACTGTTGTTCTTCGAGCCAACTTATGATGCCAAAAACAGGCATTATTCGACAACTAATTAATTGTCATTTTACATATATTTGAAGAGATGTACACATTTCGAAATTCACAGAGGCAGGCTATCCAGCAAGGCGGTATTATTACCGCTAGGACGGAGGGGTTAGGCTATCAGGGGAATGAGGAAAAATTTCCAGTAAACATGACTATCACTCAAGATGTGTTGGAAGATGTTGACCAAGATGAAGCTCAACCTGCACCAACAGAATTTGAAGCAGGAGGCCAAGCCACCGTGGATGACCTTCGTGAAATAAATCTGGGTGATGAAGGAGAAAATAAACCAACCTTCATTAGTGCAAATTTAAAGGAAGAAGAAGCTCGGCAATATATTTCCTTTTTAAGGGAGTATCGTGATATATTTGCATGGAACTACAGTGAGATGCCTGGTCTTAATCCAGAGATTGCAGTCCATAAGCTTGCAATTCACCTTACGAAACGGCCAGTTAAACAGCCTCAGAGGCGAACTCGACCAGAGCTTACAGCCCAAATTGAAGCCGAAGTCGATAAGCTTATCAATGCAGGATTCATCAGAGAAGTCAGATATCCAACCTGACTAGCAAACATAGTGCCAGTCAAGAAAAAGAATGGTCAAATCAGGGTTTGCATTGATTTCCGTGATCTCAATGAGGCTTGTCCTAAAGATGACTTTCCTTTGCCCATCACTGAACTTCTTGTAGATGCAACTACTGGGTATGAAACCTTGTCTTTTATGGATGGATACTCAGGATACAATCAAATCCGAATGGCACTTAAAGATGAAGAAATGACTGCATTCAGGACTCCGAGAGGAGTCTTTTGCTATAAGGTAATGCCTTTTGGCCTGAAAAATGCTGGGGCCACGTATCAAAGGGCGATGACTGTAATTTTTGGTGATATGCTCCATGACACCATCGAATGCTATGTTGATGATCTTGTCGTCAAGACAAAGGAAAAGGAAAATCATGTGGAAGATTTGAGAAAAATCTTCGAACGTTTGAGGAGGTACAAACTCAAGATGAACCCACTAAAATGTGCATTTGGAGTTTCATCAGGAAAATTTCTTGGGTTTGTGGTTCGAAACAAAGGGATTGAAATTGACCCTACCAAGATTAAAGCTATTGCCGAAATGCCTCCTCCACGAAATTTAAGGGAATTAAAGGGGCTACAAGGGAGATTGGCCTATATCAGAAGATTTATTTCTAACTCGGCTGGTCGATGTTTGCCGTTCTCAAGATTGATGAAAAAGGGTGTTCCATTTGAATGGGATCAGCAATGCCAAAATGCTTTTAATAGTATTAAGGAGTATCTTTTGAAGCCTCCAGTACTTACGAGCCCAATAAAAGGAAAACCACTTTTGTTGTACATAACAGCCTTGGATGGTTCGTTAGGGGCATTGTTGGCACAACATAATGAGCATGGGAAAGAAAATGCCTTGTATTACTTGAGTCGTACTTTGGTTGGGGCAGAGGTCAATTACTCCCCTATCGAAAAGACATGTCTTGCCTTGGTGTTCACCTTGCAAAAACTAAAGCACTATGTCTTGAAACACGAAGTCAAGTTGATATCAAGAGCAGACCCCTTGAAATATATACTTTCACGGCCCATACTTTCAGGGAAAATTGCAAAGTGGGCTGTAATTCTCCAACAATTCGCAATTGAATATGTTCCCCAAAGAGCTGTAAAGGGGCAGGCTCTAGCAGATTTTTTGGCAGCACATCCTATACCTAATGACTCACCTCTAGTAACTGATTTACCAGATGAAGAGGTTATGCAAGTAGAAATTCAGAAATGATGGGAGATGTATTTTGATGGATTTGGTGGTGACAGACACGTGGCCTTAGGCACGAGTCAGGGCTTCCTATATTCCCCTAAAACAAAATATTTAGGTGGTGACTCTGTATCTGGAAAAACAGTCCATGTTTGGCACTTCTTTCAAACATTTGAGTCTGAACTGCAGTGAGCCCAATGAACAAAACGGGATTCCCTCCTGAGACGTTCGCCCGGTTTGTGCCTCATCCTCGAGCAAAGCCAAGCACTCGCTAGAAAGGACAAAATTGAAACTAGGGACAGGGGCTAGAAGATGTATGTACTATATAAATAATATATGTTGCATATATAATCATGTGGTGCTATAGAGGTGTAGTGGGAAGAGTGTGGTGTATAAGGTTTATGGTGCTGAAGGTTGGCGGTTCGAGTCTCCGCAAGAGCGGATCAAATTGTTCTACAACGAATTATCGTCATGAATGGCACTTGATAGCGTCACGAATAGTGCCTACCATGACATTAAAGTGTCACTGAAAGGTTTTAGTCTTGATGGTGTAATGACACTTACAAGTGTCACTAACTCTTTTTTTAATGGCGCTTGATAGTGCCACAAATAATATCTACCATGACATTAAAATGTCATTGAAAGTTTTCAGCCATGATGATGCAGTAACACTTGCAAGTATTTACCGTAACACTCGTATCTACCGTGGCACCGATAGAAGTGGCACTTGTTCAAAATGCCACAAAACCAAAAAATGTCATTAGAAAAATAATTTTGTGGCACTTTCAAATGTCACTAAACTAAGAAAATGTTGTAGTGAAATGAGGGGAAAACAATAATGAAATGGTGAAAATCTTATTGAGGGTGCAACTTTTATTTTTTAATTTTTAATTATATATATATATATATGAATTACAACCTCCAAGTATTGATAATTAGGGAAATTCTATATACACATCAAAAATTCTCTCAGTACACACTATTCTCTCATACCTTTGATCTCCAATTCTTACCTTTGAACATCACCTAGGTTAGTTTTTTCTATATGGTTTTTATTTGCTTAGCGATTCACCTGCCATAATTGTTTCTATTTTGAATTTAACTCGACACTAATTGACTGAATATTGTACAACAAAATAAATACGTTTGAAATATTTATGTTGAATAAAATTAATAAGTTCATACTTTTTAGAACAGACAACTCAACTCGTTCAGACTTGTTATGTTTAGTTTTTAACGTATGAGCATTTAATATTAGGTCAACCTTAATAATTTAAACAAAATAGTTTTGCTCACATTGAATATTATGTAAATGTTCAACCATCCGAATGTGCGACGAACAAAACCATCCTTCTAGTGATTTTACGAACAGAAAAAACAAAAATACAAAATTGCCTTTGTAAGTAGTATTCATTGATACATTGTTCCAAAGCAAGAATTTGAGTGCCGTTCATGATGTTTAAATCTTTAAAATTGATTGATTCTAATGTTTTAAATCCCAAGTCTTCAAAAATAATAATATTTTGAGTTGGGAATAGAAGTATAATAGAGAAGAGAATGAAATAAACTAATTGATAATAAATGATGTTCATGAATGTAGTATGTTAGATTATAATGGAGAAGATGATAAGTGCTGGATAATGATAAAGAAATACAATGTTTATATGTCTATATATGATGATGTGCAAAGAGTGTTTTGTATTTTGATGTATGAATTTTCTTTGGATTGATAGAATGCATACTATTATTGTCCGTAATAATCATTCTTTTAAGAGATTATTATAATATAAATTTAATATTTTAATAACATGTATTTGAAATAATTTATAATGTGTAAGTAGAATTATTCTTGTAATTATGTATGATCCAACAAGTTGATTTTTTTATTTTTTTTTTGTTTTGATATCACCCTGAGTAATTGCAGGAATTGGTATTGTGATAAACCAACAAGCACCATCCCCAACGGTAAACATGAGTTGACTATCACTAATACTAGGACCAACAATCAATAACAGACTAAAATAATCAACAAAGTATGATCTAAATTGTAAATTTGGTAAGCCTCATACTTAGAATGAATTTAAGTCATGCTCACTCTGTATGACTTTTGAATATTCAGAAACAGTTTTCGAGTTGTATTTTTTAATTTTCTGTGAATTTTCAAAATATTTTTATCAATTTTTTAATCTAAACACACTTAAAAAGTAAAAATAAAAAAAATCTTAAAATTCACTAAATATAAAAATTCAGTACTTTTTTTATTTATATTTTTAAGTATTTATTGAATTCTTTTTTATTTATTTTTACAAATATTTTACTTTTTCAATACATTTAAATTAGGTGCATTAAAAAAATAAAATTGATTAAAATACAAAAAAAAAATCATTAAAGACAAAAAAAAAATAATAATAATAAATTAAAAAAAATTAAAAAAACTAATAAAAAAACTCAAAAGCATATAGAGTTATTATCTTTGAATGAATCCAAATCACCTATTATTATTTTTATTTTTATTTTTGTATTGGTGTTCTTAATGTTACTATATAAATCAATTTTAAAAAAATAAAATAAAATATAAAAAGTAGTGTATAAACTAATGGAGCAAAGTTGATTCTCCTACATTTTTCCATGAGAATTCTGAAATTTTTTAATTTTTTTAATAGTTGTTGAGATCCAGACATAATGGGGAAGTTGTACAGGTGAGGTGTGTTTGGTTTGAATAATAATATAAAATTTAATAAATTAATGGGGAGGTTATCCATCCAACTAATCCATAATGCATGGTGGACCAGTTTGTGGGACAAGGAGCAGTGAGTTATATGGTCTAAAGAAAAGCCACTTGTATGAATACCATTTCACACCAATCTTTTTCTACATTTATTAATATTTGCTTTTGGATTAGTGAGTTATAGGGTCTAAAGAAAAGCCACTTGTATGAATACCATTTCACACCAATCTTCTTCTACATTTATTAGTATTTTGCTTTTGGATTTGAGAATTGACTATGCATCGCAGTTCATTTGGCTCCCCTCCCCCTAATCAATCCCCCCCTCACAATAAATCAAAGACTTCACACTCCATGTATGGTGTTGGTTTTACGACTTTTTAAAAATAAGAGGATAACGTGATATTTAATGATAGCTAGAAGGTAAATTGTAATTAATCATTAATTTTATGTGATTTGTGGGGACATAATTTTTTAGTTGTCTACGTGATTTAGGTTGTTAGCTAAGGTTACATGTGGGTGATCCTAGTTAGCCGAGGTGTGATTTGTTCACACCAGAATTTGAGTTAATCGAATAGAGGATAAGAGTCCTAGTTAAAGTTAGACTATCTGTTTGGATAAGATTGGACTCTTAAGAGAGTTGATCTCATTCCGAATAGGATGAGTCAAGATAAGTGTTATCCTAATGAAGGATAAGAGTAAGACTTCTAGGGGAAAAGTGGACATTGATTATTATATAAAGATGGTACCCCCATGGGTCTAAAGTACATTTTACTTAAAAGTTATTTGTTTACTTGAGCCAAGATAGTTATGAGATTGTTTGACTAACTTAATCATCGGAGTGTCCCCAGGTAGACGAGCCACTAGTCTTGTTTCTTTCTGTGTACAGGTGTTGGACTTCTCTATTCATGTACATGCTCTACGGTTTAATTCTTAGGATCTCAGCAAAGAGATCCAATTTGCTTGTGACATCAAAATTCAACACCCACAATTTGGCACCGTTTGTAGGAACTTAGTCAGAATAGATATCCAACGTTGTACACAACATGCAGAACCCGCGGGTTGAAGATGACTTGTATAGTGAGGAAGGAGAGCGCATCAATCTTGATGAGGGAGATGAACATGATGGCGAGGACAACATGGAGGAAGTTCCGGAAGCGAATAATGCCACCAACGGCCGAAATCCAAAATCAGAGGACAACTCAAGAAGGGGCAACAGGAGCACAGCAAATCAACCCCTAGAAGAATATTATAACGAAAATGATATCTAGATTTGGAAGACCAATGTTTACATCGGGATGCGGAGGTAAAGGATTTGGCCAATAAGGTGGCAGAGTTGCAGACCATAATGAAGTTCATGGTAAAGAATCAGGTATTGCAGCTGACAACACCGATGCCGACATTACCACCAGTGTTCATCAATGTTGGTGTCCAGAACGGTGGGCAGATGTCGGCACGATGCAATGAGAGAAACAATTTGCTCTTGTAGACACCCTCTAGCTTGCCTTTTATGCTCCTTTCGGATACGACTAGCCCTACAGTTCGGACTCCCGTGATTCTCCGATAGCCCTATGTCTTTGGTGGAGGCATATCATCAGCAACTGAAAGTTGTTTTCCACGTAAGGTGAGCTAAAACCCAGTAGTAATACTTTAACACAATTTATGAAACTTAACGAAGTCATGAGGTGAATGCACATGCATGCCATTTGTTAAACGTTTTTTCATTTTCATCTAAAAAAAATGCAATGCCAAAATTATATATCAGCTCATGAAAATATCCTTTTTATATTAGAAAACATGGCAGTGGATACAAAACGCTGGAAATCTCTAGGTACGTGTTTGCTAATAGGCTATACAAGCACTACCAAAGCCATTTTATCGGTACTAACCAGAAGGATCGGCACTTAACCGTGCAGGTTTCAAAACTTTCACCAAGGACACACAAGCCAACAATATAAACCACAACCACACCCCTTAACCAAATTCACCAAGGTATACACTCATTTTTCTCAAAATAATACATTTTCAATGTTCAAGTATGAAATAATGCTCGATGCACAATATATGAGAAATTAGTTTCAATTTAACCTAATCCTCATGCAATTTATATAACAATCAAGACTATTCTCCACCGATAGTCCAAAATAGATATTTCTACTCAACAGATAATTTTCTAATAAATGGGAGCGATAATACATATCCAACTCCACTCTCATCATCAACAGATACGTTTTTCCATATCCTTTCAAAATCCAACATCCTTAATTTTCCTTTCATAAAACAAACATCAATAATTTTCAAACAAAACTTTCTTTATTTCCAAAAATCATATTTAAAGAAAGATCCTCCCATATTTCAACACAACCCATCAATATAGACACTTCCACAAACCCTTGTCAAGCATTTATTTGAAAAACCCCTTTTTATATTTCATAATCAAATCCTTGATTTAACCCAAAAATTCCCAAATTAATAACCCTATATGGGGAGCAAATAACCAAGCTAAGGATCATACTAAATATTGAAGAAATCCCTGCCTTAAGAGTAGAAGAGGAAGAGAGCAAGGGATGAAACTTTGACGGAGCCAAAAATGAGATCCTCTCCGATTAGAATGAAGCGTTTGACGAGCCCTACCTTTTTCTCCAATGAGCAATGGTAGAGAAATCAATAGATGATGGAGTATTTGAGGCTTTAAGCAAGAACTAGAGAGAGAGAGAGAGAGAGAGAGTAAAGAAATTAGGGTTTGGAAGGTTTTAGTGAGAGAGAGGAAATGAAAAAGTGATTAAAATATCCTTTTCCTGAACTAATATATGCACAGACAGCTCGAGCGATCAAAATACCGCTCGAACATAAGACACAATGAGTGAGACAACTCGATCGATCAAAACACAACTTGAGCACACAATAACCCCTTCCCAGAAGTTTGCAAACTAAAGAAGACTGCTCGAGTGCAAGAAATAACGCTTGAGCGAAGATACCCTATTCCTAAAACTTTTACAGACTTACAAAATATTGGGAGATCTCAAAGATCACTCGAGCGACCAAAACATTGCTCGAGCGAACAAGCAGAAAACAAAATATCAACTCTTTTGAAAAACTAACTCCCAACCTGTTTCAAACATAGCCAACAACCCAACTTAACTACCAACAAGACGATAAAAGACATAAATAACAATTAAAGACATAGAATCCCAAATTTAAGAGCATGAAATGGATCGGATCTAAACCAAAACCGTTATAATAGAAGTGATTGCTTGGACGCCCTATGAGATGCCAAGTATCGATCCCAAGGTAACCTGTTATTGGTTAAATGTAGATAGACCAACAACCTAGCAAAACCTGTAATCCAAAGAGCAAAAAGACCTACAATGATTCATATGGAAGCGGTAGAAGAAGAAATAGAGAAACTGCTAGAAGCGCAAGCAATTAGAGAAGTTATAGCGATCCCGGTTTTCCCTTCCTTTGTTTATTGTATTCCGGACTTGGTTCCGTGGTTATGTGGTTGTCTTATTCTCATTTTCATCCTTTACTCTTTGTATTTGAGTCTTGGGTTGTATTGGGCAGGTTTGAAACAGGTTGGTTGTGTTTAGAAACCTAGAGTTGATGCCCAGATTTTGGCCTTCACGCTCGAGCGGGGATTTTGACGCTCGAGCGGGCCCTTCGTTTTTGCTTCTCCGCTCGAGCGTGGTTTTTCATCTCTCAGCATTTTTGCTCTGCAGGTCGTCGTACGCTCGAGCGGGAGTTTTGACGCTCGAGCGGGACCTTTGATTTTGTTCCTCTGCTCGAGCGGGGAGTCTGACGCTCGAGCAGGGACCATGGTCTACAAAACTTCTGGAAGTGTGCAATCGACGCTCGAGCGGTGATTTTCACGCTCGAGCGTGAGTCTGTGTCTAACGTTCGAGCGGGGAGTTCCACCATCGAGCGAGGCGACGTGTATATCAGTCCGAAGTTCAACTTTTTGGATCATTTTTTTAACTCCTTTTCTCTCCCTTACTTTTCAAAACCTCCATTGGAGAGCACCTCACTCAAAAATCCCACTTCTCTCTAGAGTTTGATCTAGTAGGAGTGATCCTCTACCCTTAAGCCTTTGTAAAAAGTGTTGATCTCGTTGTGGGCTATATTTTGATCCGAAAATCTTGGGATTTGGAGCATCTCGAAATTCTTCATCTTCTCCCTTTGAGCTCCGAATTTGAGATAGGGATAACTACTCATTCTTATGGTCTTTGACATAAATTTTTAGTCATTTTGATATAATATTAATGTTGGGTAATTTTGGGTATTAGGGTTTTCAAAATGAGAAAGAGGGGTTTTGTTATTTTGGCCCACACTTATGTATTTTTGGTCATAAATGAGGGTATTGATGTTATTGAAGATATTTTGGGCCTTTGGGTCAATATTGAGAAAGAGGGAGAAAAGCCCTAATTCGATGATATGAATTAATTTATATAATTAATTTGGAAATGTTATGGAAATATGAAATTGAGTTGGAAATAATGAAATTGGCTCATTATGAGATAGAATGGTGGAGTTGGATTCATTAATCACTCACCTTTGAAAATGTTGATAATTTATTTGTTGGTGCATTTATTATCTATTTAGAAATAACTGCTTTGGGCTATCGGTGGAGGATAGTCTTGATTGTTGTAGACACTGCATGATGATTAGGTGAATTAAAACTAATCAATTTGAGTGTATCATTGAGTATGACGGTTGGAATAATACAACGAATTTGTGTATTGATTAGTCATTGTATATGATAAGTATTTGAATACATGGGTGCCGAATCCCGCGGATGAAATCTTCGTAAAATGGCAAATTCGAAAATGATTATACATGGGTGCCGAATCCCGCGGATGAAATTCTCGTAGAATGGCAATTCAAATATAATTATACATGGGTGCCGAATCCCGCGGATGAAATTTCCGTAAAATGGCAATCCAAAAATATCTATACATGGGTGCTGAGTCTCGCAGATGAAATCTCCGTAAAATGGCCATAATAAAATAATTACACATGGGTGTCGAATCCCACGGACACAATTTTCGTGAAATGCCAGCTTGAAGTATTGTGGGCATGAGATGTAGTCTCACTTAAGTTGTTTGGCCAGGTTCTGAGCCGTGTTATAAGTTGAGTTGTCGTTAAGTGAAGGATTATGGAACTGGATTGTACTGTATGTTGGTTTATATGAGTTAAACGTTTATCAAATGCTGATGTTTTAGTTATTGCTCATATTATGTTTAGCATATCTCTATTGGGCGTTGGCTCACCCTATATAGGACATCATTTTCAAGTACAGGTGTTATACCACCTCCAAGGATGTAGCTTGGGAGGCTTGAGGCCGTCAGACTCCTTTTTGTTGTATTACATGTATATCAAGTTAAGGGCTTATTTTGTGCAGAGTTAGTACTCTCCTTTTTGTAACCAAGTGTTGACTTGGAAAGTTATAGGCCTATAGGGCATTTACTTTTGTTGTCAACATGTAATACCTTTTGTAAGAATACTCTGATGATTGTAATATGAAATCTTTTCTATTTATCGTGAATGTATGGGTTTATTTTTGAGGGCGTTACAAGTCTATTACTCGACGTGGCTTTCCAACACAGTGGTGGTCAAAGAGAAAAATAAGAAGTTAAGGGTCTGCGAGGATTTCACAAGTCTGAACAAGGCTTGCCCAAAATACTATTTTTTTTTTCCTTCCAAAGATTGAACATCTAGTTGTTACAACCTTGGAACACAGGAGAACGAGTTTTCTAGATGCATACCAAAGTTATCACCAGATCACAATGTACGAACCAGATTAGGAGAAAACTACCTTTATCACTCCAAATGGCTTAGATTTCTATAAGGTGATGCTTTTTGGACTGAAGAATGTAGGAGTAACATATCAAAGATTGGTAACGAAGACGTTCAAACATCTGATTGGAAAGACAGTTGAAGTGTACATCGATGACATGGTTGTAAAGAGTAAGGAATCCACATATCACTTAGCCGACCTCAGGGAGGTGTTTACGATCTTGAAGACATTTTGGTTTCTACTAAATGCTTCCAAGTGTGCTTTAGGAGTTGGATCAAGTAATGTTCTGGGATACCTAGTCACTAGAAAAGGAATAGAAGCCAACCCTGACCAGATCAAGGCCATCCTCAACCTGGAGAGTCCAAAGAATGTAAAAGATGTGCAAGTGTTGATCGATATGGTAGCACCGAGAACAGATTCATCAGAAGCCGACAAGTTATGATCTTGGTTGGGAGGGTGTCCTCTACCATGTTGTTTAGCTGACATGCTAAAAGATTAGATGATATAAGTTCCATCAACTCAGTATGGCCAAGGTAGTAAAACCTAGGGCAGTTGTGGGGACATAAATTTTGGGTTTGTCCACATGACCTAGGTTGTTAGTCGAGGTTACACATGGGTGATCCTAGTTAGTTGAGTTTGAGATAATCGGATAGAAGACAAGAGTCCTAATTAAAGTTAGAATATTTGTTTGGGTAAGGCTAGACTCTTAAGAGAGATGATCCTATTTCGAATAGGATGAGTCAGGATAAGTGTTATCCTAGTGAAGGATAAGAGTCCCATGATGTAAGACTTCTAGGGGGAAAGTGGATATTGATTACTATATAAAGATGGCACTTCTGTGGGTCTAAGATATACTTTACTTGAGAGTTATTTGTTTACTTGAGCCAAGATATTTGTGAGAATGTTTGATTAACTTGATCGTCAAAGTACTCTCATGTGGATGAGCAACCGGTCTTGTTTCTTTCTGTATGTAGTGTTGGGCTTCCCTATTCCTACACGTGCTCTACGGTTTAATTCCTAGGATCTCGGTGAAGAGATCCGATTTGGTTGTGAGGTCAAAATTTAACAATCACATGATTATATTGTTGAATCTTAGTAGGCTGCCCACTATGATAATTTGAATGTTCATCTTATATGGTCTTCTAAGAAAATCATTCATTCAATAAATTAAGTTGATAGAACAATTATAATCATATGATCGTATCATATTTGTTAAAAAAATGAAATGCCAAGTATGATCTCAAGAACAAATGATTCTAATATGATATAATCATGTACTTATGGTTATCCAATCAATTTCATTTTGACATGAATAATTTGTTTAAAGAATTTTATAAGATGAATAACTCAAATCATGAATGTAGGCACATTCACATCCAACCAGACAATCTAGTAGAAGAAAATCATATCCCTATATAAAAGTGGAGTTTATCAATTTTTCCAACTGAGCTCAAAATATTAACAAATTTCTGTCCAAGTTTAGAGAAGTTCTACAATGCACAACTCTTTTTTGAGGTGTACTAGAATTAGGTTACCATATATATATATATATATATAAACAAAATTATCACACGGTGATACTTTTAAAAAATGATTACAATTTCATGTTAAAAATTATAATTTTAATAATTAACAGGGTAAAATCTATTTTACCTTATTGTAGTATTGTCTTGGAGTATTTAACCTCCCTTACATTTGAAAATAGCTAAAACCTCTCTTACATTTTAGACTAAACAGTAATTTGGAGAGCCTCTCTCTCTAAAACACAACTTCTCACTAGGGTTTGATCTAGTTTGAGTGATCTCCTACCTTGGTGTCTTTGTAAAAAGTGTAGAGCTTGGCTTGGGCTACATTTTTATCTGAAAATCTTGGGATTTGGAGCATTTCGAAATTCTTCACCTTCTTCCTTTGAGCTCCGAATTTGAGGTAGGGATAACAACTTATTTTTATGAGCTTTAACCTAAATGTTGAGCTTTTTGTATAAATGGTTGGATTTTGGGTGTTAGGGTTTTCAAAATGAGAAAGAGGGGTTTTGTTATTTTGGTCCACACTTGTGTATTTTGGGTCATCAAATGAGGGTATTGATGTTATTGAAGATATTTTGAGCCTTTGGGTCAAATTGAGAAAGAGGGAGAAAAGCCCTAATTTGATGTTATGAATTAATTTATATAATTAATTTGGGAATGTTATGGAAATATGAAATTGAGTTGGGAATAATGAAATTGGCTCATTATGAGATAGAATGGTAGAGTTAGATTCATTAATCACTCACCTTTGAAAATGTTGATAATTTATCTGTTGGTGCATTTATTATCTATTTAGAAATAACTGCTTTGGGCTATCGGTGGAGGATAGTCTTGATTGTTGTAGACACTGCATGATGATTAGGTGAATTAAAACTAATCAATTTGAGTGTGTCATTGAGTATGACTGTTGGAATAATACAACGAATTTGTATATTGATTAGTCATTGTATATGATGAGTATTTGAATACATGGGCGCCGAATCCCGCGGATGAAATCTCCGTAAAATGGCAAATTTGAAAATGATTATACATGGGTGCCGAATCCCGCGGATGAAATTTCTGTAAAATGGCAATTCAAATATAATTATATATGGGTGCCGAATCCCGCGGATGAAATTTTCGTAAAATGGCAATCCAAAAATATCTATACATGGGTGCCGAGTCCCGTGGATGAAATCTCCGTAAAATGGCCATAAGAAAATAATTACACATGGGTGCCGAATCCCGCGGACGCAATTTCCGTGAAATGGCAGTTTGAAGTATTGTGGGCATGAGATGTAGTCTCACTTAAGTTGTTTGGCCAGGTTCTGAGCCAGTTATAAGTTGAGTTGTTGTTAAGTGAAGGATTATGGAACTGGATTGTACTGTATGTTGGTTTATATGAGTTAAACGTTTATCAAATGCTAATGTTTTAGTTATTGCGCATATTATGTTTAGCATATCTCTATTGGGCGTTGGCTCACCCTATATAGGACATCATTTTCAAGTACAGGTGTTATGCCACCTCTAAGGATGTAGCTTGGGAGGCTTGAGGCCGTCAGACTCATTTTTGTTGTATTACATGTATATCAAGCCAAGGGCTTATTTTGTGCAGAGTTAGTACTCTCCTTTTTGTAACCAAGTGTTGACTTGGAAAGTTGTAAGTCTATAAGGCATTTACTTTTGTTGTCAACATGTAATACCTTTTGTAAGAATACTCTGATGATTATAAGATGAAATCTCTTTTATTTATCGTGAATATATGCTATGATGGGTTTATTTTTGAGGGCGTTATAAGTCTATTACTCGACATGGCTTTCCAACACAGTGGTGGTCAAAGAGAAAAATAAGAAGTTGAGGATCTGCGAGGATTTCACAAGTCTGAACAAGGCTTGCCCAAAATACTTTTTTTTTTCTCCCAAAGATTGAACATCTAGTTGTTACAACCTTGGAACACAGGAGAATGAGTTTTCTAGATGCATACCAAAGTTATCACCAGATCACAATGTACGAACCAGATTAGGAGAAAACTACCTTTATCACTCCAAATGGCTTAGATTTCTATAAGGTGATGCTTTTTGGACTGAAGAATGTAGGAGTAACATATCAAAGATTGGTAACGAAGACGTTCAAACATCTGATTGGAAAGACAGTTGAAGTGTACATCGATGACATGGTTGTAAAGAGTAAGGAATCCACATATCACTTAGCCGACCTCAGGGAGGTGTTTACGATCTTGAAGACATTTTGGTTTCTACTAAATGCTTCCAAGTGTGCTTTAGGAGTTGGATCAAGTAATGTTCTGGGATACCTAGTCACTAGAAAAGGAATAGAAGCCAACCCTGACCAGATCAAGGCCATCCTCAATCTGGAAGTCCAAAGAATGTAAAAGATGTGCAAGTGTTGATCGGTATGGCAGCAGCGTTGAACAGATTCATTAGAAGCCGACAAGTTATGATCTTGGTTGAGTGGGTGTCCTCTACTATGTTGTTTAGCTGACATGCTAAAAGATTAGATGATATAAGTTCCATCAACTCAGTATGGCCAAGGTAATAAAACCTAGGGCAGTTGTGGGGACATAAATTTTGGGTTTGTCCACATGACCTAGGTTGTTAGTCGAGGTTACACATGGGTGATCCTAGTTAGTCGAGTCTGAGATAATCGGATAGAAGACAAGAGTCCTAATTAAAGTTAGAATATTTGTTTGGGTAAGGCTAGACTCTTAAGAGAGATGATCCTATTTCGAATAGGATGAGTCAGGATAAGTGTTATCCTAGTGAAGGATAAGAGTCCCATGATGTAAGACTTCTAGGGGGAAAGTGGATATTGATTACTATATAAAGATGGCACTTCTGTGGGTCTAAGATATACTTTACTTGAGAGTTATTTGTTTACTTGAGCCAAGATATTTGTGAGAATGTTTGATTAACTTGATCGTCAAAGTACTCTCATGTGGATGAGCAACCGGTCTTGTTTCTTTCTGTATGTAGTGTTGGGCTTCCCTATTCCTACACGTGCTCTACGGTTTAATTCCTAGGATCTCGGTGAAGAGATCCGATTTGGTTGTGAGGTCAAAATTTAACAATCACATGATTATATTGTTGAATCTTAGTAGGCTGCCCACTATGATAATTTGAATGTTCATCTTATATGGTCTTCTAAGAAAATCATTCATGCAATAAATTAAGTTGATAGAACAATTATAATCATATGATCATATCATATTTGTTAAAAAAATGAAATGCCAAGTATGATCTCAAGAACAAATGATTCTAATATGATATAATCATGTACTTATGGTTATCCAATCAATTTCATTTTGACATGAATAATTTGTTTAAAGAATTTTATAAGATGAATAACTCAAATCATGAATGTAGGCACATTCACATCTAACCAGACAATCTAGTAGAAGAAAATCATATCCCTATATAAAAGTGGAGTTTATCAATTTTTCCAACCGAGCTCAAAATATTAACAAATTCCTGTCCAAGTTTAGAGAAGTTCTACAATGCACAACTCTTTTTGAGGTGTACTAGAATTAGGTTACCATATATATATATATATATATAAAATTAAATTTTGATTCTACTTTATCCTCGTAAACAAAAGCACAATAATAAATCATAACCCAAATAGAGTACTACCTAAGATATAATCGAGGGCTACTTTTTGTTTATAACTATTAGGGTTAATTATATTTTACCCCTTTATAATTTAATTCAAAAACACATTACTCCCCTATAGTCTACAAATATACCCTTAACCTCCCTCTAGTATGGAGTGAAATGTAAAAGTTACAAATGCTGTCTATGTTAACATTGTGTGTATAACATGCACTACGTTAAGGGGGAAATTTTATTTCCACACGCCTACTTACCTCTGTGCACACACTTAATGATTTATTTTTTTATTACAGTTTTGTCCTAAAATAAAATTACTAAAGTATTATTATATTCTCCACCAAAACCCTAATTTCTTAATCTTAACCCTAGTTACTGCCCACCGCTATTGCCGTTGCTATTACAGTTTTGAAAATCTGAGTTCATTGCAATCTCTTGATCTCAACACTAACCAATTGAGTGGGAATTTTCCTATGATTGAATGGTATATTTTTTTTGTTTTCTGAAAAATATTATTTCATCGTAATTACTTTGTTTATGGTGACTGTGCCTGTTTTGTTAGCACACTCATTTTCTTGCTTATATGCTATTGAAGCGCCTGATGAGGCATCACCCCATCATCCCATGAAATATGCTTATTATGGTCAATATTACAGCTTATGGATGCGGAGGCTTTAAGTTGTGTTTTCTTGCATTCTGTATTGCATATAATGGAACTTGATCTAGAGAATGAGTGTTGGTTTAGAGATTCAATGTTAAAGAAAAGGATATTTTTGATAAAAATGGTTGTGCATTGAGTAAAATTACAATATTCAAAATTAGTTGGTGTGCATATTGAGAGAGGATGTGGAGTGAAATATTTTGGTGTGTAGAAATAGAATTACCCACGTAGAGCTTGTGTTAGGTCTATAACTATAAAATGACATTTTTATCCTCTTTACATTTTTTCCTTTTCTTTTATTCTTACTTCTTCCTCCATTGCAAACGGTGGTGGAATCTATCTCCCTATCTTTTTTACAACTGCACATTATCTCCACCCTCTCATCTCCCTTTCCTTTTCTTCCTTCAACAATCCAAAGCCACCAACAGAATTAGGATTTTATCACTGCAATAGTCAAAAAATAAATAATATTTTTTCACCATATAAACAAACACACATATATGTATAGTAAAATATATAAATTATATATAAATATTCAACTATCATAGAAATAACTTTTCGTAGAAAATAAAAAGAAAATGTAAGATGAAAGAAAAATGAGATATATATTTTTTATATTAAGGAAACCATTTTATTTATAAAATAAGATATATTTATTTAGAAGGGTTATGATAAACATTATTTTTTATAAAAATGGAGAGGCCATGGCCCATAGTTCTTTTAATTCCATCATTGCACTATGGGACCACCACCTCACTGTAACACAAATAACACACCATGTCACTCACTGAAATGGGTTATTAGTATGGAATAGTTTATAATTAATTTATAGACGTTAAACAAATTGCTGTCATTCTAATGCTTTCATCATCAAAATAGGCATTTTTATTATTTAATTTCTGCCCATGACTTTTTCATTAGCCAATATAGACATAAATGCCCACTGTTATATTCCTCGAATCTACTGTGTTGATTCCCCCTTATACATAAAAGATGTACATAAATATATGTATGATTATGTGGGTTTTTATGGTAGTGAGCTGAAAGAGAAGAGCCATGGGTTTTGGATGTATATATATAACTATACATATGTATGTGTGTGGGGATTTTAGCCAGTTCAACTGTGAAATCCAGTAGAGAGAGAGAGAGAGAGAGAGAAATGTAAGAAAATGAAGAAAACTGGAGAGAGAAGGAACTTTGGTTAATGATATTATAATAAAGAAAATTAGAGTAAAGAATAAGTGTGTGTTTGATTGGGGGGATTAAGGGGATACTGTTCTGATTGTTTATCCGAAGGAGTGAGATGCCTATCATTTGTTTTTTTTTTAGTCTGCTAGACATGGAGTTCGGCTGGACTCTATGTCCCCCATATGGGAGATTATACTATCGGGGGGTGTGGGACAATTTTGAAGGGATTATTTACTGGGATTATGTGATAAAATGACCATTTTGACCGTTTATTATTTAATTATGTATTATATTTAGTAAAATTTAATAAAATTTAAATGTCTTAATTTAAAAATAAAATAATTTTATTTAACTTTTTATTGATGTTTTATTTATTTAATTTTTTAAAATAATTTTTCATAGATATTATTTAAATTTTAATAGATGTTTTATTTAATTTCATTGTTTAATTATTATTATTTTTAAAAATAAATTTATTTAAAATTTTAATTAAAAAAATAACATATATTTTTATTGATATTTTATTTATTTAATTTTTAAAAAGTAAATTTATTTAATTGTGTAAAAAATAAAATAAAATAAATTTTTATTTAATCTAGCTAAAAATAATTAAAATATTAAAGATATATTTAATATTGCTATTGCATAGTAAACAATTGAAAAATGGTAAAATAACTTTTTGCTCATTTATCATATCCAGTCCGTCCAACCAAACATTAGATTTACTAAAAATAGTCATTTCCAAACATTTAATCCCATGAGAAAACAAACACAGGATACATATCCAATCCAACCAAATAGTCCGGGGGTTCACAGTCTCAAGATTCAAGTTCGATGAATTTTAATCTCCCTTTATCCAGTCTATTCAATCAAACACACCCTAGGGTATTATAGACTTGGGAGTAGCTTCCCTCTAGTTTTAGATCGGACTGGAGGGTGTTGTTGGGTCCGTGAAGGTTTACTATGGGTCCTGTTTCGATAATTTAAACAGTTTAATGTATATAACTCGTCGATTATTATGTGTATGTAAAATATCACATTGATCGGATATCGATAGCTATGTAATCAAATCAGTTTTTCTATAAAAAAAAATGGACGGTGAACAAATTAACGGTTGATAGAAAATTGATTTGATGAGATAGTTATCGATATTCGATCAATGTAATTTTTTACAAGTATATAGTACTCGACAAGTTTTACATATTAAACGGTTTAGATTATCAAAACGAAACTCTCGATAGGCCTCCTTGAGTCTAACAGCACCCTCCAATCTACTCCCTATAGACTTTTCACAAAATTTATTAACGGAGTTGAACTTTACAATTTGCTTCATACCATAAGAGAATTATAACCATAAGAGAATTATGTGTATATTTATAGACGACAAAAGGGTAATGTGTTTTTCAGCTAAATAATAAGGAGGTAAATTGTAATTAATCCTGGCTAAAATTATAATCGTAATACATAACCAACACTACAATTAAAATAAAAACCATAATTAGTCATAATTATGAGTGATTTTTCGATGATATGTTGCTCATAAAATTTATCACTTGGCGCTTGACAAAAAATTTCTATAAAAAACATAAAAAATATTAAATCTTATTATTCTAACTAATAAATATCATACGAAAACATATTTATTCCCATAATACCAAATAATTTTCCCAAACTATACCACACTGGAAGACAAATGGTCACAATGGGGTCCCAAAAAGGAGGGTGTGGCTTCGTTTAGAATGTGAATTGACTTTTTGATTTTTTAACTTTTTAGTTATTTTAGGTCTCATTGGAGAAGGAAGGCTAAAAGTTAAAAAATTACCAGAAAAACTAAAAAAGCCCATAATTTATACTAAAAAATTAAATATTTTATTTTTTCTCTACTTTTGCACATCTTTTTGTAAAACATTAAAAAAGTCATTCCAAACATATAAATTTTTTTACCTTATATTTTAGTTAAAAAATTAAAAAATTATTAAAATAGTTTATTCCCAATCGGGACCTTAATTTGTTAAAATGTCTTATTTAAGATGATTTTTTTAATTTTGTTTTTAATATTTATGAGAAAGAAAATTAAAATGATGAATCTTATAATTTGCCCCATAGTTGATTTGTTTTATTTGATGAACAAGTTTTTAATAAAAAAACGTTTCCGTCCCTGTCTAAAAACATAAAAGAATACATTACAAATACACATTTTCATATTTGTTTAAAATAAAAATTATTCTTTGTAGTTTACAAATACACATTACAAATACACATTTTCATATCTGTCAGAATTTTTTATTTAATATAATTAATTGAAAAAGTGAAATTTCTAACTGTTCACTTATACAATAATAAAATTATTTGAATTATAAATTGAAATAAAATTTTAATATTATTAAAAATTATTAATTAACTTAATAATTTATTAATAAAAAAATTATTTGTTATGAAATTAAAAATTTTAAAAAACATAATATAATTTTTAAAATTATAAATAATTTATAACTTAAGTAAACATAAAAAAAAAAATGTGTTTGTAATTTTCCCAACATAAAAATAAACGTTGCCGTCCCAAGTGTGTGTAACTTGTTTGTTGGCTTGATGAGTCCACGGGGACCAAGTTTTTAACCAATAAAACGTGACTGGAGTTCCAGTAGGAATCAAACTCGCGGTTGATTATTATTGTCTTAAAAGTTTATTATTATTATTATTATTATTATTTGATTATATGTGTTTGGTATATCATTTATAATTTATAATTGATTATTTTTAAATTTATTGTTAAATTTTTTTAATAATTTAATTAATGTATTATTTATTTTATTATTTAAATTATTTGATTCTATGTCTTTAGTTTATCTAATACTTATATAATTTTATTCGCAAGGCTAAAAAATATGACTTTGATATCAATTTAAATACATAGCAAAAAAAAAAAGAAATTTTTTTTTTAAGATCCCTGATATTAAGATTTTATAAAAAAATAATATGTAATATTTTCATTGTAGTTAAGATCTCTTAGCATTTCTACAGAGAAAATTTGACTCAGAAATTTTGTTCGATTCAGAGAAATTTCGTCCTAACTCTGAGAAATTTCTCTGTGGTCATACCATAAAGATTTTTCTGAGTTGAGGTCGAAATTTCCGATGAAATTTCTCTGAGTCAAACAAAATTTCTCTGAATCGAATTTTCTATATGAAAACATTGAGGGACTTTAGTTAATAAAAAAAAAAAAAAACATCTTGGACCTCTCTTATTATACAAAATTAGATAGGGATGTTTCACTAATTTTTTCAAAATAAAACACTTTTTACAGATAAAATATAAATTTAAATTTTTTTTGAAGTAAAATCTTAATTAGATGGGTTCTTTTACTAATTTAAAATATTTATGTATTTGTATTTTATTTTTTAGAATCATTTCTGGGACTAATATGTTTGAATTAAATATTTTACGGACTTAATAGATTCGATCAATAATTCATGAATATAATTTAGGATCTTAATAAACTCAATTGATAGTTTAGAAACATAATAATTAATTTAATAATAATAATGTTATACGAATAAAAAAAATTCATAACCAGAGATAAAAAGTAAATTTAACCTTTAAAAATATTAAAATATCCCAGAATTTGACCATTTTAATAGAATAAATCTCGAGTTTTTAATTTTTTCAATTTAAATCCTAAGTTTTTCAATTTAATTTGACTAACGAAATAGTTTTTGATAGGACGGCGTGGAGAAAAATGATTCATGTAGCCGACCCTATTTGATGGGACTTATGGATTGGTTTGGTTTGGTAAATCCTAATTTTTGGTTTGTTTTCAATATAAGCCATTCGTTTAAAACCAATGAAAAAATAATACTATAATCATTAAAATCAATGTAGATATATATAAAACATCTAAAACATTAGATTGAAAAAATTTTAAAAATTAAAGATTTAAATTGACAAAATTAAAATTCAGAATTTGTTTTGTTATAAAGGTCTATAAGCTTTTCTTGTATTTTTTCCAAAAATATATTTAGTTTGTTTGATTTTAGTTTTCGGAAAATGCTTTTTAGAAAATTTTATTTTTTATTTTTCGTATTTTTTTTTATTTTCAATGAATTTTTAATAATTTAAGCATTTTTTTAAAAAAAAATTTAGACACTTAATATAAATACACTTAAAAAATATAATACTAGTGAAAAAGTCTTTATAAAATTTACTAAATACCAAAAGTACAAAAATATAAAAAACAAAAATTCAATACATTCTTTGTATTTTTATGTATTTATTAATTTTTAAAAATATATTTTTAAAAATATTTTATTATATAAATACATCTAAGTAAGGTGTATCTAAAAAAATAAGAAATTTACTTAAAATTTTAAAAATATTCATTAAAACAAAAAATTCAATTTACAAAAAAAAACTAAATTCAGAAACTAAAACAAAACCCACTGAATTATTTATTTACTTTCACTTAGAATTAAAAAAAACTAAATTCAGAAACTAAAATAAAACCCACTGAATTATTTATTTTTTTTCACTTAAAATTTTTTTTTGCTTTTGACACCCACGATGCAAAAGGAATGAAGTCGATTGACAACGACTAAACCAGCCTGTCCACGGCGCTTTCCCTCCTCCCCTGCATAACACTCTCTCAAATATAATACATACACATATATTATTATTATATGGATAATACAGATCTCCATGTATTCATTCATACATCCCATTCAACATAAACATAAGTATTTATATTTACGGATAGGATTGACTTCCCCAACCTGCTTCTCTCTCTATTCCATCTCTCTGTTCTCTGCCGGATATTCATCTTCACTACTAGTTTTTCCTATTGCTGTTTCTGACTTTGTTTCGTTTTCGCAGTGCTTCAAATTCAAAGGTCTGTGTGCTCATGTTTACTTGATCTTCCTTTCTTATAAATAAACATATAGTATAGTTCTTGTATTGTATGTATATGAAGTAATTGAGGTTGGAGTTTTGTCATTTGCAGAGAGACAGAGAGAGAGAGAGACACAGACAGACACTAACATGGCGCAGATACTGCTTCATGGCACTATGCACGTCACTATCTATGAGATTGATAAACTTCACGCTGGTTTTGGTCGCAAATTCTTCAGCAAGGTACTCTCTCTCGTTTCAATTACAATCATTATGATATGAGATCCATGAAGCATCATATGGATTGATTAATTGATTGATGCGGGAAATTTTCTGAAAAAAAAAAACCCAACACATGAATATGTTAAGGATGTTGAAATGTAACAATATCAATTAAGTTTCATATAGTGTTCAAATGTAAAACTAATTTAATTTCTAATTGTGCATACTTTTTAATATAATTTTTAGTATCCGAGGAGTATCCAAGCTTTCTAGGATCTATCTATCTATTATCTATCTATCTGTCTATGTTTGTGTAATGTTTTATGTTTGCTGTACATATCAATCAGCAAAATTCTTTTTTTGGGTAATTAATCAACAAAATTCTGATTTTAAACTATGTTTGGATCGATGATTTTTTCATCGAGACAAAATGCGATGGGTGTGTATAATTTCTCTTGGTTGTGTTCTACTCTAAATATGACTAGAAGCATGCCCTTTGAACCAATTTTGAAACACAATTATATCCAAATTGTGTCCTATATTCCCTATTCTGCTTGAATTCCTGTAAAGATTGACCAATTTATCAGTCTCGATCTGCAAATATTGTCTCATGCTAATCAAGTCATTTGAAAGGAGAATTATAATAAGTGTTCAGCAATTCCAAGATTACCCAATTGCTGCCTACATGCTAGTCATGGTTACTTATTTAAGCTACAAATTTAATAACCATACACTACAGTTCGGGGCATATATTGATTATTTGCAGGCTATTTAGACTGTACTGATGTTTTGTGCAGTTGTGTACCACCTCTTAAATAGTTTTGTTGAGATTTAAAAAAAGAGTAACTATATACTTATACACACACACGTTTGACTAGATTTTCTTAGCACTTCACAAAGTAATAAATATACGTGGGAGCCATTGTATTTAGATCTAATGATAACATTTTCCTTAAAATAGGTACAATGCCGGTTAATTTTCATTATTTATGGTCATTAATTCACAGACTGGGATTTGAAATTCAAAGATTAATTGGATGAGACATTAAGCTGTTGTATTAGTACAATGATAATTCTGCGAAATAATTTGTTGTCCTAATCGAGTCATTTGAAAGGAGGATTATAATATTGGTTCAGCTTTTTGCAAATAATTTTCTTGGGGATTTATAAAATAGGTACAGAGCGCGTTAATTTTCATCATTGATGTTCCTCACTCACAGAGTGAGTATGTAGATAATTTGAGATGGTAAAGGGGACACATGCTATGCTTCTTGAATTTGTAGGTCATTTTATAATATGCATTCAGTGTTCAATCCAGCATCAGAGTCTTCAAGAACTTCAAGCTTTGTTAAATTGTTATCGAATATTGAGTTTTGTTCAATGGATATTATTTTCTGAAGCCACTAGTCAACAGAATTCAATTTTCTGTCTGTTCAGTGAATTATGTTCCCTGTAGCATATATTTTGGATTCACAAGAATGCCAATTGCTAAAATGAATTAACCAAATACGATGATTGTTTAATTGAAATGTTCAAACATGTTTATTTATTTATTTATTTTTGTTACAATTGGTATTATATTTCTTGCGATTTAGAGTCATGCACGAAAGGAACAAAATGTATGTCATATATGGACATGTTGAATTGTTTCCCCTTTGGCTGTGACTTTATTTCATTAAGAGATCAAAGTTGATTTACTATTTATCCTCATATAGAGATTTATTTTTCTATTTTTTAAGTTGATTTACTTTTCAATCATGAATTTTACCTGTAGATTGTGGAAAACATTGAGCAAACTGTCGGTTTCAATAAAACTGCTTCTAGACTCTATGCTACCATAGATTTAGAAAAAGCCAGAGTTGGCCGAACCAGGCTGTTAGAACATGACCGCTCCAATCCCCGCTGGTACGAGTCTTTCCACATTTACTGTGCCCATATGGCTTCTAATGTTATCTTCACAATCAAAGAAGATAATCCTATTGGGGCAGAGCTGATTGGAAGAGCTTACATGCCTGTCCGAGAACTCCTTAATGGAGAAGAAGTCGATAGATGGCTTGAGATTGTCGATAATGACCATAAACCCCTTCACGGACATTCGAAGATCCATGTGAAACTACAATATTTTGAGATTACTCAAGAACGTACTTGGTCTCGAGGGATTAGAAGTGCAAAGTTTCCCGGTGTCCCTTACACATTTTTCACTCAGAGAAATGGATGCAAGGTTACTCTTTATCAAGATTCTCACATTCCAGACAACTTTGTACCTAAAATTCCTCTTTCTGGGGGAAAAAATTATGAGCCACATCGATGCTGGGAAGACATATTTGATGCCATTTCTAATGCGAAGCACTTCATATACATTACAGGGTGGTCTGTATTTACTGACATCACCCTGGTAAGGGACACGAGAAGGCCGAAGCCAGGAGGTGACATAACTTTAGGGGAGCTTCTGAAGAAGAAGGCCAACGAAGGTGTGAGGGTTCTGATGCTTGTTTGGGATGATAGAACTTCGGTTAAGTTATTGAAAAAGGATGGTTTGATGGCCACTCATGACGAAGAAACTGAAGAGTTTTTCCATGGCACTAAAGTTCACTGTTGCTTATGCCCTCGGAACCCTGATGATGGGCGGAGCATTGTTCAGGACTTGGAGATTTCTACCATGTTCACTCATCACCAGAAGATTGTTGTGGTGGACGGTGAGATGCCCAGTGGAAGATCAGGAAAAAGGAGAATTGTGAGCTTCGTCGGCGGAATTGATCTCTGTGATGGGAGATATGACACTCCCTTCCATTCCCTTTTCAGGACCTTGGATACAGTACACCACAATGATTTTCATCAGCCCAATTTCACCGGTGCCTCTATTAACAAAGGTGGTCCGAGGGAGCCATGGCACGACATTCATTGCAGGTTAGAAGGGCCTATTGCTTGGGATGTCCTCTTCAATTTTGAGCAGAGGTGGAGGAAGCAAGGTGGGAAGGAAGTGCTTATTGCACTAAGAGAACTCGAGAACATAATTATACCTCCTTCTCCGGTAATGTACCCAGAAGACAATGAAATATGGAATGTTCAGTTGTTTAGGTCCATTGATGGTGGAGCCGCTTTTGGCTTCCCTGAAAGCCCCGAAGATGCAGCTAAATCGGGGCTCATCAGTGGGAAGGACAACATCATTGACCGGAGCATTCAAGATGGTTACATCAATGCCATTCGTCGTGCAAAGAATTTTATTTACATTGAGAATCAGTATTTCCTTGGGAGCTGTTTCGGTTGGAATTCTAGTGACATCAAGGATGAAGACATCGGTGCTTTGCATCTGATTCCAAAGGAACTGTCATTGAAGATTCTTAGCAAGATTGAATCTGGTGAAAGGTTCACTGTCTACATTGTGCTTCCAATGTGGCCAGAGGGTATTCCGGAGAGTTCTTCTGTTCAGGCTATTCTGGATTGGCAAAGGAGGACTATGCAGATGATGTATACTGATATAGCTCAAGCCATTCATGCCAAGGGAATTAATGCAAGCCCTAAAGACTATTTGACATTCTTTTGCCTTGGGAATAGGGAGACACCGAAGAGTGGAGAGTATGTGCCTTCAGAAAGGCCGGAAAACGACACAGATTACAGTCGAGCTCAGCAAGCTAGGAGGTTCATGATCTATGTTCATGCCAAGATGATGATAGGTAAACCATCATATAGATTTTTATGTTTACCTGCTTTCAAAAACTTTCTTAGAAATTCATGAAACTCTTCACACCAGCACACCACTCTGTTGCAATTACCTGGTGACAATGTGACATCCTTGGGCTTGTTTGGTAGTGTTTACATTTTCTGGAAAACACAAAATTCTTTTGCAAACTGTAGCCGAAAACTATTTTTGCAAAAAATGCATGGAAGCAACTCACCTTTAGGAAACACCAAATTGTTTCCAAATTTTCAGAAACTGTTTTTGCAAAAAAAATGTAAACGGCGGATGTTTGAAGAACTCATTCTCACCAAAACTTTGTTTCAATGAATTGAAGAAACCTACTTAAAATAAGATTGTCATTGTCTACAACCAGCAGTCAGATCTCTACTTTCTTTTAGGTTTATTTATACTTTAAACTATTTATTAAGTGGAACAAAACTTTTTGTGTTGGAAGATAAATTTCTGCTTGACATAGAACAGTAAGTAACGATGGCTAGTAATTAGCCTTTTCTTTGGTCTTGCATTTTTTTTATTTTTATCATTGTATTGTTTACTATGGGCCTGTTTGGTAAAGGTATACATTTTGTTTTTGTTTTTTTATTTTGATGCTAAAATAAAATAAAAAAAGACAAAAAGAAAAGACGGTACTCATGGAAACTGATATATTTTAAACATAAATTTCATCTGGTTACAGAAAACTATTTTTTTGTTTTAGTTCATATTCAACAGTATTTTTTTTAATTTTTAATTTTATTTTTAAAGTCACCCACTTAGCTTTTGTTTTGTAGTTGATGATGAATACATAATCATTGGATCAGCCAACATCAACCAAAGGTCAATGGATGGTGCCAGGGACTCAGAAATCGCCATGGGAGGCTTCCAACCATATCACCTAGCCACCAGGCAGGCTGCCAGGGGTCAGATCCATGGCTTCCGCATGTCATTGTGGTATGAGCACTTAGGCATGCTCGACAACTCCTTCCTTCAGCCCGAGAGCTTGGATTGCATTCGAAAGGTGAACCAGATTGCAGAAAAGTACTGGGACCTCTATTCCTGGGAGACACTGGAACGCGACTTGCCTGGCCACCTGCTCACCTATCCTGTTGGAGTTACTGCAGATGGACAGGTCACTGAGCTGCCTGGAACAGAGTTCTTCCCAGACACCAAAGCTCGGGTTCTTGGGACTAAAGCTGATTTCCTTCCTCCAATTCTAACCACTTGAGATTCTCAGTAAATTCAAATAATATTCTCTTACTCCTGGATAGTAGTATCATAGAATTTGAGTTATGAAGACTGTTTTTGTGTATTGTGAAATTGCTTGATGAGTTCTTATCTTGTTGACTATAAATTGAACTCCCATGTATGTGTACTATCGGTTGGATAGACTGATGGTGTGCTTTTGTTTTCAAATTGTCATGTTTGTAGATTATCATAATTATTAGATTAGAATGGACTCGTTTGGAAGTAGCTTGATGCAACAGAATATTAAACAGGACAAGATATTGTTCTGATAGACAAATAGTTTAGAATTCATGACAGATTGTCAAAGAGAAGACTAGATTATTGATAAAAATGCATTTGCCCAAATGCTTACATCCCTATTTACAGTAAGTGCCCCTCATTGAGAAAAGAAAACAACTAATTAGTCTAATAGATTACTAAACATGAAAATAATAAAAGAAACAAAAAATGATCGAAAGTAGCAAATTTAATTTAGCTTGAATTTGAATATTAGAAAGCATTAGAAAAATGTCAACACAAGTGACAGTGAAAATGGAAAAATTGTTAATTCAAAAACCTAAAATTGAAATCCAGCTCATCATTTCTAAACATATTACTAAATTAAAAAATTCTATTTACACATCATTAATCCTTTTAGTACACACCATCTCCCTACATTTTTTTATTACATATTTCTCCTTTTTGCCAATTATATTTCTATCCTTTATACAAATCATTTCATTTCTCAATCCAAACCAGCCCCCCCATCATCTCTAGCCACCCCGCCATTCCTAACCATAGCCATCACCACTTGCTGCCCATTGTCTTTGCCACCTCCTACTCGTTATTCTTCTTTTCCGTTGACCCTTCCCGTGCCCATCCACCTCAACCTCCACGCCCCTGCCACCAACCCCCTTGGCCGCCCACACCATAGATGACACTCATATTGTTGCTTTTGGAACAATACAACACTGAAAATGTCAATGTGTTACTTGCAATGTATTATTGTTTCCCGTTTCTATAGTTTCTGAGAGAAAATTTTCGTTCAACATATGTTTAGATAATTAGAGTTGAACATTTGCACAATGTTCGAACATTTACATCTGAACAAAAATATTTTATTCAATTGGTTAAAGTTGAATAATTATGAGTTGTTCATACATAAAAAATTTGAACATCTTAGATTTGTTTAGATTAAAAAAAATCAAACATTTGTCCTTTGTTTGAATATAAAAAAACTAAACAATTCTATATTTTCGAACAGTTCAATTTGGCAGCCACATCATCAATAGTTTAGTTTGATAACGTATGGTGGTGTTGATGTGTTGGGTGTAAAGATGGTAGTGGTCATCAGACTATGATGAGATTGCGACGGCAAGGCTACAAGGGATAGGCATCACAATAGTTAGGGATTAGGGGGATGATGAGCAACAGAGCTAAGAAAGTAGGGTCACGGTGAGGAGTAGCAGAGTTGAGGGAGTGTAGACACCCCATTTTTGACCGACCTTAAGACTCGGACGTCATCGACTGAGCGCTCGGTGATGTTGCATATTGTGCTCGTTCTGAGGTTGCAAAGTCTCGACTGAGAGCCTTGCCTCCAGGCTTCGAAACCTTTTCGTGCCTTGCCTTGATTTGCGAACCAGGTCCTGTTTTCTCTGTTTTCTCTTCCTGAAGGGAGGAAGAGGTCTCGTAGACCATCTCTCAGTGGCCGTAGGCTACGTTTCGTGGTCGTTGGCCATTTTTCCTGTTTGGAGACCAGTTTCCAATTTTCGGAGCCGTCGGCCGTGTGCCTCGGTTCGAGACTGCTTAACTACCTCCGTTTGCTCCGGTTTTTGGCACACACCTTGTTTCCTCTCCTTAGAGGGATACTGTGGCCCGGAAGACCACCTTCGTGGTCGCACGCCACTTTCGATGCTTAATAGTCAGTTTTCGGGGCCCCCGACTGCGTGTTTTGGCCCCCGAACCTTCGTTTCGCATCTGTGTAGGTTCATTTTTGGCATGGACCCTAGTTTCATTGTTAGGAAGGTGGTAGTAGGGTGGGAGGCCACCTTTTCTTCTTGGAGACCACCTTTTCTCGGTTGGCCGATTTTTCTTGACAGGTAAGTGGTTTCCCTCACTTTTGAGCCACAATTTCTGGTCTCCCATACCACCATTGAGTTGCATTCACCTGGGAGACCACCAATATGGGTAGGCCGACCACCTTCTCAACTTGAACCTTTTGACCCCTGGTCGGCCGACCAGGGTAAGTGGTCGGCCGACCAATTGAACTGGTCGGCCAGCTTTCTACTTTTTTGTCTCTTTGAGTGCTATCCAGTTGCGCTAGCTGGGAGACATTTGCCCTATCCTCCGAGGATTGACCCTCTTATTTTGGCTTCTTAAAGAAGCTTGGTCCCTTTTGTTGAGCTTCTTGAGGAAGCTTAACCCCTTTGGTCTAGTTTCCTCAAGAAGCTTGACTCTTTTGGTTTAGCTTCCTTTAGAAGCTTGGCCTCTTTGCTCCAAGCTTCTTAGAGAAGCTATGGACCTCCTCTTCTATAAGAGGGAGCCTCTCCCTCATGAGCCAAGGTTGAAAAATTTTGGCTAAGGCATACACCTCTCTCTCTCTATATCAATCTCTTTTGGTGTCCAAAACTCCTAGTTCTTGGCCCCATTGCACTACACCTCCAAGCACAACACCTCCATGGTCAACCTAAGCACCTAGGAGCTCATTTTCAGAGGTTGAAGAGTTTCCATTTTGGTCCAGAAGCTGTTGGCCTTCTTCTCTACAAGGGTAAGTCTCTATTTCTCTCTTTGTAGCCTTATTTTGCTTCATAGTTTAGCTCTATTTGCAAGCATATTTAGGCTTTGTCATAAACTGAAAAAAGTCTTGTTTTGAGCTTCTAAACATGTTTGTTTAAGGCCATTTTTCTGTTGGGGGTCATCTACCCCCTTGCATGCTTCATTTCCTCTTGTTTTGAGCTATGCATTAGAGCATTTGTGTTGGCCTTGGTTTGGCCTTTTAGCCACTGAAATCCAGCGGATTTTGGATTTCAGTGGCTAACATGTGTTTTTGAGCCTTAAAATCAGAGACGGGTGACCCTCTCACCCCTTGTTTTGTTTACTAGCTTTGTTGGCCTTACAAAGGAGCCCCTATTTGCATGTTTCAAAGCCATGTTTCAGGCCACTTTTTATGAGTTTTATGACCTGCATAGGCTCTGTCCAGAGCCCTTTTTGCCATGTTGAATGTCTATTATGCATGTGTAGAGTAATCCTCTTCAAGGCCTTTCAAAGAGGCCTTTACTTGCATGCTTCCTAGACTCATTTCAGGCCCTTTTCAGTGAGTTTTAGGGCCCTCATAACCTCTGTCCAGAGGTAGTTTTTCCATTTTGTGTGTCCATCATACATATGTAGAACAACCCTCTCATTGGCCTTTCAAAGGAACACTTCATTCTAACATGTGTTGACTGAGTTTCAGTGGGCTTTTGGTCATATTTTGGCATGCCATGTTTCTGTTTTTGGCTGGTTTGGTGGTCCCTCATGTGCTTCATATACATGTAGTGTAAACCATGCTTATTAGCCTACGTTGCATGTTATTTTGGCCCTTCATGTTAGCACTTTTTGGCCATGCCTTAAACTGATTTTGTGCATGTTTTGGACTGCCTTAACTCTGTTTTTGGGTCTCATGGTTGAATGATGCTTGTTTTGTATGCTTGTAGTTCAATATCCATGCTTAGCTTTGAGATTTGAGGTCTATTGCATGCATATACTGAGGTGTTTTCATGCTTTGGGGTCATTATACATCATATTTCAGAGCTTATATGAATGCCATATTCCCATGATTTCCACTCCTTAAACGTGTTTGAGAGTTGTGCATAAATGCCTTGTTTTCGTACCATTGCATGAGCTTCGTTTCTTTGCATGTTGAGTTATCATTTTGGGCCATTTTTCCATTGTTTCAGACCTGCCTAGGGTCTGTTTGGGGCTAGTTTTGCCATTTATACATTGCTTTGTGTACCTCTAGTGTAACCCGCTTCACTAGTTTCGGTATTCGAGCAATCTTGCATGCATTGTGTGACATATTTGCATGATTCGGGACCATTGTACATTATGTTTCAAAGCTAAAAAATGAGTGTTTGCATGCCATACTTCATCCTTTGCCATGCTTAGTTAGAGTTGCATGTTGTGCCTTAGGATCGGTCCTTTGCATTTGTGTATGTTTGCATGTATTTCGGTTGTCTCATTTCCATCATATGGCCACTGATGTGAGTGTGGCTGAGGTCCACTCATATTGGTGTAAGTCCATCTAGCATTGTGTATGCCATGTCAGTCTGTAGCATTACGTATGCTAGGTTGCGTTTGCATCTAATCCTTGCCTGTTTGCATGATTAGGTCGCGTTGCATTAGGATCGCATGCTAGTTGCATTTGTGCATGTCATGCCATCCTTATTCATTGCATTGTGTTTGGAGTAGGGTTTAGCCCAAACACGGGAAACGAGGGACGTTTCGTGCTCCAAGTAAAGAAACGTGCCTCGATTCTCGGTCGCCGACACTCTTGACTGTCCATGATAGAGTTGTTGGCTTTACTTGCTTATATGTGCATTCATTTCACATCGAGTCGTGCAATTCGACTTCTCAGCTATCATGCATCGAGATGCGTGATTGGTGGCACGAGGATCGAGGACTACACTTCCTTGAGCTTGTGCAAGGACGGGGAGAGTGGTCATACACACATTTGTTGAAAATACATTGCCTTTTCTCTCTCTTGCCTTTGTTGCAGAAATAATAATAATAATAATAATAATAATAATAATAATAATAATAATAATAATAATAATAATAATAATAATAATAATAATAATAATAATAATAATAATAATAATAATAATAATAATAATAATAATAATAATAATAATAATAATAATAATAATAATAATAATAATAATAATAATAATAATAATAATAATAATAATAATAATAATAATAATAATAATAATAATAATAATAATAATAATAATAATAATAATAATAATAATAATAATAATAATAATAATAATAATAATAATAATAATAATAATAATAATAATAATAATAATAATAATAATAATAATAATAATAATAATAATAATAATAATAATAATAATAATAATAATAATAATAATAATAATAATAATAATAATAATAATAATAATAATAATAATAATAATAATAATAATAATAATAATAATAATAATAATAATAATAATAATAATAATAATAATAATAATAATAATAATAATAATAATAATAATAATAATAATAATAATAATAATAATAATAATAATAATAATAATAATAATAATAATAATAATAATAATAATAATAATAATAATAATAATAATAATAATAATAATAATAATAATAATAATAATAATAATAATAATAATAATAATAATAATAATAATAATAATAATAATAATAATAATAATAATAATAATAATAATAATAATAATAATAATAATAATAATAATAATAATAATAATAATAATAATAATAATAATAATAATAATAATAATAATAATAATAATAATAATAATAATAATAATAATAATAATAATAATAATAATAATAATAATAATAATAATAATAATAATAATAATAATAATAATAATAATAATAATAATAATAATAATAATAATAATAATAATAATAATAATAATAATAATAATAATAATAATAATAATAATAATAATAATAATAATAATAATAATAATAATAATAATAATAATAATAATAATAATAATAATAATAATAATAATAATAATAATAATAATAATAATAATAATAATAATAATAATAATAATAATAATAATAATAATAATAATAATAATAATAATAATAATAATAATAATAATAATAATAATAATAATAATAATAATAATAATAATAATAATAATAATAATAATAATAATAATAATAATAATAATAATAATAATAATAATAATAATAATAATAATAATAATAATAATAATAATAATAATAATAATAATAATAATAATAATAATAATAATAATAATAATAATAATAATAATAATAATAATAATAATAATAATAATAATAATAATAATAATAATAATAATAATAATAATAATAATAATAATAATAATAATAATAATAATAATAATAATAATAATAATAATAATAATAATAATAATAATAATAATAATAATAATAATAATAATAATAATAATAATAATAATAATAATAATAATAATAATAATAATAATAATAATAATAATAATAATAATAATAATAATAATAATAATAATAATAATAATAATAATAATAATAATAATAATAATAATAATAATAATAATAATAATAATAATAATAATAATAATAATAATAATAATAATAATAATAATAATAATAATAATAATAATAATAATAATAATAATAATAATAATAATAATAATAATAATAATAATAATAATAATAATAATAATAATAATAATAATAATAATAATAATAATAATAATAATAATAATAATAATAATAATAATAATAATAATAATAATAATAATAATAATAATAATAATAATAATAATAATAATAATAATAATAATAATAATAATAATAATAATAATAATAATAATAATAATAATAATAATAATAATAATAATAATAATAATAATAATAATAATAATAATAATAATAATAATAATAATAATAATAATAATAATAATAATAATAATAATAATAATAATAATAATAATAATAATAATAATAATAATAATAATAATAATAATAATAATAATAATAATAATAATAATAATAATAATAATAATAATAATAATAATAATAATAATAATAATAATAATAATAATAATAATAATAATAATAATAATAATAATAATAATAATAATAATAATAATAATAATAATAATAATAATAATAATAATAATAATAATAATAATAATAATAATAATAATAATAATAATAATAATAATAATAATAATAATAATAATAATAATAATAATAATAATAATAATAATAATAATAATAATAATAATAATAATAATAATAATAATAATAATAATAATAATAATAATAATAATAATAATAATAATAATAATAATAATAATAATAATAATAATAATAATAATAATAATAATAATAATAATAATAATAATAATAATAATAATAATAATAATAATAATAATAATAATAATAATAATAATAATAATAATAATAATAATAATAATAATAATAATAATAATAATAATAATAATAATAATAATAATAATAATAATAATAATAATAATAATAATAATAATAATAATAATAATAATAATAATAATAATAATAATAATAATAATAATAATAATAATAATAATAATAATAATAATAATAATAATAATAATAATAATAATAATAATAATAATAATAATAATAATAATAATAATAATAATAATAATAATAATAATAATAATAATAATAATAATAATAATAATAATAATAATAATAATAATAATAATAATAATAATAATAATAATAATAATAATAATAATAATAATAATAATAATAATAATAATAATAATAATAATAATAATAATAATAATAATAATAATAATAATAATAATAATAAGTGTGATTTTGAGTATGCAACTAAATACAAATTTGATTTGATCATAGGGCTACTAATATCCGATCAATTTTAGTTTTTAAATAGATGTCCTACTCGACGTATCTTAAAAAGTGAAGGGTTTGGATTATCAAGATGAGACCCAGAGTAAGTCCCATTACGCTTACAACGGTGATTGTTGTGCAAAGGGCACATCACCCTCCATCCAATTGTAAATGGGTCCTACAAACAAGTGTCAAGAATACTAATTAAGGTATAATAAATGCTTTTAAATGAATTAAAAGAATTTATAACAAATGCAATTAGATGTATTGGAAGAGCCCACCCTTTGTTGTTTATTTCTACAATTTTAATGGTACAATTGCTACTCTTAGGTTCTACCTATTTTTTTAGGATTTCTTGTTTCTTTTGACCTCTACCACCCAAATTGTCCCCCCTCTTTTTCTTTGAACCCTACCATAATCTCCAAAATGCCCTTTTCTTTGGATCCCCACCATTATCGTAACTTTTCCTTCTGTAAATCCCCTCTCTCACCACCTTCGCCTCTAGCCGCTTCCACCAATGCCTTCAACAGCCTTCCTTACCACCCCAACCCCCTTTCGCACATCCACCATCACTCATCAGCAGCCATCCTTAACCCTAGAAACTGTTTTCAAACATTTATTTTTTGTTTGTCTAATTTTTGTTTGGATAACTAGGGCTGAATGGAGCTGATTTGTTTGATCGTATTCGATTGAACAAATTGTTCAATTGAAACCACTGAACAAATCAAGTTTGTTTGGTTATAGCCAACTAAACGAGGTTAAAATTGATGAAATTGATCACGTCCAACTTAGTAATCTGAACAACCGTAAAGTGTTCAGTTGTCAAAGGTTGAACAATTTTAATTTGGTCGGTAAACCATAGCCAAATGGAGTTTCGACTCCATTTTTTTCAAAATCGCACAATACACATTAAAATGACAATAAATCACACCCAAACATCTATTAAAAACACAAGCTATTTTCAAACCTTGCAATACATTTAAACCTTACAAGGACATATTTTTTCTCCATGACATTTTTGGTTTAAATAAAAGAGAAAGAAGAAAAAGGAAAGAAAAGAGAAAGCAAAAAAATAAAAATAAAATAACAATAATGAAAAAGAAAGAAAAGAGAGAGAGAGAGAGAGAGAGAGAGAGAGAGAAGAGAAAAAAAAATTCACCATCAAGATAGGAGCACTCATGGAATGAAATGTAGTCAATTGTGAGGAATGAAAGTTTTGCCATCAATGTTTGAAACAACTAGTGTGGAGGGTCATCGCCATATGGGAAAAGCTAATACCACATTTTGAGGATGACCAATCGTTCAGAAAACCATCATGTTCAAGTGCACAATTCAAAAAGGCACCTAAGCTCAAACCAAAGCAAAACATGTTAGACTTCTAGGGTAAGGATAAGGATAATTGTGGATCACATTCATTGGAACTATTGTAACACTACCTTTGAGATAAAAATCCGAAAGGGTGACCCAAACAAAACTTAGAGCATGACAAAATAAAAAATGAAAGAATGAGAGCTTGCAAGGCCGAAAACTCCGAAAGGAGCAACCTTGTCAAAAGTTAGAGCCAAAAAGGAGAGTCTCAATACCCTAATGAACCCTAAACGATAACTACATTCAGCCTGATTCTCACCTTGAGATACGTAGGCTACCTCTCCTCAAGATTCGGCCCCATGTCCTTACCCCGATTTACATCTTTAGTTTCGCAGTCATTCATGAGCTACAATCACCATTGCGCATAGCACATCTTGTGGAGGATTAAGAAAGAACTAGTTTTGATCAATAAGTGGAGTAATTTTCAGCATTTGAACTTATTTATGGAATTTCTAACTTGAGCTTGAAGGGCAATGAAACTTAATTTTTTGCAAAATTGAATTTTGAAAGCGATTCTTGAATAATAAGGAAGCATAAGCTAGGGGTACAATGAATGATCATTCACTTTGAGTTTTTTCTATATTATTGGAAATTTGTGTCGTGGGTATGTTGTCTTATTGACTTGTGTCATGGGTATGTCGCTTTATTGCTTCAGGTTGTAAGCATATTGTCACCTTGTTGCTTGGTGTTACGGGTGCATCATCCTGCTGTGGGGGCATTGTGGTTCACATACACTTCAATTTCTTACATCGAGTATTTCTTGTGTTTATCAAATTGCATTTAACTTCAACTATCAGAAGAAGACCAACATTGATAGTCGCTTCAATTGAAGAATCATTCATCTGGAAGATTACATAACTTGTCAGCTATTGTGGTGGAAAACTTTTGTAAAACTCTTACCAATACTACATCCCTTTGGAAATTATTTGTTCTATTTAGTTTAAAACCCCAAAATGAGGGTATGTGCGCAAAAAGAAAATAGAGATAAAAGAAAAGAGAGGTGTGAGATGAGTGAAAAGTGAGAATATGCATCAAACCAAAAAGAGAGCAGAAGTGAAGTCAAATAATGCAAAAGTACCACATTACACACCACTGGGGTAATTGTTATTGAGAAAGCGCTATATTGACAAGTATAATCATTTTGAAAGATGGAGTAGAACAACACCTGGCCCATTAGAGGGCTATCAATCTTGTAGAATGCTAGAAATGGTTTTGTGCAGTTTGAGAAATGTCAAGTCAGTTTCCCTTGTCAAGTCTATCTTTGGCATGTTTGCCAGTGTCAGTTTGTTATTATGTATATGACTCAAAGTGTGATAGAATGACATGGTTAACATTTCAAAAGTTCAAAACAAGTGCTTATGTGAAGTTCATAGGCAAGCTAAGAGTATCTACACAAGGGGACCCCAAGTCCATGGTCATTGAAAATTCATCATTACTCTAAGAATCAAATAAGTTTGCAACACTTTGGTGCATTAAAGAAGCACGAGTTGGACTGGTCATTGGTTGCAGTAAGCATGTCCTTCATTGTCAATTTGTCAAGCGCTAGTTCTCACCACATAAGCTTGTAAAATGTTGAAATTTTTGAACAATGTGAACAAGGATTGAACACTACGAGCAGGAGCATCTCTGAACAAGCTATCTACTAAGCAAGAGGCAAGAGCCATACCTTTCCCCTCAATATATTGAACCCATCTATTAAACACTTTTACCTAATTTGAGCAAGTTCACTCACACGATGATTTTGATTTGATTAGGCTTTTGAAATTTTTCCTAGAATGATACTAAGATTCTCTCTAGTTGCTTTTCCCTATCTGCTTGATTTTGTGTCTAATATTTGGACTCTAGTTGGCATGATTACATTACCTCTCTCTCTCCGCTTGGTTATAATTCTCTTGCATCTTAGCATGTGTATGGTAATTTTTAAATCATGGTTTGTCTAGAACAAGATTCATACCTCAAGTGTGGCTTGAGCTTTGGCATTGCACCACACTTGCAAATTACTCACTTGGCATCTTGATAAAGCATGGAAAAGGATCTTTTAAATTCTCCCCATCTAAGTCGTTTCTAGAAAATATCTTTGATAAATCACACATGGCCTAGAACTACTTGGTAAAACTTGGAAAATTTTGGAAAAACTTGGCAAACACTTGGCAAATCTTGGAATATAAAGCCCATTTATGGCAAATGAACACTTGGAAAATCTTAGAATATAGAGCCCATTTAGGGCAAACAAACACTTGGCAAATTTTGGAATATAAAACCCACCTAGGGCAAACAAATAATTGGAAAACTTGGCATATAAAGCCCATCTACAGTGAACAAATACTTGGAAACCACTTGGAAAATTTTAGAAAAACTTGAAAATCCTGATATATAAAGTCTTTCCCGGGCGAACAAAACATACACTTCTGGAAAAACTTCGCGTATAAAGTCCATCAAGGGCGAACAATACTTAGAAAATTTGAAATATAAAGCTTAACAAGAGTCAACATAACTTGAATCAAACCCCACCTTGTAAAGAATGAGTGTGGATTGAAGTCGGTTTCTCTCTAATCCGGGTAAAGAACATTGGGCAGCGGTAAAATGGATTCTAAGGTATCTTCGAGGGACTTCGAAGGTGTGTTTGTGTTTTGGGGATGGTAAGCCGATGCTTGATGGGTTCACAGATTCTGACATGGCTGGTGATGTTGATTCTCGGAAATCTACTTCGGGGGATTTGATGACTTTTGCAGGGGGAGCTGTGGCATGGCAATCTAAATTACAAAAATGTGTTGCTCTCTCAACTACCGAAGCTGAATTTATTGCCATTACGGAAGCTTGCAAAGAAGAGTTATGGTTGAAGAAATTCTTGCAAGAATTAGGTTTAAAGCAAGAAAGGTATGTGCTTTATTGTGATAGTCAAAGTGCTATTCACTTGAGCAAAAATTCTACTTTTAATTCGAGATCGAAACACATTGATGTGAGATACCATTGGATTCGTGATGTGTTAGATTCGAAATTGTTACAACTCGAAAAGGTTCACACAGATGATAATATTTCAGATATGTTGACAAAGACTTTGTCGAGAGACAAACATTTGAAGTGTCGAACTTTGATGGGTATGGTTAATTTCTCCACCTAAGTCGGTAGGGGGAGAATTGTTGGGTATACCTCCTTATTGGAGTGTGGGACCCAATTGGTTTGTTAAAGAATTTTAATTTGACTTGGTTTAGGTATAATATATTATTATATATTATATTTGTGGAGACCCAATCTAATTTGGAAACAACTAAGGTTTGATAATGAACCCTAGATTCACAATATTGTTTTGTCCCAAAGAAAAAGGGTTGTGCGGCTGCTACAACATTTAAAAAAGAAAACAAAAACAAATTCGGTGGAAAAAGTTGAGTTGGTGTGCTTCGGTTGCGGCGTCATAGTTGAGTGATTTGGTGAAGTTGATTTGGGTTAATTATTTTGGGTCTTCTACAATTCTGGTTTTGAAGATTTTTGTTCATCTATTTGGTAAGGTCTTTCCTCTTGTTTATTTGTGATTATTTGGAATTCACCTAAGGGTGGTTTTGTGAAACCATTAGTGTCTCGTTTGTAATCGTTTGGAACTTATTTGGTTGATAGTGGAATCGAATTTCGATCCCGTGGACGTACCTCACATTGAGGGAACCACGTAAAAATTCTTGTGTTGCCTTTGATTTAATTTTTCCGCATTAGTTTTTATTCCCATTGATTGATTTACTTGTGAGGAATCACATATTTTCCCTAACAATTCCAACTCCCAAAAACTCAAACCCCAAATCCCCTTTCATGTTTTTGGAAAATCTCTTAACAAACATATTTTTAAATGCACTAAAGACTACCACATGTCTATCTATAAAGAGGTATTGAAGACGAGCAAAAGAATCCATACCTCTTGAGTGAAGAGGAAACAACCTAAAAATCATCGACAATGAAACGATGATTTGCTCAGATTAAATGGAAGCCCTTGCCGAGCTCTATGTTTTTGTATATGGAACTAGGGGTCAAAAATGTTTAGAAATAGATGAAATCTAGGTTAAAGAGATTGAAAACTCAAAAATGGGAGAGAAAAAAAAGAGTGGAAAGTGAAGAGAGTTGACCCAAAAAGTGACTTTTGAAGATGTGATTCTGGATAGACTACTCAAGCGGTCAAAAGTGCACTCGAGCGGTGAATCAAGGCTTCTAGTATCTTAGACAATTTTGAAAAAACAAAGCTGGAAGGGTCTATGGACCGCTCGAGTGGTGAAACTTGCACTCAAGCGAACTATGCACACAACACAGATTTACAAACTTTAAACAAGCATAACTCTCTTGTCCAGACTTCGTTTAGGGTCGTTCTTGTCCAAATTGAAGCCTTGGAAGTAAGGTTTTCAATGGTTCTAACCTTGTAGCAAGATTCAAAGCGTGGAGGGAGAAAATGATAAAAAGTGAAGACTACTCAATAATAACGATTCGAATTTGGTGTTTTTGATCAAATCTCACCCAACCACTATGGAAACACCTCAACTAAGGCTCAAATATTGACTAAGAAGTTTCTCAATCATGATAATTAAAGAGTCAAAAATAATTCCATTACACAAGGAAGTATAAAGTGCTACAACCTCCCCACCTTAGGAAATTTCATCCCCGAAATTAAGAATACGCCAAATCACATTGCAAACCAACCACAAAAAGAAATTTAACTACCAATCCAAGCCTAGATCCATACTTGAGATAGTTTCCTGGATCTCAGTCTAACACTTTGGGGCCCCAAAGACACTCGAACAACAAGAATACAAGAAAGAGGTCAACCACCACTGAGCACTCAACACCATAGCACTAAGGAAAAGAAAACCACCCTCACAACAAAACTCTTGGTTAACTTTCACAAAAAAGGGGACTTACTATGAAAATAGGGCCCAAAAGACAATGCTCCAGCACAATAAGCCCCAATAACGCCAAACCCTCTTCAAAACATAACACCTAAACACACGATTAGCAATCTAAGCTAAGTCACTACACAAACCAACATAATTCACAACACATCCATGTTTAAAAATAATAATAAAAAATTCCTCATTTTTTCATTTTCTTTGAAAATCTCAATCTTCTACATAATTTTTTTGCTAAAATGGTGCTCAAACTTGCACCTCCCATAACCAAAATACGTTTTCGATGTCCACGTAAAACTTAAAATTTTGCAACCATCATTTGAACAAAATAAAGTGTTACTTAGAACACATGATCATTCACATTCTCATGATTTGTTAGATTTAGCTTTTATCAAATCAAATAAACTATGCATCGAAATCCTTTATTACCACTTAGATTAAATCCACAACATTATAGTTCAACACTGCCATATGAGGCCACAACACAAGGAAAAATTCATTTTCTGAATTCGTTTCTCAACATAAAACAACTGGTCAACCTCAACCGTCACCCAACACTCATCACTCTTATAGTAATGTCACAACACCAAAAACAACATTTCTATACTAACAAATTAATAGAAATAACAACCTTGCTAATAATACAAGAAAGCACAAATAAAGTTTACATATTCTTGGGAGCCTCATCCCATCACCATCTATCAATCACACAGCAGCGCAAAAGTGCTCACAACACGAAAGCCTTAACATGTAACCCTAGCCCGGTTACCACCAGCTCACACCAACTTTACATTTGCCTACATGAGACTTAACACTCACAAGTCCACACTATAGCGTTGCTTAACCTTATAACCATTATGTTCAATTCCAAGCTACTCTTAAGGTGACTATATGTCAACCCATTTCCGACAACAACCAACCGACTAACCAATTCAATAACCCTTAACACTCGACACCAAACATCGACAAGCTACCTAGCACTGTTTACTCCAAAACGGAGTTTCACACACAAACCCACATACCCACATATTTCTTGAATCACACCGGATTTCTAAGATTAGACCACACCACTCTTGCTCTCCAAATAAACCGCCATTCAGATGCCTATATAGCAAATACACTTATCCCACTACATTTAAATGACCGATAAGGTCAATGACAATTCACATAACCCAATATACACAAAACACTTATCACCAACACTATACTCATCTTGTGGAATTACGGCTGTGCTTTTCCCCAAGGAATATTCCTAATATCTAACCAAGAATCTCTCATTCCTCTCACAAACCCCACACAATTACTAGCAACACCACCCAACTTTTAAGCATCATCACTGAATCATATCCATTCACAACTACTAAGGCTTAACAAATCACAAAACAAATACTACCCTCATCATTAAGAGACTCGAGTCTCACATTCTTTCCCAAACACTTTCATAATCCACCATGTAACTCCTACCCATCTCACAAAACCCTAAGGTATCACACCACCCCAAAACAAGCACACTTAGAACCATACACTTCATCCTTGCTACATTCAAGACTAGTCAAAACGATAAATAAATCTCTACTTTTCAACAAGCAACTATAAATCAATCCAAAACATCACAAGCCAACACATGCTTAACTTTGGAAAATAATACATCATAATAAAACTAGGATTTCCAATCCTTATAACACTTTTCAACACAATACAAGCAAGTTCAAGACTAATTACATACCCATACCATTTGGGTTCACAACAACACATACATACATATGCAACATTTGTAGGCATAAAACCCTAAATAAAATAACATCGCATTACATTACAAAAAATAACACTCTGCCATACTAACATTACCACCATCCCTGCTTGGACTATTGAAACTGGCTTTGCCTATGTAGAAGGCAACGACACTGAATATGGCCCGATTGACCACACCTAGAACAAGTAGGTGGTCCTCTATTCCGCAATTGACTCGAAGAAGCCTGAGTCTGATTGGACCTCCCAAAGGACAAGTCCAAAGAAGCAAAAGGTGATTGAAACAACAATTGTGCCTGCGCCTGAGATCTTGCGTGTTTCCAATTCTTACTAGGTCTACTACCTCCCCAAACAGTCAAACTTGCCGATATGGCCTCTTCCTCCCCATCCTAACCAACCTCAAGAATAACAGCTTCCAAGTGAGTTGTTGACTCTACAAGTGTATGATAATCCCTATACACTGCCCCGATAACCTTTCCCCTAATAACATAACATAGCCTTCACTCAAACTAAAGACAACAACGTTTTTCTATTGCAACCAACTTTAGAGCGAATCTCGACAAACTGGTGAACCTCGCCTCAAACTGTGCCAAAAGAGTATCATCCGGGAGCAACTCAACAAACTGTTTTCTTAATCTTTCCCAAGCAGAAAAAGGAAAATATTTAGCCAAAAAGGCCTCAATGATAGCAACCCAAGTGGTACCCACAGAAATCCTCCTAGACTTCCACCAATAGCCAGCGTCTCCCTTAAGTTGGAAACCAGCCAAGACAACTCTCAACTCCTCGTCCTCATCTCTGAGCATATCAAGAGTCTTGGTAATTTGTTCTAACCAATTTTTTGCTTCCAACGGTTTAGGCTCTCCCAAAAACTCAGGTGGATTGGAGCGGAGAAACTCCTTGGTAAGGTTGAGGATATGGCCATGGTCCCCCTCATTGTAAGCTAGAGCATTTCTCAGTACTCTTACAATCTCGTGTGCAATTTCTTCCCCCACAGCCGATGCTGCAAAGGCAGGTGCCAACATAACTATTGTGCCCCTATCGGCACTTCTACTCCCAACATAACCTCTACTACCTCATGTAGACATTCTATGAACCAAAAACAAAACCAAACTCAGTGAACAACACAACGGCCTTCCCTAAGGCATACACACTCACCACCGCTAACCTACAAGACACATTTACCACAAAATCACATAATCCTATTCACATAAACAATTAAACATTTAATCACATAATCGAATCAAGTCCACAAAGATAGCTACTCATCCCGGAACACTCAAGAAATTCTCATAAAAAACAAGTTGATCAAGTGTGTTTCCAATAAGATATCAAAGCAAGTTCACCGGTGTGATAACCCTGTTCTGTATTATGCTAATTAATCTTAATTACGAATGTGATTATATGTTTGATATGATTTTGAGTGCCATTTATATGAATATATGTGGTTTTGAATTTCTATCTGTTCACCGTAGGAAAATCTGTTCGATTATCTACTTTAGAATTTAAATTGAAGGCCCTATCGGCCACAGAAACCAAAATTGACTACGCCATTGTGATTAACATAATTTTTAGAGCCTACGGTGAAATTTAATTAAAAATTGGTTCGGATCAAATTAAATAGATTAAATTGATGATATAGTGCTCAATTAATTAGTATTAATAAGTGTGATTGTAGACACCCCATTTTTGACCGTCCTCAAGACTCGGACGTCACCATTTGAACACTCGGTGATCATCCATGTTTGTGTTCGTTTTGAGATCCGGAAGGACTCGGCTGCACGCCTTGCCTTAGGATCTCTCCACTTGACTGTTTTGTGCTTGGTTGTGGACCAAGAACTTGTTTGTTTTTGCACCTGAGGGTAGGAGGTGGCTTGTTAGCCATCCCCTAAAACCCACCGGCCGTGGCATGAAGCCACCGGCCTTGCTTTTTCTGCTACCAACCAAATATTTGGTCGGTCGGCACTTCTGTTAGGTGTATCGGCTCTTTGAGTGGTCGGCCGGCCATTTATTTGGCCGATAGTCTCTCTCTCTGGCCGATACCTCATTTTTACCTTTTTCAGGCATTGTGCATGCCAGCTGTGCCAGCTGGAGTGCACGGACCTGTCCTCCATACACGTGTATGGAGGAATTTGCACCCTTTGCACCCTTTTGGTCTAGCTTCTTGAGGAAGCTTGGACCTTTGTCTTAGCTTCCTCAAGAAGCTTGGACCCCTGTCTCAGCTTCCTCAGGAAGCCTTGGCCCCTTAGCCTTAGCTTCTTTAAGAAGCCTTGACCCCTTTTGTTTAGCTTCTCTTGGAAGCTTAGGCCTTTGCCTTGTCTATATAAGAGGGCCCTCCCTCTCCTTTGAGGAGGTTCAGCAAAATCAGACTTATACATCTAATATATAATATATATCACTCTCTCTCTATATATCTCCCTCTCTCTCTACATTTGTGTGTGTTAGAGGGCCTAAAAGGGTGTTTTGTTCTTAGTTTTGCACTAAGGCACCTAGTATTACACCATACTTGGGTTTTTGGGATTTCGGGAGGTTGTTCTTAGAGCTTTTAAGCTGGTTTTGATCAGAAAAGGGGCCTGAGGTTGCTGTTCTTCAAGTGTTCTTCAAGGGTGAGCATAATTACTTTATATCCCCCATTCTTGCACTAGCTTTTAACCCACTTTGCATGCTGTTTTGAGCTTTGTGTATAACTGAT
>NW_021026223.1:380828-416647 GCF_004153795.1 Camellia sinensis | reverse complement strand
GCCACGTGTTGTCATTCACAAAATATGTCCCCACAAAACTTAATAATGTTAATAGAACTTGATAGAAATTTTTTTTCAAGTTATTGATCTTTGGATTTCTAATTCAGCTTCCCCTGTATTTTGATTTTCATATTGATATTTGATAATTGGTAGTTATTATTATGCTGATAAGTGTAAACATTATTATTGTTACTAATTCTTTTTTTGGGCTGAAAATGAGACTAATGGAATTAGGTACATCGTTCGATAAGTTATTTTGAGGAGGGTATTTTAGTTATTTTTGTATCGGAATTTGTGTCACCTTTTAAGCCATGCTGGTATATGTTAAAGAATGTTTAAAATAAATTATTTTAGGCTTACAAAATTAAATATGGAATTGAGTGATAATGAACAATTTGAGTTATATCGAAATATTTATATCAACTCTCCACTCATACGTGATTTTTCATGTGATAAATGCCATTATTTTTAAATGGAAAAAGACCAAGAGTTTCAATGGGTGAGCTATCTAATGGGTGGGATTTACCTTGTAATGTGATTGTAGACACCCCATTTTTCATCGTCCTCAAGACTCGGACGTCACCGTTTGAACACTCGATGATCATCCATGTTCGTGTTCGTTTTGAGATCCCGAAGGACTCAGCTGCACGCCTTGCCTTAGGATCTCTCGACTTGACTGTTTTGTGCTTGGTTGTGGACCAAGAACTTGTTTGTTTTTGCACCTGAGGGTAGGAGGTGGCTTGTTAGCCATCCTCTAAAACTCACCGGCCGTGGCATGAAGCCACCGGCCTTGCTTTTTCTGCTACCGACCAAATATTTGGTTGGTCGGCACTTCTGTTAGGTGTATCGACTCTTTGAGTGGTCGACCGGCCATTTATTTGGCCGATAGTCTCTCTCTCTGGCCGATACCTTCTTTTTGCCTTTTTCAGGCATTGTGCATGCCAGCTGTGCCAGCTGGAGTGCACAGACCTATCCTCCATTCACGTGTATGGAGGAATTTGCACCCTTTGCACCCTTTTGGTCTAGCTTCTTGAAGAAGCTTGGACCTTTGTCTTAGCTTCCTCAAGAAGCTTGGACCCCTGTCTCAGCTTCCTCAGGAAGCCTTGGCCCCTTAGCCTTAGCTTCTTTAAGAAGCCTTGACCCCTTTTGTTCAGCTTCTCTTGGAAGCTTAGGCCTTTGCCTTGTCTATATAAGAGGGCCCTCCCTCTCCTTTGAGGAGGTTCAGCAAAATCAGACTTATACATCTAATATATAATATATATCACTCTCTCTCTATATATCTCCCTCTCTCTCTACATTTGTGTGTGTTAGAGGGCCTAAAAGTGTGTTTTGGTCTTAATTTTGCACTAAGACACCAAGTGTTACACCTTGCCTTGGTTATTAAGGTGTTGAGAGGTTGTTCTTGGAGCTTTTGAGTTGGTTTTGATAAGAAAAGGGGGCTGGAGTTTTGGTTCTTCAAGTGTTCTTCAAGGATGAGCACTATTGCTTTATATTCCCCATTCTTGCATTAGCTTTTAACCTACTTTGCATGCTGTTTTGAGCTTTGTGTATAACATATAAAAGTTTTGTTTTGTGTTTAAGATACTTCATTAAGGTCACTTTGGTGTTGGGGGTCATCCACCCTCTCTTAGGCCTTGTTTGGCCCTTTTTGTGCTTTCTTTGTTGAGCTTCAGAACCTTTGTGTATTGGCCTTCTCACCACTGAAATTTCAGTGGTGAAGAAAAGGTTTTGAGGTCTTGCATAGGGGAGGGACACCCCTCTTCCTTTGTCTCTCTTTTGCTTATATTTTTGGCTCATAAGAGTAGCATGCATGCTTAGTTGTTTTTAGCATCATTTCAGTAGGTATTTGGTGATATTTGGTCATATTATACCTCTGTTTTTAGTTGGTTTGATGGTCCATTTCATGCATTATATGCTTGCCTTGTAATCTCATGTTTTGGCCTAACATGTATCATGTTGTGAGATGACATTTTAGCATGATTTTGGTTTGACTCCATGAAGCTTTTAGTCCTATTTCATCATGTTTAAGGTCTGTCTTGGGTCTTTAGAGTCATGTTTGCCATGTTTTGTATAGCTCCTTTGCATTCTAGCTTGTAGGCCTTGAGTGTGTGAACCATAAGCATGCTGTGGTTGGGTTGTTTCAGTGATTTGGAGTCATTTCCCATGCTATTTCAGTCCATAATCCATGCTTGTATGCTTGCATTCATCATTCCTTTCATGCTTTGAAGAGTCGTCCTTTTGTGCCTTGAAATGGGTCATAGTGCATGCCTTTTGTTTAAGTCATTTGGGATGCCATTCATGTGGATTTTGGGGTGTATTTTGACACACTAAAACTCTGTTTTTGGTTGCATAATCCATGCCATGTGTGGTCATGATAGTTGTAATGGAATGCTCTCTTTTATGCCTTAGTTTTAGGCCCATTCATGTGCATGTTTGCATGAGCATTTGTCCATCATTTTTAGTATGATTGGCCACTGTTTTGGGGCATGGCTGAGGCCTCCCATTTCAGTTTAAGTCCATTCTTGTATATAAATTGCATGATTGACATGTTGCATTACATTGGTTGCATACTTACATTGTATCATGTTTGCATGTTTGCATGTCTAGTTGCATTACATAGTCTCGTTGTATGCTTGACATGTTCATATTACATTAGTTTGGCTTGCATGGTTAGGTAGTGTCATGGTGCATTAGCTTAGCATGCTCATATTGCATTGCATTAGTTGCATTACTTCGCATTGCATATAGCATACATACATAACATTGTGTTTGGTTTGGGGTGTCAAACTAAACACGAGGAGTGAGGTGTGTTCGTACTCAAAGTGACGAAACACATCTCAATCCTCGGTCACCGATACCCTTGATCTCAACATGATAGGGCGTGAGGCATTCATTTGTTTTGTTGCATGCATTTACATTGATTTGCAAGCTTGGTGCCTTTGGCCATCATGCATCGAAATGCGTGACTGGTGGCCTGAGTACCAAGGGCTGCACTCCCTTGAGTCTATAACATGATAGGGAGTGTGGCCATGCATACATTGCTTTGAAATTTCCTTGCCATGTACTGTCTGTCCACTGTTGCAGCAAAAACAGGATTCTGCAGGAATAAATGGCCGACCGGCCACTTTCAGTGCCGACCGACCATCAGAGTCCAGCCGGTGACCTAATTTATGGTCGATGATCACATTTACATGGTCGGTGGTGCTCTTCATTGGCCGGTGGCATTCCAAAATGATCAGGGAAGGGTTCAGAGGTGCCTCAAGAATTTTCACATCCCTCAGAGGTGCAGAACAGTGCAAACAGAGGCAACAGTGGCATGGTAACGGGTTTTCGAGCATGCATCATCCACGCATTTCGAGGCAAAGCTGCAGCGGTCTCTTTAGTTTCATATTTAGGCTGTTTTTGTAATTAATTTGTTAATTAATTAGAAGTTTTGTAATAATTAACTAGCTAGGATAGTTGATTCATTATTTGGCCTGTATTATTCTTTTGGACCCTCCGAGCGAGGACAATTGTGTAATAAGTGTGTGTGAGTGTGTGCATGTCTTCCAACCCCCACTTCTTTCTCCCTTTTATTTACCTACTTTCAATGGTTAGTATTGGGGCATATTTAAATTAGCATACCTTATGCTATGCATGCGTGCATTCGTTCATTTGTATTGCATGCATCGGGCTCGACGCATCATACTAACTGCATGGTATTTCAATTCTAAGTTGAATACATGTTATCTGTTGCATTTCATATGCCATGTTTAGAATAGCCGAGCCTATCTAGTTTGCATTTTTACATGTGTTGCATTAAGCATTTCAGCATAGTTAGGATTCATGCATGTTCACTAATTAGTTTCTGTTTTGGCTTGGAGTACTTGGTAAGTTTTCATGCTTTAGCATCCTTGCATGCGTGTGAGTGTTGCTATGATAGCATGCTTTACCATGAGGCTATGTGCTTATGTGATATAACTGCCTGAGTGCCTATGGGTGAAGGTTGGGTTATTTGAATTGGAACGATGCATTGAATGCGAGTTTTAAGCCCACTCGAAAGTGGCAAAACCGCGTTTTCTAAACCCACATGTGGGTGGCAAAATCTGCATTTTTAGCCTACTTGTGAGTAGCAAACCGCTTTCAAAAACAAACATGAGATGTTTTGTTCCAACTTAGACAACCCAGTCTATACTTGTATGTTGTGTGCATCACGTAGTAAATCTAGGCTAATAACCGGAATAAGAGCATATAATGTTTTCAAAACTCGATATCATGGTTAGTAGAGGCCGATCTTTGATCGGGCGAGTGGGGGTGCTCATAGCTGACCTTCCCCAATCGTACCCAAGTTCCCGAGCCGAGGAAACTTTGGTGATGACGGACACGTGGCCTTAGGCAATGAGTCAGGGTTTCCTAAATTTCCCCAAAATAAATATTTAGGTGGTGACCCTGTATCTGGCAAAGCAGTCCATGTTTGGCACTTCTTTCAAAAAATCTATTTTCCAAAAAATGATTTGCTGGATTTGGACTCTTTGGTGATTTATCAGTCTTGCACTGTACTTTGCAAGATCAGATTAAGAACCGTGACAATTTGAGTCCTGAACTGTAGTGAACCCAAATGAATAAAACGGGATTTCCCTCCGGGGACGTTTGGGGACATCTATAGTGATTAAGGGGGCTTGTATAAAAGGGGCCAATATACACTTATATTCTATATTTTTGAGCTCAAATCAAATTTTGCTCTCTAGAGAGAGAGAGAGAGAGAGAGAGAGAGAGAGAGAGAGAGAGAGAACCGAACTTAGAGAGAGGGAGGGAGCTCAAATTGAAGGTTTGATCAAGAGGCTTGAGAATCTTGAAGATAAACTCAAGAATTAACCATAATTTGGAAGATTTAAGCTTCTAGGTGAGTAATTGGTTATGATTTCATGAGTTTGAGGTTGTAATTTTGTGAATTCAAGTTAAATGATCATCTAGAGCTTGAATTGAAGGGGATATGTTCATGCATGCATAAAATTGCCATGAATTTACATAAACTAGCATGCCATATGTTGATTATGAAAAATTGAGTTGTTGGATCATACATGCAAGCATGATTTGGATGAGTTTTATGTGTGTAAGCATCACTTGAGCCATTTGAAATGGAATTTGAGTTAAAAGATTGCATGCATGTTTGATTGTTGAAGACATGGAGTTAATATGAAGTTGAATACACATGTTTTGAAACTATGAAGAGAAATGTCGGTTAATTTGAGAATTTGATCATGGTTTTGAATAATTGGTCCCAAATCTCCTACGCTTTCATGCTGTGTATGTATTTCTCATGTTTTTGGTACCTAAATTCGAGCTTTGGAGCCTTTGAATATCAAGTTTGAGTCTCAAGAACAATTCTGGATTTTCCAGAATTTGGCATGTCCGCTCGAGCAGGGAAAGCGCCGCTCGAGCGGGGAAGTTCACGCTCGAGCGGGGAGCTATGTAGAATGACTTTTAGCTCGAGCGTCTGAGTTTATGCTTGAGCGTAAAAATAAGGTAACCAGTACTTTTGCAGACCATGAGGGTCCGCTCGAGCGGCGTAACCCACGCTCGAGCGGGACCCCTGTTTCAGAAATTTTGTAAAGGTGTTCTGTGTTTCGTTTTCCGTTCTCTTTCATTTCTAAGCACTCTTAGGCACGCATTGAGCATCATAAATGAGTTAAAAGGATAAGAAAGAAACCTAAGAGGGGTGTATGAATTAAGAACGGATTGAATTGTTTGTGACCCATTGTGTTTATGAAATGTGTAGGGTCGAGCTCCAGGGCAAATCCACCGGCAGATCACTGTGAGTAATATCTTAGTAAAGATATTTTGAAGTATGTTAATTGTCCAATTGCTTATTATAAGTCTTATAAGTTTGTTAATTTGAATTGTGGACAAATGTTTGTTATGCCAATGAATGAATGGGCCAATGAATGGGCCAGAGGTCGTTGGATATGAATGAATGGGCCAACGAATGGGCCAGAGGCCGTTGGATACGAATGAATGGGCCAGAGGCCATTGGATATGAATGAATGGGCCAATGAATGGGCCAGAGGCCGTTGGATACGAATGAATGGGCCAGAGGCCATTGGATATGAATGAATGGGCCAATGATTAGGCCAAAGGCCATTCGATATACATGAATGAATTGGGCTCGAGGCCGTTCATTTAAGAACAAAGTGGGCCAGAGGCCATTTGATATGTTCGGGCTTGAATCGCCTAATGTACTGAATAATACACGAAGTAGAATACTAAATGGGCTCAAGGCCGTTTGATATATGTGAATCTCATTTGTGTACTTTCTATATTTGATATTATTCACTGGGCTTTCGTTCACGTTCATTCATGTGTATGTAGGTGAGCCAAGGGATGTCCAAACGCAACCTCGGTGAAATACGTGAGAAACAGTCAAGATTTTGAAGAGTCAACCCAACGTCTCATGCACGAGACTTGCCTTCGCCTCTTTTGTTCTTTTGTTATAGTTTTGTTATGTTGGGGAAAACATTGGATTGCTTCTGTATATAAACTTTGGGTTTGATCGACTTAGACTTGAATGATCCTGTATGTACAATTTATATGTTAACTTCCCTTTGATGTGAGTTATTAACGAATACTTATGTGAAATGTTATGATGTACATATAAGCACAGTTCTATGGACAAAGTTTTAAATTTGCTTCCGTTTGGCCCCTTTACTCTGATGAGTTATGTCTTATATGGTTTGAGGCCATAGGTAATCTATTGATTACTGGCCGGTTATGTCCTTAACCCATAGGGGCGGGTTCGGGTCATGACAACCGGCTACCATCACTATTCATGAAACTTAATCCAATGCTCACATAAATGCAACACATAGAGTCCCAACACTTATTCTAACTATATGCAAACGTCCTCACCAAGCATAATGTGGGAGCCAGATATTGTGGGGGCAATAAAATCGAATAATGATATGAGGACAGTCAAGGACGAAATTTTTATTCGGCTTCATCCTGGACGATCACAAAACCGAATAGATTAATCGACCGTAGAACTAGTCGAACAAAAACCGAATAAATAAACGTGCAATAGATTAAGGATGGGCCCGACCCTGAGGCCTAAAAGAAAAATATAAATAGAGGAGCATCAACCAAAGAAAGGTATGTGAGAAAAAATAAGTTTAACTTGAGATATAAGCAACCAAGAGAGTATACACTGACGTATCCGCCAGAGTGCTAATTCCGGCACCCCCGACCAAAGTGTTCATTCATTTTCAGGTGACTAGCAGAGGATCACGAGCATCGTACTAGATCCAAAGAGTATTTCCAAACCACTTCTCCACAATTAGTGCCGTCTGTGGAAATACTCTAGCACATCCATGGCGAACGTGATGGAAGATCCTCCGATAGTCGCTGACAACCTCATGCCACGAGATGATACCACTCCAAGCAACATGCTTGGGCCAAAGAATATTACTACACGAAGGGCCTTGAACTTCGACTCAGTTGTCCAGACCTCACCCTCGACTTCAGCACATGAGACAATGCAAGCGATTATGGATCAGGCGAAGCAAAACGAATAGAGGTTGAAAAACATGATGGCTGAGAACGAGTGCCTTCGACAGGATTTGGCCTTGGAGGTGGCAAAATCCCAACAAGCCACGAGCCAAGATTCGGGACGACCTCTGAGAAAGGATGGGCGACAACCTGAAGTTCAGTGACATGATAGTGGCAGTGATTCTGACTCATCATCCCCAGAATCCAAGAAGGGACGAGTCGAAGTCTCCAGTTCTTTCGAAGGCAGTCCGCGTGCACGGAATAAGCTAAGAAGAGATGATTCAGACGAAGAGGATCAACATGACCCCTTTGTGCGACTAATCGCAAGGGCAGTGCTACCCAAAAAGTTCAAAGCTCCATTGTTCACCCTATACAATGGAAAAATGGATCCCACTGATCACATTCGTCGTTATAAACAAGCCATGATGCTTCATGCAAACAACGAGGCCCTCATGTGTCGAATATTTCCGAGTAGTTTGGGACCATTGGCCGCCAGATAGTATTATAAATTGGAACTGGCATCGATTAAGAGCTTCCATCAACTCCAAAAATCCTTCAGGGCAAGGTTCATCACCAATGAGGTCTAGCCGAAGCAGGCCGATTCTCTCTGGGCAATGCAAATCCAACCAGGGAAAACCCTACGTGTGTATTTGGAGCGTTATTGGGAATGCTTTAATCTAGTAGATGATGCCTACAATGACTCCATGGCCATCACGGCTTAAAATGGGATTGCATCCCGATAGTACCCTCCGCAGCTCCTTGACCAGAAGGCCCCCCAAAACAGTCTAGTCGCTAACAAAGAAAGTCGAGGAATATTACAAAGTGGAAGATGACGCCCTGCGGGTCAAAGCCGGGCACAAGTCCAACAAGACGGCCCCGTCTTGTTTAGCCGATAAATTCTATACCATCGCGAAGCCTTGAACCACAGAATCGGGCTAAACGAGACAAAAGACGAGATTCGCACCGATCAAATGACCAATGTTCACACCGAGCTAATGAACAGCTTCAAGTGGATAACAGGCGCATAAGGCGCGCGGACAAGAAATATACGGAGTTGTCGGAGCTGATCAGCATGATTTTGTCTAAAGTTCAACACCTTCCATTCTTTAAATGGCCACCAAAGATGGTGGGACCTCTCGACACGAGGAGACAGGATAGGCGGTGCAAATATCACAAAGACCACGGTTATGATACCGACAGTTGTTATACGTTGAAGGATCACCTTGAGGAGTTGGTATAAGACGGTCGGTTTAAGCAACATGTCTGAAAGAACAACTCAACCAAAACAGTTGCCTTACTGCAGGATTTACCTCTACTCGGCGTAATCCATATGATCTACAGCTTGCCGACGACATCCGCGGTACATACAATTTAGTTGCATTCTAACTACCAAAAGCAAATCACACTAACGAAACGGCCCCATGAAGCTGCGAGTATTACTTTCGATGATTCTGATTTGGTCGGCGTAACGCTCCCCCACAATGATCCCTTGGTCATCGAACTACACGTAAAATGATTCACCGTTGAACGTGTTCTCATTGACCAGGGGAGTACTTCGGAAGTTATGTACTACAAGACCTTCGTCAAACTCAGCTTCACTGAATCAGACCTGTCTCCAGCTCATTATCCGTTATTCGGCTTCAACGCTAATCCGGAATATCCGTTGGGCAAAATCACACTACCAGTTCGGGCGGGCTCCCCATCAGTGGATGTAGAATTTTTGGTTGTCAAGCTTCCTTCGCCGTATAATCTCATCATGGGACGAACTTGGCTACACACCATACAGGCCGTGCCAAGCACCTATCATCAACTACTTCGCTTTCTGACTGAATGCGACATTGAGCAAATTCAAGGTTCCCAGAAATTGGTGCAGGCATGCTATCTTCTTGCCGCAAAGACACCAAGAGAACTGGAAGTGAATTCGATTGAGGTGCCGGATCAAGAGAGCCTCGACGACGTTAGGCAGCTCCCAAGTGAAAAGGCAACCGGAGCCCTGGATTGGGTCAAAATTGACGGGAATCCTGACAAGTTCTTCATAATCGACGCTTCCTTGAACAAAGTTAATAGGAAGGAGCTAATTTCTTTTTTACTCGACAACCGTGATGTATTTGCATGGTCACCTTATGAGATCCCAGGGGTGGATCCATCTGTGTCCCAGCACCGCTTAAACATTGATCCCAAATGTAAGCTGATTATCCAGAAAAGTCGGCGTTCAGCCGCGGAACACATTGCTGTCGTTGTTGAAGAAGTTGACTGGTTGCTTGATGCCGGGGCAATCCGCGAAGTAACCTATCCTACATGGCTGTCGAATATTGTGGTTGTAAAGAAGAAAAATGGAACTTGGCGTGTTTGTGTGGATTTCACGGAGTTAAACAAAGCTTGTCCTAAGGATTGCTTTCCCCTCTCCAGAATAGACCAACTCTTAGATGCAACGGCACATCATCAACGTATGAGCTTCTTGGATGCTTACAGAGGCTACCACCAAATTGCCATGCATCCGGAGGATCAAGACAAAACTGCATTCCTTACCCTGAGAGGAACCTATTGCTAAAAGGTTATGCCTTTTGGGCTGAAGAATGCAAGGGCAACCTACCAAAGACTAGTCATTGCCATGTTCAAGGAGCAACTCGACCGTACTATGGAAGTGTACATCAATGATATGGTGGTGAAGTCCAAAGAAGAGAAAACTCATTTAGCCGATCTAGAAGAGACATTCGACATTCTTCGCAAATATAAAATGAAGCTGAACGCTTTCAAATGTGCCTTCAGCATCGGATCCGGCAAATTCCTTAGCTACATTGTTAACCACCGTGGAATCGAAGCCAACCCAAGGTAAATCACAGCAATCCTAGAACTCGGCTCTTCTCGATCAGTCAAAGTGGTTCAGAAGCTAATGGGAATGGCCACCGCACTCAACAGATTCATCAGTCATTCCACAGATCGCTGTTGGCAATTCTTTCATACCCTTCGGGAGGGTAAAGCTTTTGAATAGACCCCCAAGTGCGAAGCCGCTTTGGACGGTTTGAAGACTTACCTCCGATTAGTTCCACTCTTGACAACACTTTCGGTAGGTGATCCGCTCATTTTATATCTGGTAGTTTTCGACCAGGCCGTCAACGTCGTACTGTTAAAGGAAGAACTAGGGGAGCAGCGGCTAGTTTATTATGTGAGCAAAACATTGGTTGACGCCGAAACACGTTACCTTTCATTGGAAAAACTCGTCCTTGCTCTCGTCATGGCAGCAAGAAAACTGATGCATTACTTTTAAGGGCAAACCAATGGGGTACTAACGGACTACCCCCTCTGCTCAGTACTCCATAGTGCAGAAGCATCAGGGCGTGTTTCAAAATGGGCTCTCGAACTCGGCCAGTACAATATTCAATTTCTACCCAAAAACTCAATCTAGGGGGCAAGTGCTCGCAGACTTTGTGGTCGAATTCACTGGATGCCTCGCCGACTTTAAGTCTGATCAAATTCAACCTAAGCCGAACTGGAGAATTTATGTTGGGGACGTTTGGCAGTTGTATTGTGACGGATCATCCAACCAACGTTGAAGTGGGGCAGGCATAGTGATCATGGCTCCTGACGGGGCAATAATCGAGCAGGCTGTCAAATTGGGCTTCGAAGCATCGAACAATAAGGCCAAATACGAAGCATTGTTAATCGGCTTACAAAATGCACTTCTCCTTGGTGCTCGGCGTCTGCTTATCTTCTACGACTCAAAGCTAGTCGTTAACCAATTGAAGGGGGAATACGCAGCCAAAAATGACCGTATGACAGCTTACATGAAAACGGCGAATTCTTTACTGGCAAAATTCGACCATCATAAAATAAATCAAATAACCCAGGATCAGAACACACATGCAGACGCCCTGGCTTGCCTAGCCTCTGCCATCAACTCAGAAATTAAACGGACAATTGAAGTAGGATTCATCCCTGAGCCAAGCATTGCCCCCACAGAGTCAATTCAAATCAATATCATAGAATCAGGTCCAAGTTGGATGGACCCCATCACTACATTTCTATCTTCCGAACAGCTCCCGATGGACAAGAAAGAAGCGCACAAACTGCGAAACAAAGCCCTGCGATATTACTTAGATCCGCAGGGAAAGCTCTACAAAAAATCTCTTTCTGGTCCATACCTAGAATGTGTTCATCTGGATAAAGTCGAAGAACTCTTGATTGAAATACACGAAGGTAGTTAAGGTGCCCATTCTAGTAGGCGTTCTTTGGCTCATCGAGCTGTAACACAGGGGTACTATTGGCCGACCATGAGAGCTGATGCCAAGTGTTATGTTAAGAAATGTGAACAACGAGATACAGATGTTAGGCGTTTTGTATGGAAGAATATCATAACATGATTCGACATTCCAAAAGCACTCATTTCAGACAATGGCACCCAGTTTGATTGTGGCGTCTACCGAGAATTATGCAACACGTATGGTATTCAACCCTATTTCTCCACCCCGGCTTATCCACAGAGCAATGGTCAAGCTGAAACCTCCAACAAAGCCATCTTGGACGGCATCAAGAAGAGGCTGGAGAAAGCTAAAGGCAGATGGGTCGAAGAATTGCCGAGTGTGTTATGGGCTCATCGCACTACTCCGAGGCGATCCACTGGGGAAACGCCATTTGCTTTATGCTTTGGAACCTAGCCAATCATCCCCCTAGAGATCGGCCTGCCAACCTTGTAATCAAAGGTTTTTGATATGGGCCGAAATGATATGATGTTGGCTTTGGATTTGACTTTGATTGAAGAACAAAGAGGCCGTGCCCTTGCATCCATGGCACGGTACCAGCAACAGCTTGCTAGGTTGTATAATCAACGTGTTCAGCTACGCCGCTATACACCAGGAGAATTGATTCTGAAGAAAGTGCTTCCCACTACAAGAAATCCGGTTGACGAAAAACTAGGTCCTAACTGGGGCGACCCCTATCAGATCGATTTAATCGCGGGAACAGGGGCATATCGGCTCAAAGACATGTCTGGGAGAAGTCTACCACATCCTTGGAATTCCACGCATTTTCGTAAATTTTGTCATTAACCTGACTTGTGGGGCATGATAACTTGTTTTGATTGTTCGCCGTGTACAACTTTCACTCTTATAATGCAAGACTTCTTATCTCACTATATGAAATTTTAGTTCGAAGATAAAAGCCTTCGAATTCAGAGCCCTAGCAGTGAATGACACTTTTGAGCCGAGTAAGTCTCCGGATTCGAAGCGCCCTTCGTGGATTTCACGATTAGCCAAGATAAAAGCCTCTGAATTCGGAGCCCCATCCGTGCAAGACACGTTTGGACCGACTAAGTCTCTGGATTCGGAGCGCCCTTCGTGGATTTCACGATTGGCCAAGATAAAAGCCTCCGAATTCAGAGCCCCATCCGTGCAAGACACGTTTGGGCCGACTAAGTCTCCGGATTCAGAGTGCCCTTCGTGGATTTCGCGATTGGCCAAGATAGAAGCCTCCGAATTCGGAGCCCCGTCAGTGAATGACACTTTTGGGCTGAGTAAGCCTCCGGATTTGGAGCGCCCTTCGTGGATTTCACGATTGGCCAAGATAAAAGTTTTCAAGTTCGGAGCCCCATCAATGAATGACACTTTTGGGCAGAGTAAGCCTCTAGATTTGGAGCGCCCTTCATGGATTTCGCGATTGGCCAAGATAAAAGCCTCCGAATTCAGAGCCCCATCCGTGCAGGACACGTTTGGGCCGACTAAATCTCCAGATTCACAGCGCCTTTCATGGATTTCATGATTGGCCAAGATAAAAGCCTCCGAATTCGGAGCCTCGCCCGTGTAAGACACGTTTGGGCTGACTAAGTCTTCGAATTTGGAGCGCCCTTTGTGGATTTCACGATTGACCAAGATAAAAGCCTCCGAATTCAGAGCCCTATCAGCGAATGACACTTTTGGGCCGAGTAAGCCTCCGGATTCGGAGCGCCCTTCGTGGATTTCACGATTGGCCAAGATAGAAGCCTCCAAATTTGGCGCTCTTTTCGTGAATATTATGATTGACAAGAATAAACGTAGTTGACGAAAAATGGAAGATGATCATAACTGAATTTATAAATACAAATTGAAACAACATGTAAACATTCAAAATAATATGTTTCATTGAAATAATCGATAATACATAATTCGCTCCTAATCTACGTTAGAGCGGTACAATATGTTTAGTTTTATTCGGCATCCCCCTTGTCATCGCTTTTCTTTACTTCGAAAGCCGCAAAGGGAAAATGATGACTCTGATATAGTGGCGACGCCAAATCAACGCTTGCTGCACGGAGAGCCTCTGCGGCCTGAAGAGCCTTGACCCACCCGTGCTTGAATCCACGATTCTCGCATCGGTAGACCTCCTCGGCGAGCTTTTCCTCAGTCTTCTGTTCCCAACTTTTCGGCCCTCATTGAAGCCTTGTTCATAAGCCTTGGTCTTTGCAGCCTCTATTGCAAACATGCTTGCCGTATCTCGATTGGTAGTCGCATGACTTATAAGCCGTTGGGTCACCCTTTTTTCCACAATCGGGTTAGCTTGGCCGACTGATTGTCTCTCGGCAGTTTTGACCGACCTTAGCTCACGCTTAGCCTTCTCCGCGCGAGCTTCTAAGTCATGAATGTGTTCATCTTTCCGCTCTATTACCCGCTGCGCGGCACGTAGACGCATGCCGATTTCATAGGCAGTATATAGCCCTTTCACCGCTCCATGAATGCCCTCCCAAAACACTTCGAAATTAGGTCGACCGACCATCGACTACTGGACTTTTGGTGAAAAAATCTGTCGAGCAAACTCGGCTGCCACATTTGGGTCGTGAACAATTGAATCTGCTTCCGTCATCAATTTGTTCCCCACAAAAATCGTAAAACATAATAGGCACAGCGTCGCACTAGTTTCTCCTCTCGAACGTAGTGGAGGGGAGCTGCCCCGTTACTGTTTTTCCCTTCTGGGAGACCAACTTCGATGATGGGGGGACTGGCGTTTTTCACGCTTCCTCGACGTCCTACTCCCTGTGCGCGTAGGCTCGCCACCTCGATTCATCTCTGCGTCCAACTCCGCCAGTGTTCTCCCTTCTCCTCTGCTGTTGTAGAATAATCTTCTTGCCATTCGTAGTCGTCTACACTACTCTTTATTGGCTCTGAACGCAACAATGGCCCCTTCGCGCACCCATCACCCATCCCATTTATTCCTTACGGGTGTAGCACCCCTGAAGCAACCTCATCAATGCTAAAATTTATAAATTTTCCCCAAATTTGATCCTGCTCTACTTGGCCAAATGTCGATCCGCCTTGTGCCGATCAGGTTATGTGCCCCGGTCACTCCGTGAACTAATAGCCGGGGCAAGGGCAGATTCATTAATCTAATCGGCCAAGTGTCCAGGCCTGGCGCCGATCATCTCTTGTGCCCTAGCCACTCCATGAACTAATAACATTTGGCATTCCAGTTCATGCATTCGTTGGGACAAGGGCAGATTCATTAATCTAATCGACCAAGTGTCCAAGCCTGGCGCCGATCATCTCTTGTGCCCTAGCCACTCGATAAACTAATAGCATTCGGCGTTCCAGTTCATGCATTTGCTGGGGTAAGGGCAAATTTATTAATCTAATCGGCCAAGTGTCCAGGCCTAGCGCTGATCATCTCTTATGCCCCAGCCATTCCATGAACTAGTAGCATTCGGTGTTCCAGTTCATGCATTCACTGGGGCAAGGGCAGATTCATTAATCTAATCGGCCAAACGTCGAGGCCTTGAGCCGATTTACTTGTATTTTATCGAATATTCATGTACCTTTCCAAATTGTTAACTGCCAATTAGTTTAATTGATTCGGTTAATTTATCAGGCGTTTAATTTACTCATATGCCGCAAACAGAAAAGCATAAGGACTTTTCATTAATAAATTGAAGACAAATAGTATATGCAGTAAACTAAAAAGCGTAGGAAATTTTTGTTAATAAATTGAGTGCAGATAGTAGTCATTTTACACATGAAAATTACCTTACATTTAAACTTCCAGTCGAAGTAAAGAAATAAAAATCTACTAACAAAAACCTACAGAAACTATGCATCTAAGATGCCTAACAAAAATCAACATATCACCCTAATCAATCTTCAGGGTCAGACTCCAGCGGCTATTTCTTTTGCCTTCCTCGACTTTTCCAAATCGGCTTCTAGCTTGGCGATCACCTCCTTGGCTAACTTGAGCGCGTCTTCGCTTGCTTTTTCCCTCTCTTCGGCAGCCAGCCTTAGTTGGTTGGAACTTCTCACGCTCTCGGCTTCGGAGTCGGCTCTTGCACATTCCTCGGCCGCTTTCGCTGCCTCAGAATCGGCTCTTTGAGAGGCTTCCACAACCTTATTCTTTTCATTTTCAATTTCGGCTTTCAGCAAGCCGATCTGTTCTATAGTGTCATGTTAACGGCAGCCGATTTCGGCTATCCTGCCCACCGTTTGCAAAACAAGGAAATAGAGTTATAAAAAATACATATATATCTAGGCGGAAGACTGTTGATAAGGCAAGTAATGTACCAATAAGGCCGATTGAGGGGCAAGTGCAATTGACAGTAGATCTGGCTCCGCCCGAAATGTGGCTCTGTCAACCAGTAAAGAAATTAAGGAGGCCATGCTCAAGGCCACAGCCGGGTCCTTTAAAGCCGACGCATTAGAGGCAATCGGCGTATTCCTTATCCTTGGTTGAACATTGAACGGAACAACCAAGTCTGATTCCTCAATCAGAGGCCGTTTATCGATGTGGTCCTCACCAGAGACGGCTTATCGCTTGGCAGGGCGCTTCTCCTCCCTTTACTTTGCCTCCTTATCCCCCTGTTCCACTTGTTTCATCTCGGCTGTTTCGGTCCGAGCCGTTTCTTTCTCAATAACAGGCAGAGAGGACTCAGCGATGGCAACGGGTGGAGTTTCTGATTGGATAGCCTCGGCTTTGCTCCGGGTGGCCATTCTTTCAGCATTTTTCCTTCTTGCAAGTTGAGTAAGGGACTCCCCTGCCATATTCTCAAGATACGCGCCAGGAAGGTTTCCTAAGTCTATAAAAATGTCTTCAAAGGAGACGTCCCCTCGGCCTGAGGTGGACGAAGGGTTGGATGAATTGAGGCCGGCCTTCTCAAAGGCCAAGTTTAGAGCCTCGTCTACCTCGGCTTTTGACTGGTTCGGCTCCTTGGCGGCCCTTTCGGCTACTTGTTCTTTAACCTGCTCCGAATCGGAGGCTTCCAAACCAATCTGCCTTAGGTTTTTGAAGTTGGGAAAGATAAGGGTCGTAAGCTGCTGTTCGCCCCTCGGAATTAGAATGTTGTCTGCCACCGAAAAACTTGCGTAAGTCGGCTCGTATCTCAGAAGAATGTGGGCCGCCCTCTGTTGTTTCTGAAGGCTTGGACGGCCAAAGAATTAGAGTGCGATTTTAATTTCTGCAAGTACGGCGTCGTCGGGCTGAAACCAAAACTTTCTTCAAATCGTTGCTTGCACAAATAAAATGGAAAGTACATAGAAGGAAAGCCGAATTAATATATAATAATAAAAAAATGAACTATACGGCCACCTGGTTCGCCTTTTCGTCTTGGCACGGGATCTAGGCGATCTTCACCCTCGCCGAATTCCCAGTTGCCTTGGACAATGACCATTACATCGTCAACACGCTTGCCAAAGCTGGCAAGCATAGTCACTAAGTGATGATCAGTATCCTTGGCCCTGAGAAAATAGCGTTCCAGTCGGCCAGCAGATTTGGCTAAGGCATAATAATGTCGAATTGCAGGTATACCAAGGTTAATCCTAAGGTGTTGATTCAACTCTATAATCCCCATTATGATTCGGAAAAAATTTACATTAGGTTGGGAAGGGATTAGACCCCAGTGTCGAAGGACGCCCCTTGAAAATGGGTGAAGGGGAAAACGAACTCCGCCCCCAACAATCGATAGGATAGGAAATATGATTGGACTTTCATCAGTCCTCTCCATATCAGTGGTGCTGTCTGCCACGAGCGACAGATGGACGTCGTCGATGATGGAATAATGGCGTTGGAAACTGGAAATTCGATCCGCAAAAAGGAGTTCTTTCAAGTGTTTAGCCATCCTAACCAGCCTAAGGACTACGCAAAACTAAAAATAAACAAGGAAATAGGATTCGAAGCGAAGGAGAAGAGAACTTACAAGTAGCAGAAGAGACAATGAGAAACAGGAGGAAGTTGCAGAGGTCGCGAGATGTAGGTATATCTAAAGGGCAAACCAGAAGCTTTGAGTATTCAAAAAAGCTTACATTCGAAGGGACAACATAGTTTCAAATCGCATTAAATGACAAAAGCGTACGAAGAGGCAGGAAGATATAATGATGCCTAAAAAGTTTGTGTTCTGACATGCGTTGGAATGAGGCTAACCGCCGTTCTTTCCTTGACTTTTCAAGTTCGAAACCAAACATGCCGACTAACTAGCATTAATAGGATGTTTAGGGAGCAATTGTGGGAGCCGGCTATTGTGGGGGCAATAAAGCCGAATAATGATATGAGGACAGTCAAGGATGGAATTTGTATTCGGCTTTATCCTGGACGATCACAAAGCCGAATAGATTAATCGGCCGTAGAACCAGTCAAACAAAAGCTGAATAAATAAATGTGCAATGGATTAAGGGTGGGCTCGACCCTGAGGCCCCAAAAAAAATATAAATAGAGGAGCTTCAGCCAAAGAAAGGTATGTGAGAAAAAATAAGTTTAACTTGAGATATAACTTGAGTATACACTGACTTATCCGTCGAGTGCTAATTCCGGCACCCCCGACCAGAGTGTTCATTCCTTTTCAGGTGACTAGCAGAGGATCACGAGCGTCCTACTGGATCCAAAGAGTATTTCCAAACCACTTCTCCACACATAATAAACACATTGTGGTAAAAACTACTTCCCACGAGCCTAAGGTATTCAAACCCAGTTAGCTTTGACACCAAGTTGTCACACCCACTTTTTATTACCCGAAAAACATTACCATATCCATTAACATAAATCCATTTCCATTAAGAACATGTTGAACCATGCATTCATTGCAATCATAAATAAATGAAAGTCCACTCAATCGTACATATATGAAATGCAATAGGAATTACAATTAACAAAATGCTTGTAGGCTTACATCTTTACATTAAAAGTAAGGGTTTAACCAATTTACAACAATGGTGTTCCGTTACCAAAAATAGGCCCTGTGGCCAATAATTAAGGAAGATCATAGATCTTAAATCATCTCTCAACTTGAACCTAAAAAAAGATTAGCAACGTGTAATGAACATAAAGTCCAAAAGAGATCCTAACATGATTCTAAACAATAACAACATATAGATATCTATGATCATGAATGCACCATGATGTACAATATAAATACTGTGATAGTTTAATATTCAAAACATACTTATATAAGTACATTCTTCAAAAACATCCATTTGAGCACCACAAGGTGTAAAACCATTCGTTTTCTTTCCTATTTATCCAGTTTAGTTCCAAAAGCATTCCTTCACAACACAATCTTGTTTCTTTAAACCTCCATGTTAATATAAAAGAATTATGTCTCCACTTTTGTTTCGAAAACACATTCACATATACGAGTCATAACTTAATCCCATAACAAGACACCGAGAAACATACATCTCAAAATGTAAATAACTGAGCATAGCACACTTCCATTTCCATCGGCCTATAGCACGAATGAGAAATGATACAACCCACATAACACATAACACTTTACCGGCCTCACCCGGAAGGGAACGACCCCAAGGTCATACTTTATCGGGCGCAATCCGGAAGGGAGAGGAACCTATCTTAAGGCGCCATGCTTTATCAGCCTCCCGAAGAGAAACATACCTTACTTTCACACTTTACTGAGTGCAAACCGAAAGGGAGAGGAATCTATCTCAAGGCGCCACGCTTTACTGGCTTAACTGGAGAGAAATAGGCCTCCAACCACATCATAACATGCTAGATCATATAGCTACCACACAAGTGTATTACATACACAAAATCTATTCAATAACAATAATGTCATCCTCCACAGATAACCAAGGACAAAACCTCTAATATTTAAATACAAGACTTTTATAACTCAATTTCACAACTAATTCCACCATTTCAAATAAACCATTTTCCATTTCATTAAACCAAAAGAATTACCAACGTAGTTTCATTATCAAGCCCAACTCGTTGTTCCGAAACCCCAACACCTTTGTCAAAACCTCTATTTCTTTAATAAAACCCTTTTTAAGATATACAACTTCAACCTAACTTAGTGTAACACAAAAAAAGAAATCACAAGGCCCGATTAATCCCTTTTAGTAACCAAAGTATTAATTCAATCCCCTAAAGCATTTGTTAAATCTCATTAAGCATTAATTCAATCTCATAACACATAATCCAATTATTATCCAACTTTGCCCCTTTTTGTTTATTAATTCTTAAAAATAAATTAGGGCTTTTCACAATAATCAACATAGACATGATTAACCATCTCCAACATACCAAATCAACCAACAATCACACGATTTCGACTCCCAAAAACTCAAACCCCAAATCCCCTTTCATACTTTTGGAAAATCTCTTAACAAACATATTTTTAAATGCACTAAAAACTACCACATGTCTATCTATAAAGAGGTATTGAAGAGGAGGAAAAGAATCCATACCTCTTGAAGCGAAGATGAGACAACCCAAAAATCACTGGCAATGAAATGACGATCCGCTCAGATTAAATTGAAACCCTTGCCGAGTTCTACATTTGGGTATATGGAACTAGGGGTCAAAGATATTTAGAAATAGATGAAATTAAGGTTAAAGAGATTGAAAACTTAAAAATGGCAGAAAGAGAGAAAAGAGAATGAAAAGTGAAGAGATTTAACCCAAAAAGTGACTTTTAAAGATGTGATTCTGGATAGATCGCTTGAGCGGTCAAAAGTGCGCTCGAGCAGTGTATCAAGACTTCCAGTATCTTAGACAATTTTGAAAGACAAAGCTGGAAGGGTCTATGGACCACTCAAGCGGTGAAACTTGCGTTTGAGCAAACTATGCACACCGCACAAATTTGCAAATTTCGAATAGGCATAACTCTCCTGTTCGGACTCCGTTTGGGGTCGTTTTTGTGTCCAGATTGATGCCCTGGAAGTAAGTTTCCAATGGTTCTAACCTCACATCAAGATTCAAATTGTGGACAGAGAAAATGATAAAAGAGTGAAGACTAATCAATAACAACAATTCGAATTTGGAGTTTTTGATCAAATCTTGCCCAACCACTATGGTAACACTCAACCAAAGCTCAAATATCGACTAAAAAGGTTTTCAATCATGATAATCAAAAAGTCAAAAATATTTGCATTATATCAGGAAGTATGGAGTTCTACAGCACACTACTCACTTGTCATATTGATAAAGCATAAAAAATTACCTTTAAAATTCTCCCCAGTTGATTCGTTTTTGGAAAATACTTTTGATAAATCACACATGGCTTGGAACCGCTTGGTAAATTCTTGGAATATAAAGCCCACTTAGGGCAAACAAACACTTGGCAAAATTTGGCATATAGAGCTTGTCTAGGGCAAACAAATACTTGGAAACCACTTGGAAAATTTTGGAAAAACTTGTAACCACTTGGGATATAAATATAAACCCCCATGTTTTGTCGATACAAGTATGGAAAGGCACCCAATAAATCCATGTGCCTTGTTGATATGAGCATGGAATGACACCCTATAAATTCCCATGTCTCATCGATACGAACATTGAATGGCACCTAATAAATTCCAATGTCTCATCGATACAAACATTGAATGGCACCCAATAAAACCCTATGTCTCATTAATAAGAGAGTGGAAAATAAACCCCCATGTCTCGTTGATTTGAGCATGGAATGGCACCCAATAAACCCCCACGTCTCGTCGCTACGACCATGGAATGACATTCAATAAAACCCATGCCTTGTCAATACGAGCGCAGAATGGCACCCTATAAATCCTCATGCCTTGCCGATACGAGCATGGAATGGCACTCAATAAACTCTCATGTCTCGTCAATGCGAGCATGGAATGCCACCCAATAAATTCCCATGTCTTGTCGATATGAGCATGGAATGGCATTCAATAAACCTCCATGCCTTGTCGATATGAGCATGGAATGGCATTCAATAAACCCATAAGCCTCATATGACACGAGCACATGGAATGACATACATTGGCATCATAATGGTATTATTCTAACCACACTGAGGTGTGTATTATTATTTGAAAATGAATGAAAAAAACCTAGTATAAGTTTTGTCATAGCAAGATGAGTATGGTAGGCATCACCCACTCTTCTCTTTTTAGATTGCATGTTTAGATGAATGTTTGAGTGCTTGTTGCACACACTCACTCACGTATGAATTCTTGCACAACCTCCCCCGAGCTACACTGATCTGATTAATTGTATCAAGGATATGTAGGCAGCCAACGAGTTTGATCATTTGCATTAATGTATGGCACTATCTTAGGTCTTATGGTTTTGTCAAATGGGTTGGTCTCAGAGCTTTGACATTCACTCTTGTCATGTATGACTACTCAAGTTCTGTCAAACAAGGATTACTGTAGACACCCCATTTTCACTGACTATTAAGACTTAGGTGCTTGATATGCTTCCTGATGATGAAAGGTAACATAATTTCAACCTTAGAGACACTTGAAATTGTTAGAGTTGTTGTATTGCCATTTTCATGTCAGAAACTATTTTTTTACTAAAATTACCATTTGTTGATTCATATTGAGGGCCCATTTTCCCCTATGAAGAGTTGGAATTTGAAAATTTTTATTTCACACAAAATTGTTACCCTGTGAATTATTGATCCAACGTCGCTTACTTCGCCTTAATCCGATATCAAATGAGAAAGATATACCAAAAATATGAAAAGCTATCTAGCACGCGCCCCTACACATGCCTTGCGCATGCACATATCCTTGCAAAGTTAACAATAGATGAATTTCCACGTGTGCGCAAATCCAACTGATACCTAGAATTTTGATGTTTTAGCGCGATTTCTTCGAAAAGGGCAAAGAGAATGTGATGGGGGAACTATAGGATGACCTAAGGTGTTCCTCAAGCATCTCCTAAGCCTATAAATACGGCTCCTACCCTTGCCTCTTCCCCTCTAAGCCCTAGCTCTGAAAATACACATTCCCACAACAACTCTAACACCTAAAACATTAGCTAAGGCTTGAAGAACTTGAACTAAATCAAAACCTAAGCTTGAAAGGAAGCAATCAAGCAAGAAAACTTGCATTTTCCTCGCGTTTTCTTCGGTTTATTGCAAACTAGTGAGTAAGTCTTCTTTTTCTCTCTATTCAGTAGTTTTTAATCCATATTTTTCAATATTTAATCCATATTTTTAATATTTAATCATGCTAGGATGTTAGTCTGTCATAGCATCATGTAATTCTTTCATTCTTTTAAATTTATGCACTTTGTCACCTATTCTTGCATGTTTTTTATTTTTATGTTTTATTTTTATTAGAATAGCATATTTAGGCTTATTGAATCATGTAAAAACCATGCATTAGGCCCGGTTTGAATCATCATATAGATAGTTTGCATTCTTCCATTTTATTTGTTAGTTGCTTTACTTGCACAATCATCATTTTAGTAGCTTCAAACCGGGGTTAGGATCATCATTTGTGTGTTTAGTTGCAGATTAGGATCATGTTTATTTTATGTCTTTGCATGTAAGACGCTTGAGTGGGCATCCGAGTAAGTTTCCTGAATCTTCATAACATGTTGTTTGGTTTGTGCATTGTTCTTCAAATAATGTAAGTTATGTGTTTTTGGTGATCAATTGAGTGTTTTGAATGCTTTTTCACAGATTATTTGAGTTTGGTTATGTTTACGATCATATGATATTTGAGCCATATTTTTGTAAGAAAATCATTATTTTATGGAAAATCATTGGCTCGATGTGATTGTAATCATTAATCCAACTCAAATGATATGTATTTTATTCAATCATCTAGTTGTTAGGTTTAGTATAGAAATTAGGGTTAATAATGAATCTTGTGGAATAATTAATTATTTAATCTCATAAACTAAAAAGTTAATAGAGGCCAATCACTTGATTGGGTAAAAGGGGGTGCATCAATTAATTAGGGATGTAATAATGGTCTGGCCTGGCCCGGCCTAAGCAGGCCTCACGGGCTCCCTTTTTTCGGTTTGAATCATCATATAGATAGTTTGCATTCTTCCATTTTATTTGTTAGTTGCTTTACTTGCACAATCATCATTTTAGTAGCTTCAAACTAGGGTTAGGATCATCATTTGTGTGTTTAGTTGCAGATTAGGATTGTGGGGACATATTTTCTGAATACCAACACGTGGCAAGGTGACGCCGACGTGTCAGCCGAAGTGCCACATGTCCTAGTGGTGACGCCGAGATTATCTTGGCGAGGCCGAGGTTATCTCCAAAGATATCGGAATCCGAGATAAATGAATAAAAGATAAGGGACAGGAGTCCTAGAGTAAAGAGGAGACTTAGCTAAGATAAGGATAAAACTCTTAGGGAGTTTATCTTTATCTCTTGGGAAATCCAAAGTAAGCACTGAATGGGAGTTCATAGAAGCCAGGCTTCTAGTGGGATCAGGATTGAGTTGGCTATAAAAGAGAGGCATCCCCGTGGGTCTAAGATACGCAATTCTATGCTTTGAATAGTGAGTTTAGCACTTGATTATCTTTGAGAGATATACTGACTTGATCGTCGGAGTGCCCCCAGGTGGAAGAGCCACCGCCGGAGCCTTTTTCTTTCTGTTGCAGGTTAGCTGAAGCCATCTATTCTACCGGCGCTCTTCAGCTGATTACTAGGCGGGCAGTGTGGTCAGAAAATCACTCACACAATTTGGCGCTGTCTGTGGGAAACTTAGAAGAATAGATGGCCAGTAATGGACAGAAGGAAAACATTGGGGGCGACACTCCTGCTGGGAGTGGCAGACCAATTGACCTTGACATTGAAGGAGACAACCACAATTCAGAAACTCATGACCAGGGCCACGGCGCGAAAGACGTCGGCCAGGAGGGCGACACTTCGATGAGGATAGAACAAGGCAAGTACTATAACGAAGATAACCTTCAGGTATGGAGGGATAGGTGCCTACAGAGGGATGAAGAAGTAAAAGAATTGGCAAACAAGTTGGCAGACCTTCAGTCGGTCGTCAACTTCATGATGCAAAATAATGTCATGTAGCCACCATACCCGCTGCAGGATACGCCGATGCCCGCAACTAATACACAGAATAGGGGAAGAAGAGCAATCCCCGAAGTCCCTCAGCACACCAGGAGCGAAAGACACTCGCACCGACCTTCCAGGAAAGTCGGACAAGAGGAGCCAAGACGAGAGGAGTCCCGAAGGACGTATCAGACGAAGGACCTAGAGCCTAAAGAACATCGGCATGTTCAAGGGCAGGTGCTCTGCTTTGACACAACACATGGAGAAAGATCAAAACGAGCCCACCACGAGGCTGAAAGTAGTGTGCCAAAAAGATTGAAGTCCAAAGATAGCCGAGCTCTAGGGAGGAGTAAAGAAGACTTGAGAGATTACCTCAAGAGGAAACAACAGAATGCTGAAGCCGAGGTAACTTCCCCGGTTAAGCCAAAGGCACCATTCTCAGTGGAACTGGACAAATTTCAAGCACCAAAGAGATTCAGTATGCCGAGGTTCCAAATATATGATGGTAAGTCAAATCCCAACTTCCGCGTTGGGCTATACCTGAATTCAATGGCATTATATAGTGGGAACGAGCTGTTACTTTGCAAAGTATTCCCCTCATCCTTTGGGGAAATTGCATCAGATTGGTTCCATAAACTACCAAAGGGAAGCGTAAAGACTTGGGAAAGCCTGGTTGAGATATTTGTGGCCAGGTTTGTAACAAATAAACTTCAGCCCTTGAGGGTCGACGCATTGATGGCTTTAAAGATCGCCAAGGATGAAGGCCTTAGGGCCTACACAAAAAGGTACTACGAGGTGTTCAATCGAATACCTGATTGCAACCAAGAGGTGGCGGTTGTGTCCTTTAAGAACGGCCCGAAAGATGACTGCCCATTACGGAAATCTTTGGCAAAGACATTGCCAAAAAGCATGGAAGAACTCATGGCGAGAATAGAGAAATACGCCAGAGCCGAGGAGGATACGTCGAGAAATAAAGAAATAAAGCAGGAGAAAGGAAACGGCTCGCCGAAGCGAAGCCGAGGTAACAACAGACCGACCAAGCAAGAAACGGACTTGAAGGTGAAACAGGCAGTAACGACTATATTCCGAGTCCCGATCCATAAAGTCTTGGATCAAATACGAAACCAACCCTATTTCAGAGGACCGACAAGAACACCAGGGGAATTTATGGGAAGAAACGTCGGTAGGCGTTGTGCTTACCACAATGAAGAAGGGCACCCAACTCAGGGCTACAGAGCCCTAAAAGCACACTTATGGTAAAGCAAGGACATCTCAGGGACCTTGTTGATGAGGCCAGGACTAGAGAAGAACAGACAAGATTGCCTCAAGCACCAGCAGCTCCGCCTCCCCAGCAACCGCCTGCAGGAGGACCACGGGTGGTTAACGTAATTCACTCAAAGGTGAACGAAAATGACATATGAGGGGAGACCCAAAAGGTAAACACCTGCAGCACGTGAACCAGGTTGGACATAAACGACCTCGGCCTGAAGGAAGACAGGGACCGACAGTAACATTTACTGAAGCCGACCCAGAGATGGTCCAGCATCCCCATAATGATGCCTTGGTAGTATCCCTCCAGGTTGGGGAGTACCAAGTGAAGCGCATCCTGATTGATCAAGGCAGCTCTTGCGACATCATGTACGTTAGAGCTGGGCCTTCATCCTGATGACTTGGAGCAATCAAATGGCCCGATGGTCGGCTTCAATGGAACGTCGACGTGGCCACTGGGCGCAATAAGCTTGGAAGTACAAGCTGGTACTAAGAAGATCATGACAGAATTCATGGTGATTGATACATCTTCACTATATAACATCATCTTGGGAAGACCATGGTTGCACGCAATGGGGGCAGTTCTCTCAACATTGCATCAACTATTGCAGTTCCCAACAGAGCATGGGATTGAAGAGGTCAGAGGAGATCAACTACAGGCAAAGAATTGCTCCATGGCAGCAATGAAATCCACCTGCAACATTCGAGAACCAGAAAAGGCAGAAATTGAAGATAAGGACGTAGAAGTCCTAGAAGACGTCGGCAAAGAACCAACCGAAAAGAGCAAAGAAGCGCTGAAGAAAATCCTTGTCCAGGATGGAGACGAAGAATGCTTCTTTCTTCTTGGCTCGGGCTTAGCCGAAGAAGAGGAAAAAGAGTTGGAGACTTTTTTAAGAGCCAACATTGAGGTGTTCGCCTGGACACCTTACGAAATGCCTGGCATTAACCCCGAGGTCACTTGCCACAGACTGAATGTCGACAGATCGGCAAAACCTGTGATTCAATGAGCCAGAAAATCGACATTGATGCACGTCGAAGCAGTAGAAGAAGAAGTGGACAAACTTTTGGAGGCCAGGGTCATCCAAGAAGTTCATTACCCGACAAGGGTATCCAACACAGTAGTGGTAAAGAAGAAAAACGGTAAATGGCGGGTCTGCGTAGATTTTACAAGCCTGAACAAAGCTTGTCCCAAAGACTGCTTTCCTATACCCAAGATTAACCAGTTGGTATACGCCACATCTGGACATGGAAGGATGAGCTTCCTAGACGCTTACAGAGGATACCACCAGATAGCCATGTACCCCCCAGACGAAGAGAAGAGAGCGTTTATCACCCCGAAAGGACTGTATTGTTACAAGGTAATGCCTTTTGGGTTGAAAAACGCAGGAGCAACTTACCAAAGGTTGGTAACCAAGATGTTCAAAAATCTGATTGGCCAAACAGTGGAAGTCTACATTGACGACATGGTCGTGAAGACCAAGGATCCAAGGGGACATCTTGCCGACCTAAAAGAGGTGTTTGAGATACTCAAAACATACCGGCTCCGGCTCAACGCATCAAAGTGCGCGTTTGGAGTTGGATCAGGTAAATTTTTGGGGTACCTGGTAACAAGAAAGGGCATTGAGGCCAGCCCAGATCAAATCAAGGCCATCCTAGAGCTAAAAAGCCCGACGTCGGCAAAACAAGTTCAAATGCTTACTGGAAGGGCCGCAGCCCTAAACAGGTTCATAAGCCGAAGCTCAGACAAATGTAAACCTTTCTTCAACCTGGTAAAGAAGGCCACAGACTTCCTATGGACTGAGGAATGTGAGGCCGCCTTGGCCGACCTAAAGAAATATCTGACCACGGCTCCAGTCCTCTCAACACCTGAACCTAGAGAAGAACTGTTTTTGTACTTAGTCGTTTCAGAACATGCAATAAGTGCGGTATTAATTCGCGAAGAAAAAGGGGAGCAAAGGGCTGTTTACTATGTAAGCAAAACCTTAGCCGATGCAGAAACAAGGTATCTCCCCTTGAAAAAATTGGCGCTAGCTTTAGTAATGGCTTCAAAGAAGTTGAGCCATTACTTTCAAGCGCACAAGATTATAGTGCTGACAGAACACCCACTGAAGTCCTTGTTACAACAAGGAGACTTAACTGGAAGAATAGCAAGATGGGCAGTGGCCTTGGGCCAATACGACCTGGAGTTCAGGCCGAGAACAGCAATTAAGGGCCAAGTTTTGGCCGACTTCGTGGCAGAATTCACGCCGGAATCCATCGAATATCAGGCTTCGTTGAGCCGAGATGAACGATGTCCAAGCAAACAAGGAGAAGCCCAGCCAAAGACAAAAGAACAAGGAAAAGAAAAACTAAGACCCTGCAGCATTTACATTGGCGACTCCTTTCACCTGTTTGTCGATGGGAGCTCAAACCGGCAAGGAGCGGGGGCAGGAGTAGTGTTAATATCTCCTGATGGGGAAATATTGGAACAGTTTATTCGATTGGGGTTCAAGGCCTCAAACAATGAGGCAGAATACGAAGCACTAATTGCAGGACTGAAGCTAGCAGTGGCAGCAGAAGCAGATGAGGTAATAATTTTTTGTGATTCACAACTTATAGTAAAACTCGAGATGAGAGGATGTCGGCTTACGCAAAGGAGGTCATCAGACAGGCAAACTTGTTTCGCAATTGCTAACTTCTTCAAGTCAGCCGAGATGATAACAACCACGCCGATGCGTTGGCCAACTTGGCAAGCTCAATGCAAATTGGAAAAACAAGAACAATAATGATTGACTATCTGTCAAACCCGAGCATAGAACAGTCGATCACAGAGCAAGAGGCAATATGTGTGGACTTGGGTCCAAGCTGGATGGATGCAGTTGTTGCATTCCTGAAAGAGGGAAAGCTACCAGAAGACCATAAGGAGGCACACAAGATTAGATTGAAATCGGCAAGATTCACCTGACAGCAGATGAACATCTCTACAGAAGGTCCTTCACAGGACCCCTTATAAGGTGCGTACACCCTTTGCAGGTTAAAGATTTTCTATACGAAATTCATGAAAGGATTTGTAGAAGCCACGCTGGGGGCAGATCACTAGTTCACAGGGCCATTACCCAGGGGTATTGGTGGCCCTACATGCAAAAAGATGCAGAAGCCTACGTGAAGAAGTGTGAACAATGCCAAAGGTTTGCATCTTTGATACACCAGCCAGCTGCAGACCTAAACCCTGTATCCAGTCCATGGCCATTTGCCCAATGGGGCATGGATCTCATTGGACAGTTGCCCCAAGCAACTAGGCAAAGGAAGTACTTGCTGGTAGCAACAGATTACTTCACAAAGTGGATAGAAGTAGAATCTCTTGCCAAAATCTGAGATGTGGACGTCAAGAATTTCATATGGAGAAACATCATCACCAGATTTGGCATTTCAAGAGCAATAGTTGCCGACAACGGAACGCAGTTTGACAGCAAACTCATCAAGAACTTCTGTGCGAAATTCAAGATAAAGAATTACTTTTCAACACCAAGTTTTCCCCAAAGCAACGGGCAAGCAGAAGCATCCAACAAAGTAATCTTGGAAGGGATAAAAAAGTGGCTGCAGGCAGCAAAAGGAAAGTGGGTAGATGAGTTGCCCAATGTACTCTGGGCATATCGGACTACGTCGAGAAGATCAACAGGGGAAACCCCCTTTGCCATGGCTTACGGTACAGAAACAATCATCCCACTGGAGATCGGCATCCCAGGGATCAGAACCCAAGGGGTAGAGAATGGCACCAATGATATACTTTTAGCCCGAGATCTGGATCTCTTAGAAGAAAGAAGGGAGAAAGCTGCAATTCAGCTCGCAGCATACTAGCAACAACTTGCTAGAGCTTACAACAAGAAGGTTAATCCAAGGGATTTTCAGGTCGGCGACCTAGTCCTACGAAAAGTTGTTGGCAACAAAAAAGATCCAAGAGAGGGCAAGCTTGGCCCAAACTGGGAAGGTCCCTACAGAATTACTTCGGTATTGGGCAATGGAGCATACCGGCTTGAAGATAATGAGGGCAAAGCATTGCCAAGACCTTGGAACACTTGTAATTTGAAAATTTTCTATCATTAGATGTTCCTTGTTCTTTTTTTCCAAACGTCATCAATAAAATCTTAGCAGAATTCTCCAATACTTGTGAATTGATAAAAGATACAGAATGATTGTTTCTGAATAATGAGAACCCAAGTGGAACTCAGGTTCACATTGGGGGCAGAAAGAAGACAGTAATGCTTAACGCTTGTTGAAATTTGTAGCAATTTACAAGTTGAAGTTAAGCCGAGATAATTGTTTATCTTCACTTTTTGAAATTTGTAGCAATTTACAAGTTGAAGTTAAACTAAAGTAATGCTTAATGCTTGTTGAAATTTGTAGCAATTTATAAGTTGAAGTTAAGCCGAGATAGCAATTTACAAGTTGAAGTTAAGCCAATATATTGCTTAGCACTTGTTATAACTTGAGAAAAGTTTACAAAAATTAAACCTTTACATGTTTATCCTTGTTGAAACTTATAAAGTGATTTACAGGACAAGTATTTGCCGAGGTAAATTATCAGGTGGCATACCTGAGGTATGTTACCCCGAGAAGATTGTACAAAGAAGAATGATTACATATATGCAGAATATTCTAAGTATAGAATCATATGAAGACAAGGAAGAGAAGATAGGAGTACAAGCATTCAATAAAAGAGAAAAAGTTGTATTAACATTCAAAGGAAAAAGGGGGGCACATCGGTCGTACAAAGAACATACATTGTTCCCTAAGATTAAGAAATAAGAAAATACAAAGAAAACATAAACAGCTAAGACTCCTCCCCAACAGCTGATTGAGTGTGAAGATCAGACACCACCTCGGCCTCTTTCTCTGCCGCTATCTTGGCGTCAATTTCTTGAAGAGTTTCTTCAACAGTCTTGACCTCAGAAGGGATGTCGGCTGGTGTGATGACGGGAACAGCTTCATGGATAACCTCATCACCTTCCTCATCCTGAGTCAAGTCTAGAACTTGCTCATTCTGAGGAGGGGACTTAGCCCCATCAACATTTTTTGATCTTCTAATCAAAGCATCGTCGTCTTCCTCCTCGGCCTCATCCTCAGCATCAGATTTGCCTATATCTTCACTTGGAGTTGGGGCAGGAGGAAATGGCAAGGGAATGGCATCAGCCTTCCCCAGTGGAGAGTCATCAGGAATATTAAGTTTTTTAAGAAGGGACATCCAACCAAGGGTAAAACCCTTGTTGCATGCCTCCTTCACTTGTTTTTCGTAGGCCTCAGTGACGTCGGCCATACCCTGTGAATAGGCCTTTTCATCGGCTTCTTTGATTTCAGTTTCTTTGGTGGCCAGGGCCTTTTGAAGTTCTTTCTTAGCTTGGGCCATCTTTTCCTCGGCCTCTCTCCTTTGAGATTCAGCCACCTTTCTGATAGCCTCAGCCGCTTTAGCCTTCTCTTCGGCATTGGTCTGGGCTTTTATTGTAGCCTTGGCTTGGTCCTCTAGTTTTTTCATCTTCGATTGAAGACCTTTGTTGGTCTTTTGAAGGGAAGAGAACTCCCTCTTCATCTCAACAAGCCTTTCCCGATTTTCGAAAGACTGCATTGAAAATGAGTGGGCATGCTGGATGGCCTGAAAGAAAATAGAAGTATTAGAAAAAATTCAAAGTATGAAAGAGGAAAATTACCAATTAGAAGACATTTACCTGAACAGAGTGTTGAAGCATTAAGGCGTAATTCTCATACTCGCTAAAGCTAGCATTTCGCTCCAAATCCCCTGGCAGAAGCAAAGCTATGCTGAGTGCTACGCCGACATTGATATCATCGGCACTATTAGTGGATAGAACTGGCTTGTCCTCCAGAGTAATTTTTGGAGTCCAAGGGGCGCCGCTCTGCTTGGACCCTGAAGTCGTTGCAGAAGAAGACCTCGGCTTTTTGGATTTTGGGGACTCTGATGGTTGAGTTTCGGAACGCCTCTTCCCAGCAGAGGGTTGAGGTTTGTCGCTCTCCGCCAACTTTGAGATAGGCAGGCTATCTTCGGACTCAACCTGAGTTATCTTAGACTTTGGTTGAGTCTTTTTTATTCTTTTTGGCTTTGATGGAGGAAGGGTTTGGGTTGGCTGCTCATCAATAGATGTTGGAATACTGGCCAAGAGATCTTTGGCAACAGGCTTAGGGCGACCCATCTCGGCAGTTAGAACAAGTCGTCGCCGAGGTTTTCATTATGCAATTGGAACTAAGTATGGAGCTGAAGAAGATGGCTAATCTGCTGGGTTAGATGTTGATCCTTGGTCTGTTCGCGATGTTGATGCAGCTGGAAGAGTTGTAGCAGAGGGAGGAGATGAGCTCTTCATCTTCTTTCTCTTGGGGACGTCGGGAAGAGCTGATTTGTATGTTGGGATGAAGTTGAGAAGCAGGGGTGCCTTTCGCCTCTGAACTGGCAGGTCCAGTAATTTCCTTAAATCCTTGCTGGGAAAAAAGGATTGGCGAAAGTTTTTTGGCGGCTGAGGCAGAACTGCAAAAGTAAAGGCAAAGCAAACATTAAGAAACAGGTAAAATATAGAAGACTTTAAAAGTAAAACAAGTATGAATGCAGGGCTCTTACCATTACCCTCTATAAAGATTGATCGTGGGAGAGGGAAGAGATGGAGATCTTCGTCTGGGGCGAACTCCCAGCTCCCCGAGGTAATGAGATAATCATCACCAACTCCTTTGTTGGAGTCTGGGAGGTCGGCTACAATTTTAAATTCTGTGGATCTCGGCTTAAGGTAGTAAATGTAACGTTTTTCTTTCAAGTTAAGGCCACACATGGTATAGCAGTATTGGATGTCGGCAAGGGTGATCCTAGCATTTTCCCGTTTAGCTAGGGCTATAATACCAAAGATCACTCGATAGGAATTGATTCCAGTTGCATGGGGTTCAACTTATAATAATGGAGAACCTCACGAAAGAGAATGTTTAATGGAAGCTGAAGTCCACACTCTATAAAGGCGACTACAGGGAAGGGCATGGAATTTTTGGTAGGCATGATGGAGTCATCATCCCCAGCCAACCTCAGATTGACATCGGCTGGGATTTCAAACTCCTGTCTAAAGTATTCTAGTTTGGAGGGGGTGTTTACCCTATGTTTCCACGTACCCATGATATCAGCTTAATCTTAGAAGGTGGGTCTCAGAAGATGTTTTTAGAAGGTTATTGGGACCTCGGCAAACAGTAAGGTAAGTGCAGGTTTCAGTTTTTTCCTAAGTTATGGGTTCTATAAACAAGTCCCAAACCTAAAGCTATGAAGATGAAGATCAAAGATACAGATCTGGAAAAGATGCAAAAAACAGAAAACAAAAACAAAGCTTCAGAAACAATAATTGGGATGGGCTACCAAGAACATGAAGAATACAAGAGTATATGTCCAAGAACAGTAGTAAGGCGTGCAAGAAAAACTATGAACAGTACATGTGTTTAGGGCATAAACATAAAGTGAAGTCGACACATTCAGGTGTATGAATCACAAAAAATAAAAGTTTTGACAGATGTAGTAAAAGCCACAAGTAATGAAGAATCTTAACAGAATTAAAAAGGAAAGGGAACATAAGCTTACCAGAAAAAGGGAAACCGGAAAGGGATTTGCCGATATCCTACGACGGTTGCAGGAGCAGAAGACCGGTGGAAATCTCGCCGGAAGGGGTGAACGGAGAAAGTTGCAGAGCTTAGGAAGCTTGAGTGATGGCGGATTTGAAAGAAAGAGTTTTAGAGAGAGAAAAAACAAGAGAACTCAGATACAAAAGTGAAGAGACGAAGAAAGGGGGAAATATTTTGTAAAAAAATGAAAACGGCGGCAAAAAAGTAATCAATACGCCTAAAAGAGCGCATACGTCAGACGGCGCATGTGAGGAAGAGATGACTTATGAGCGCGTCATAGGCACAAGCCAGTAAGAAAAAAACGCGTGATTAAAACGGTTGAGTTGAAGTGCATGACAGCTCATGCGCGTGAGAAGATCCTTAAAAATCTTGATTTTTTAGGGAAAGCATGTCGGCCAGTAGATAATCTTGGCTAAATCAGTTTTTGAGCCATTACTCAGAAAAAAGGTGACAAAATATCGGAATAGGTTCCATCACCTCAGAATGCCGAGGTAATAGAACCTAGGGGGCAGTTGTGGGGACGTATTTTCTGAATACCAACACGTGGCAAGGTGACGCCGACGTGTCAGCCGAAGTGCCATGTGTCCTGGTGGTGACGCCGAGATTATCTTCGAAGATATCAGAATCCGAGATAAATGGATAAAAGATAAGGGACATGAGTCCTAGAGTAAAGAAGAGACTTAGCTAAGATAAGGATAAAGCTCTTAGGGAGTTTATCTTTATCTCTTGGGAAATCCAAAGTAAGCACTGAATGGGAGTTCATAGAAGCCAGGCTTCTAGTGGGATCAGGATTGAGTTGGCTATAAAAGAGAGGCACCCCCGTGGGTCTAAGGTACACAATTCAATGCTTTGAATAGTGAGTTTAGCACTTGATTATCTTTGAGAGATATACTGACTTGATCGTCGGAGTGCCCCCGGGTGGAAGAGCCATCGCCGGAGCCTTTTTCTTTCTGTTGCAGGTTAGCTGAAGCCATCTATTCTGCCGGTGCTCTCTAGCTGATTACTAGGCGGGCAGTGTGGTCAGAAAATCACTCACACAAGGGTCATGTTTATTTTATGTCTTTGCATGTAAGACGCTTGAGTGGGCATCCGAGTAAGTTTCCTGAATCTTCATAACATGTGTGTTTGGTTTGTGCATTGTTCTTCAAATAATGTAAGTTATGTGTTTTTGGTGATCAATTGAGTGTTTTCAATGCTTTTTCACAGATTATTTGAGTTTGGTTATGTTTACGATCATATGATATTTGAGCCATCTTTTTGTAAGAAAATCATTATTTTATGGAAAATCATTGGCTCGATGTGATTGTATTCATTGATCCAACTCAAATGATATGTCTTTTATTCAATCATCTAGTTGTTAGGTTTAGTAAAGAAATTAGGGTTAATAATGAATCTTGTGGAATAATTAATTACTTAATCTCATAAACTAAAAAGTTAATAGAGGCCAATCACTTGATTGGGTAAAAGGGGGTGCATCAATTAATTAGGGATGTAATAATGGCTTGGCCTGGCCTAGCCTAAGCGGGCCTCATGGGCTCCCTTTTAAATTCAAAACGAGCCGAGTCACGTGCCAAAAAATTAGGCCTAGGCCCAAGGGTATTTGGGCCTAAGGTGAGCTGCTGGACCAGGCCTTGAGCTTGGGTCGAGCTTGGGCGGGCCTGACCATTTTTATTTTTTTTAAAAATTTTTTCTACCAAAAATTTATTATTTTTCACTAAAAAAGACACTGGGCCTCGGACGGGCCGGGCCTTGAGTGGCCCTTAAATGGGCCGATAGGCTGGACCCATGGGCCGGGTCTAGCTTCAAATTGATGGCCTAGGCCCTGGCCCAGGGTCTCGAGTTAGGCTCAGGTCCGGGCCCAAACGGATCGGGCTTACTTCGGGCCTTGAGAGGGCTTTGGGCCGCCTACGAGCCGCAGGCCATTTTTACACTCCTAACGAGCTTGGATACAAGAAGTACGGACATGAAGAATATTTCTCTCCCGTACAATTTACAACTGTGCATATCATAACTATTATGTTCTAGTAATAAACAAGGGAGAAGACAACAACCACCAAACAACCATTTGATCTGTGAATCACACAGCTTTGCTCTGTTTGATCAAATTGCAAAAAATGACCAACCTCCTAACTGATAACCCCCTACCACCCTTTTCTCTATTCAATTCTCTCTTTCTCTCTTTCTCTCTCTCTCTCTCTCTCTCCCTCCCTCC
>NW_021026223.1:280368-380778 GCF_004153795.1 Camellia sinensis | reverse complement strand
AGCATACTGGCTTGTCTCCAGAGTAATTTTTTGGAGTCCAAGGGGCGCCGCTCTGGCTTGGACCCTGAAGTCGTTGCAGAAGAAGACTCGGCTTTTTGGATTTTGGGGACATCTGATGTTGAGTTTCGGAACGCCTCTTCCCAGCAGAGGGTTGAAGGTTTTGTCGCTCTCACGCCAACTTGAGAAATAGGCAGGCTATCTTCGGACTCAAACCTGAGTTTTCTCTTAGACTTGTTGAGTCTTTTTTATTCTTTTTGGCTTGATGGAGGAAGGGTTTGGTTGGCTGCTCATCAATAGATGTTGGAATACGGCCAAGAGAATCTTTGACAACAGGGCTTAGGGCGACCCATCTCGGCAGTTAGAACAAAGTCGTCGCGAGGTTTTTCATTATGCAAATTGGACTAAGTATGGAGCTGAAGAAAGATGGGCTAATCTGGCTGCGGTTAGATGTTGATCCTTGGTTGTTCGCGAGTTTGATTCAGCTGGAAGAGTTGTAGCAGAGGGAGGAGATGAGCTCTTCTCTTCTTTCTCTTGCGGGAGCCCGGGAAAGAGCTGATTTGTTTTGGGATGAAGTTGAGAAGCGGGGTGCCTTTCCGCCTCCTGAACTGGCAGGTCCAGTAAATTTCCTTAAATCCCTTGCTGGGAAAAAAAGGATTGGCTGAAAGTTTTTTGGCGGCTGAAGGCAGAACTGCAAAAGTAAAGGCAAAGCAAACATTAAGAAACAGGTAAAATATAGAAGACTTTAAAAGTAAAACAAGTATGAATGCAGGGCTCTTACCATTACCTCTCATAAAGATTGAATCGTGGGAGAGGGAAGAGAGGAGATCTTCGTCTGGGGCGAACTCCCGCCCCGAGGTAATGAGAATACATCAATCACCAACTCCTTTGTTGGAGTCTGGGAGGTCGCTACAATTTTAAATTTTGTGGAATCGCGGCTTAAGGTAGTAAAATGTAACGTTTTTCTTTCAAGTTAAGGCCAATCATGGTATAGCAGTATTGGAATGTCGGCAAGGGTGATCCTAGCATTTTCCCGTTTAGCTAGGGCTATAATACCAAAGATCAACTCGTAGGAATTGATTCCAGTTGCATGGGGTTCAACTTATAATAATGGAGAAACTCACGAAGAGGAATGTTTAATGGGATAAGCTGAAGTCCCACTCTATAAAGGCGACTACAGGGAAGGGCATGGAATTTTTGGTAGGCATGATGGAGTCATCATCCCAGCCAACCTCAAGATTGACATCGGCTGGGATTTCAACTCCTGTCCGTAAAGTATTTCTAGTTTGGAGGGGGTGTTTACCCTATGTTTTCACGTACCCATGATATCAAGCTTAAATCTTAGAAGGTGGGTCTCAGAAGATGTTTTTTAGAAGGTTATTGGGACCTCGCAAACCAGTAAGGTAAGTGCAGGTTTCAGTTTTTTCCTACCAGTTATGGGTTCTATAACAAGTCCCCAAACCTAAAGCTATGAAGATGAAGATCAAAGATTACATGAATCTGCGAAAAGATGCAAAAAACAGAAAACGAAAAAACAAAGCTTCAGAAACAAATAATTGGGTGGGCCCTCCAAGAACATGAAAAAACAAGAGTATATGTCCAAGAACAGTAGTAAGGCGTGGCAAGAAAAAACTATGAACAGTAATGTGTTTAGGGCAATAACATAAAGTGGAACTCGACACATTCAGGTGTATGAATCTAACAAAAAATCAAAGTTTTGACAGATGTAGTAAAAGCACAAGTAATGAAGAATATTAAACAGAATTAAAAAAGGAAAGGGAACATAAGCTTACAGAAAAAGGGAACCGGAAAGGGATTTGGCCGATATCCTACGACGGTTTGCAGGAGCAGAAGACCCGGTGGAAATCTCGCCGGAAGGGGTTGACGGAGAAAGTTGCAGAGCTTAGGAAGCTTGAGTGATGCGGATTTGAAAGAAAGAGTTTTAGAGAGAGAAAAAACACGAGAACTCAGATACAAAAAAGTGAAGAGACCGAAGAAAGGGGGGAAATATTTTGTAAAATAATGAAAACGGCGGCAAAAAAGTAATCATACGCCTAAAGAGCGCATACGTTCAGACGGCGCATGTGAGGAATGAGATGCTTATGAGCGGTCATAGGCACAAGCCAGTAAGCAAAAAACGCGGATTAAAACGGTTGAGTTGAAATGCATGACGCTTTCATGCGCCGTGAGAAGGATTCCTTAAAAATCCTTGATTTTTTAGGGGAAGCCATGTCGGCAGAATGAATGATCTCGGCTATCAAACTTAAGTCTAAGATTTCAACTGGAAGAAAATCACAGATATACGGTTCCATCACCTCAGAATGCCGAGGTAAATAGACTAGGGCAGTTGTGGGACGTATTTTCTGATACCACACGCTGCAGGTGACGCGACGTGTCGCGAAGTGCCATGTGGTCCTGGTGGTGACGCGAGATTATCTTCGAAGATATCAGAATCCGAGATAAATGGATAAAAGATAAGGGACATGAGATACTCCAAGAGTAAAGAGAGACTTAGCTCAAGATAAGGAAAGCTTCTTAGGGATTTATCTTTATCTCTTGGGCATCCAAAGTAAGCACTGAAATGGGAGCTTCATAGAAGCCAGGCTTCTAGTGGGGTCAAGGATTGAGTTGGCTATAAAGAGAGGCAACCCCGTGGGTCTAAGGTACACAATTCAATGCTTTGAATAGTGAGTTTAGCAACTTGATTATCTTTTGAGAGATAACTGACTTGATCGTCGGAGTGCCCCGGGTGGAATAGAGCCATCGCCGAGCCTTTTTCTTTCTGTTGCAGGTTAGCTGAAGCCATCTATTTGGCGGTGCTCTCTTCTGATTAACTAGGCGGGCAGTGTGGTAGAAATCACCTCCACAAGGGTCATGTTTATTTTATGTCTTTGCTGTAGACGGCTTGAGCTGGGCACCGAGTAAGTTTCCTGAATCTTCCATAACATGTGTGTTTTGGTTTGTTGCATTGTTCTTCAAATAATGTAAGTTCATGTTGGTTTTTGGTGATCAATTGAGTGTTTTCAATGCTTTTCAACAGATTATTTGAGGTTTGGTTATGTTTAACGATCATATGAATATTTTGAGCCCATCTTTTTTTGTAAAGAAATCATTATTTTAAATGGAAATCATTGGCTCGATGTGATTGGGTTATTCTATTGATCCAACTCAAATGATATGTCCCCCTTTTATTCAATTCATCTAGTTGTTTAGGTTTAGTAAAAGAAAATTAGGGTTAATAATGAATCTTGTGGAATAAATTAATTACTTAATCTCATAAACTAAAAAGTTAATAGAACGGCCAATCCTTCGATTGGGTAAAAGGGGGTGCATCAATTAATTAGGGATGTAATAATGGCTTGGCCTGGCCCTAGCCTAAGCGGGCTCAATGGGCTCCCTTTTTTTAGTGGGGGGGCCAGTTCGGTCTGGCCCATGGTCGAAAAGTGAGGCCAGGCCCACTCAAATTAGGGCCTAGGGCCGGGCCCTAGTCGGGCCCGTTTTTTTTTTTTTTTTTTTTTTTGTTTGAAAAGATAACAATAATACATTTCTACGTAAATTTTTATTGGATAAAAAAATTATACTAGAGTATGTTAGTTAAGATCAATGAAATGTTTTTGTACTGGGTTATGTTTCATTGGTGGTATTTTAATTTAATTATGTATGAAACTTTGTTTTTTTTTTAATTTATGAATATATTATGTAATTTTTTTCTTTTGAATGAATAATTATATATAATTATTATGGAAAATGAAATTTCAATCTTACAATATTAAATTAATTATATAACATTTATGAATGAATAATTTTTATTTCAAAAATGAAATAAAACATTACAAAAATTTATCTTAATTAATAAAATAGGTGTAGATTATTGATGATGGTAAAATCAATGCATCACTATAGGTCAAGTACATCCCACTAGGTTGGCACCTACTGCTACAATCATTTGCATATACTCAACTCATGAATCTAATACCAAAAAAAAGAAAAAAAGATAATGAAATAGTAAAAAAGAAATTGTGATCAAACTCATCGAGGAGACAGACATTCAGTGCGTTACCGAGGATATTGTCATACCAATGCATTTTGAGTTCGCTTCTTTTCAATATATTTTGTCTTCTCGTAAGCGCATGCATATAATCCTTTGGATATCATCAGTGCCTCAACCATTTGGGGTGAAGCGTGACGCTCGCATAATTCCCACAACACCGTCAGCCACCCTTCCACGCGTGCACTAAAGTATTTCTGAACACAACTGTAGAATATAATGGTTAGTAATATCACGGCCATCTGTAAAACCACAGGTCAAACATAGTTTCATTTTTGTTTCCATCATTTCAAAAATGTCAAAATCATCGAAATCGGTCACGTGACGGGCCTTTCCAAATAACGTTGTAGTTCAAAACTACTTATGCTTGTATGGTTAAAGCGATATTCTTTCTACTTTTTATTGCTAAAAAATACTTAATCTCCCTGCCTCGAGATGAAACTGCTAGTGCAGTGTGTGTAGGTGTATTTATAGTTGCAGCTGCCTTATATTCTTCAATAATATGTTGCATGCTTGCATAATAGGGGCAAAACTATGTTTTGATCAATGAAAATATGTTCTAAAAATTCTTGTAAAACTATTTCCTTTACATCTAGGAGCAATTATTATTGCTAAACCTCAAAAGATAAGGCCAATTGAATCATAAAATTTTATCAAATTTTACTTTATTGAGTAAATAATGGTTACATAATATTCAATTACTCATATATTTTTACGAAAATTTTAATTATTTCTGCTAGCATATGTAAAACAAATGGTGAAGTAGGAAGAGTTAACCAAGTTCAGAATACAGTAAACAAGAGAGGAAAAACTGGGATCGCTATAGAATATATATATATATATATATATATAAGAAAATAATTTTGTTGAAGTATCAAAAACTTTTAAAAAATCTTTATACAAGGCTTCTTGGCGCCAATTAAGTTCTGTGGGAGTCAGTACTTCTCCTATTGATGTTGTTGCAAAATATAAATCTATTATTCTTCTTTGTTTACAAGATCTTTTTAATATATTATACGTTGAATTCCATCTACTATCTATATCTAAAATCAATTTTTTAAATGACATAGTTTCTCAGAATTCGATTAGAAAAGATATAATAGTAACAACTGTATTTTTTATTCCAAGTATAGAAGTCTCCTATACATGCATAGCTTCTTTAACAATCAAGTTTAAAATATGGGCACAACAACAATATGAAACAAATCACTATCAATAAGTAATTGTAAAGTTGATTTTAAATGGGTTACAGTTTGATTATAATATGATGCATTATCTAAACTAATAGTAAATATTTTATTTTGTAAAACTCACTCATATAATACATTTCTTATTTTTACACCAAGCGAATGAACAGTGTATAGAAGTTCAACTAATTTAAATGAAATAATTCTTTTATTTAATTACTAATCATTATCAATAAAATGTGCAGTGATACATTGATATTCTAAACCATTATATGACCACATATCAGATGTTAAACAAACTCTTCCATTCAAATTTTTAAAGATGTCAAATCATTCACTTTTAACATCCTCAAATTTCTTTAAAATCCTATTTTTATTAGTATTTCTTAAAAAAATTTAATATTGCGGTACAAAACTTTCGTGAATCATTTCGGTAAAATCGGGACATTCACTAGTAGTAAAAGGTTGTTCTTTTTTAATAATATAATCAATTACAGAATTTTGTGCACGTATAAGATCATATGAAAATATTTTTGCAAATTACCAGCGGATGAAGTCCCTAATTGCATTTAACTTCTAATATCAGGTTATTGACTTTGTAAATGTTTGTTAGCATGTTTTTTTATATGACTAGTACCCCCTGCAGATGCAACACTAAGTAAATGTGCACAATATTTACATTTTGCTTTAAATATAATTGTACCATAAGGATTATTTGTAGATATTTTTTCAAAATATTCCCAAATACTACTAGTTGTGCCCCCTAGATGATGATCCAATTGTTGGAAGGGGGATATTAGAAGGAAAATCAACAGATTCATGTTGTGTAGTATATGTATCAACATCGACATAAACATTATGAATATTAGGATCCATAGTAATGTAAGTAAAATAATATATAAGAACTAACAATTAAAAATAATGTGTAAATACAATGAATAAAAAATAATAATTAATGAAAAAAATAAGTAGCTGCTAAATTTAATTAATCTAATTAATGTTATCGACTAGCGAATGCAATACATAAATTAGCTTCTTCTGATAAAAGTTTCTTGTTGTACAATTGTAATTACTACTTAGGGATAACACTTCAAAATTAATTGATAGTTGAGAGAGATTGAGAGTTTAAGAGAGATTGAGAGAGTTTAAGAGAGAGAATTATTTGTGAGATTTATTTTGAAAAATTGGGGGATATTTATAGTAGTTTGAAATGTTGAAGTAAATTTATATATAAAAAAAGAAATATTACCACTATATTCAGCAATAATATGACTGTTAAAATATTTATTTATTTTTTTAAGTATGCAGAGGTGCATATATTATTTATTTTACTTTTTATTCATTCATTGCAACTTGATGTGAGTGAAGAGTGAGTGATGCATAGCACAGGGGTAGGCTAGTGGCACAACAGGGGCAGGTAGAGTAGTCTAGCAGACAGAGGTGCAAATTTTTTGTTTTTGTTTTGTTTTGTTTTGTTTCCCTGTTTTGTTTCCCTCCCTCCCCCCCCCCCCAAAAAAGTTGATGTACGTGAAAATGGGATTGATGTATTGATGCATGCAGGGAGAGGTAGGGCAGACAGCAGTCTAGAATAGAATTATTTTATTTTATTGTTTTTCATTTATTGCAAGGAAATGACCATTGTATTGTGTTGTTTTTTTTATTAATTAATTTTTTTTTAAGATCAAGTTTTTATTTTATTTTTAATTATTTAACTATTGCAAGTTACCTTTTATTATTATTTTTGAAATTTGACCATTGGCAAAGAGCGGGCCAGGTGGGTCGAGCTGGGTTGAGCCAACAGTCAGGCTAACAGGCTGGGCTGGGCTTCAAATGGAAGGCCCAGGCCTATTGTACTGGGCTGGACTCGGGCCCGGGCCTAATCGGACCAAGACGGGTTAGCCCCACCTTCGGCCTTGGGTAAGCTTCGGGCCGCACACAGGCCTTGGGCCGTTTTTACGCCCCTACAATTAACGACCTCTTATTGTATCTAAATTCTTGAACCAAGAATATTTAGTTGTGACGAATTAGTGATTTTATTTAAGTTTTCATTGTTAAAGGTTTCTTAGTTTCTCCTAAAAATTAAGTGGCAACTCTATTGATGTGAGAAAGCGAATTGGTACAATAGTGTGGAAACGCATCTTATACAGCATCCACACCATAAATTTCATAAATTAGTAAAAGACCTTACCTAAAAAAATCTTAACTTTTTATTTTCTCTTTCAAAAGTGTTTCGTTTCATTTTGTGTTTAAATTAGTATCAGAGTCTAATTTCTCAGTCTTGCTAATAAAATTATATAAGTATTAGATATACTGAACAAGTAAATTAGATTATTTAAATAATTATCAATAATAATAGAACAAAATCATAAATGAATGAAGTTATTAAAAGAACTTAATGAAAAACTTAAATGCAATCAATTAAAAATTATAAACGAAATTTGACATATAATATTAGATAAAGACAAGCAAGCAATCATTATAGCAGATAAGAAAATAATATAGATAATTACCCTTACTCTTATAAAGAAAATTTACTAGAATACCTTATGCCCAGTTTTCAAATACAGAATAAAAATTAAAGTTTTTTTTTTTTAACTAAAATTTTAATTGTTGGAAAAATGGTTTTATGGTGACTTTAATGTGAAATTACAGTGGGTCTCAACCATCGGTTGAGGTGGGATCAAGTGGGTCTAGATTCTTTGTAATAATATCTCTACACTACAAAAAGAATGACAAAAAACTATTAAGAATTGAATGAGAAATTGTCTCATAAAGTTGTCCTTATGAATGAGGTATTGGAAATGGTGTGTAACCACCTATCCCATATTGATTATAGAAGAAATCATTGATTCGTATTTAAATCCCAAGTTTTTGATAAGGGTGTGAGCCCTTTGGGGCATCCAAATTTTTTGAAAGAAGGGTGTTATGGATGCTTCAAGGAGGGACTTGGGCCAACACTATGATCCATGTTGGTTATGCAAAAAATGCTACACGAACGCGGCCATGTAGCTAGCTCCCCCTCTCACCTGGACCGGACCAAATCGGGACGAGACCAAGTTATGGATCTTGGGCTTAAGGATTGCTAGGCTTGGATAAGGTTTAGGTTAGGCCAGATTGTAGTGGATATTGATACAAATATATATACACACTTGTGTATATAGGTTATAACCTCTACACTTATTCCATCAGTTTTGCAAAATACATTTCTGCATTAGCTTATCAGTTTTGTAGAGTTATTCCTACATTTGTTGCTAGTATTCATGGTTGGAAGTCTCTTCCTCTCTTATGTATAAATAAAGACCACCGTCTTTGGTTTGGAGTACAGAATTTTTGCTCTCATACTATACAGTCAATCTGCCCACATGATTCTTCCTAGTGTGAGAGAGTGCTGCCATTGTCGAAATTCGCCGAATGTTTTTCTACTTTAGCTAATTCCGACGGTCGTATCTTGGGAGATAGACTCCGACATACCTCTAGCACCAACGGTGAGGCGGCAGATCTGTTTTAAGGAATCCATAGTTATACAGGTTTCTGTTTGCTTGCTCTTTTTATTTCTACTTATTATAATATTCCCAGAATATGTTTGGTCTTTATTTTTGTATCAATTTGTAATTTCTAGTTTAAATTAGTTCTATCATTTCTTATTTTGTAATATGAATTTAATCAAATCTAAATCTGTCTATTTTATTTATATGTACATTTTATACAATAATCTTAAAATAGATTATATATTTCTAAAGAAATTAGACAAACAAATTCATATGCAATTTGTAATAGATTAACTTTCCCATAGAAGAATATACAAAAATATAATCGGCACTGCCGTGTTTATTGTCCCAAGAACCGAAGAACCTGTAGCGTGTTACAGACCACCGTTTCATTTATATGAAGTTATGGTTCGAGTATAGTTTTATAGTAATTTGTGCAAGATGATTTTCTAGTTTTTTGTTTAGTATACTTTGTATGCTCATTATTTCTAATTTTCTAATTTAATTTGGATGCTTATTATTTTGTAGATTTTAGTTTAATTTGCATACTAAATATTTTCTAGTTTTTTAGTATACTTTGCATGCTTATGTTTTCTAATTTTCTAGTAGAATTTGATTGCTTAATTGTTTCTAGTTTCCTAGAATTATCTGCATGATTTTGCTTTCTAGTTTGCATATTTATCGCTTTCTAGGTTTTCTAGTATTATTGGCATGTTTATTGTTTAGTAATTTTATATAACTCTTGGTTATCAAATTTAATTTAAGAAGTACGAGTTATTGGGTTTTTGGTTTTTGTAACTTGTCTAGCATTTAATTCTTTAGTTAATTTTGCTATTAGATAAATTGCTAGAAGAAAAGGGAAAAAAGAATATATAATTATCGCATTGCATGAGAATTTACAGTTTCTTTAAATTATTTTTTTTTGTATTTTGTTGTGTTTTTCTGCTAACTTTCTTTATAGGTATACCTATGCGAAAGGGGATTAAAAAGTAAGAACAAAACAAAACGAATGTTCATTGGGACTGTGAAACTTAAATTGGACTTAAGAATCCTTTGTTGGATTGGTTATTTTATTTTAATTGAAGCAAGTTTATTTGCTTGTAATTTTTGGTAAGAAGTTTATTTGCTTGTAATTTTTTGGCAGCAATTTTGATTACTTACAATTCGGGTAGCAATTTTTAAATTGCTTAGAAGTTTTTGGGACCTGATTTTTTAACCTAGTTTATTCTTTGGAAACTTTAATTCTAAATTTGTTTCCCATTGATAAGAAATTAACAGGCTCTTGAAAGTTTTGTCTAAGGTTAATTAGGTTTTAAGTGGGACCGTTGTAACCCTTCTAGTCTTCCTTGAAACTTTCCTGACCTTGTTCGATTTTGAAGTTAGTGGTGAGATTAGTTTGGAATTAAGTTTTAGATTTTGGGATTTTCCAACGTTGAATTTTGTTTCTAAAAATAAAATTCTATTGTATTTTTCAGAAATGGCAACTATGACTAGCACCAGAGTGGTGCATGTTGATGGGGATTCGACTTCCGTTTCAACTAGTGTGACAACCCCTACTATGACCCCTGCGTCAATCCTATTAGTAATCCTGTTGTTCTGGGGGGACCGCTCAATCATCATGACCGCCCGAAGAAATTCATCGGCTTGAATTTCAAGAGGTGGCAACAAAAGATGTTGTTTTACTTGGTAACTCTTAGCCTTGCAAGGTTTTTGGGTGAGGATCCACCAGCTGTGGAGGAAAATGATCAAGATAAACAAAAGCTCATGGCTCTGGATGCTAAGAAGCAATCAGACTTCTTTTGCTAAAATTATGTGTTGAACGGCCTGGCAGATTCACTGTTTAATGTGTTTTATGCCAAGAAGTTGGCAAATGAGTTGTGTGATGCTTTGGACAAGAAATACAAAACTGAGAATGCTAGGGCAAATAAATTTGTCGTTGGCCAGTTTCATTTCAAAATAGTGGACTCTAAAACTGTCATTAGCCAGGTCCAAGATTTCCAAGTAATTCTGCATAAGATTCATCCAGAGGGAATGCTATTGAGTGAATCATTCCAAGTAGTTGCTTTAATTGAGAAGCTGTCTAACGGCTGGAAAGACTTTAAGAACTACTTGAAGCATGAACGAAAGGACATGATAGTTGAAGAGCTCGTTATTAGGCTCTGAACTGAGGAGGATAACAGGAAGAAAGAAAAGAGTACCCCCACTGTCAAAGCAAATGTAGTTAAATATAGCCAATCTTCGGGGGTCAAGAAGAAGGAACCAATGAGCAAGGGCTCAAAGTTAAGGCATAGAGGTCGTGTCTCCAAGAGGTTGGTCTACAAATCGTAGGAACCTACTTATAGGTTTAATGGAAAGTGCTAAAACTGTGGTAGCAATAAGCATAGGGCAGTTGATTGCCACAAGAAGAAGAGGCCATACAAAAAGAATCCTCCACAGAACAGAAGCCGAGCTCACATGGCTAAAATGGAGGATCTTTCACAAGATGTTGATGATATGCACCTTTTAGCTGTTGTCTCAGAGGTGAACATGGCGGGGTCCAATCTGAAGGAATGATGGGTGGATACTGGGGCCACTCGTTATATTTATGTAGAAAAGAAGATGTTCACAACTTTTGAGCCAGTTTCAAACGGTGAGAAGTTGTTCATGGGGAATTTTGCAACCTCAACTATTGAGGGAAAGGGCGATGTAGTCCTAAAAATGACTTCAAGAAAAAAGCTAACTCTGAACGATGTCCTGTTTGTGTTGGACATTTGCAAAAACCTTGTCTCGAGGTCTTTCCTTAGCAAGCATGGTTTCCGCATGGTTTTTGAATCCAATAAGTTCATGTTGACCAAAAGCAGAGTTTTTGTGGGGAAGGGATATATGTCTGGTGATACGTTCAAGCTAAATGTATTGACAATTATCCTGAATGTTAATGAGAAAGTTTTTTCTTCTATTATATGCTTGAGTTCCTCGAATTGTGGCATGGTAGACTAGGTCATGTGAATTTTGATTCATTGCATAGGTTAATCAAGTTTGATCACATACCATCTCTCAAGATTAGTCCAAATGACAAGTGTGAAACTTGTGTGCAAGCAAAATTGAGAAGGACTTGATTTCATTCTATTGAAAAAAGTACCGAGCCTTTAGATTTAATGCATAGTGATGTGTCTGACTTAAAGGTCGTACAATCACGTGGTGGCAACAAGTATTTCACCACTTTTGTTGATGATTGCACTAAATTTTGTTATGTGTATTTGATGAAAAGCAACAATGAGACGATTGATAAATTTAATTTTTATAAGAATGAAGTTGAGAATAAACTAAGTTGGAAGATCAAGGCCTTGAGAAGTGATCATGGTGGAGAATATGAATCACTATTTATTGAGATTTGTACTCAATCCAGAATTATCCACCAAACTACCGCTCCTTATTCCCCTAAGTCGAATGGTGTTGCTAAGCAGAAAAATAGGACGTCGAAGGAAATGATAAACATAATATTGATTAGTTCTGGGTTGCTATAGAACTTGTGGAGGGAAGCAATTCCTTTTGCGAATTACATTCTAAATAGAATACCTTGGAAGAAAGTGGACAAGACTCCATATGAATTATGGAAAGGTCGCAAGCCTTCTTATAATTTCTTACGAATATCAGGGTGTCTTGCAAAGGTGGCGGTACCTACACCGAAGTATGTTAGGATAGGCCCAAAAACCATGTGCATATAGGTTTCTTGTGCATAAGTCTGATATTTCAGATATATACAAGAACACCATAATGGAGTCAAGGACTGTATCATTCTTTGAGGACATGTTTCCTTGCCGAACCTGAGGAGAGGATCAAAGTTCTAGAAAAGAACTTGAAGATGATGCTAGTGATAATGATCAAGATGAGGAGATAGATGAGCCAAGAAGGAGTAAGAGGGCTAGAACTTCCAAGTCCTTTGGTCCTGACTTCTTGACTTATATAATTAAAGACAAGCCTAAAACTTTCCATGAAACTGTGACTTTACCAGAAAGTGCATTGTGGAAAAAAGCAATTAAAAGTAAAATTGACTCCATCTTACAAAACCACACCTAGGAGTTGGTTGATTTACCCCCAAGCAGTAAGGCTTTGGGAGTAAGTAGATCTTTAGAAGAAATATGAAAGTTGATGGGTCAATTGATAAGTATAAAACTAGGCTAGTTTTCAAATGATACAGGCTGCGAGAAGGTCTGAATTATTTTGATACATATTCACCTGTGAAAAGGATAACATCCGTTCGTATGGTACTTGCGATAGCACCCTTGCATGGTTTGGAGATACATCAAATGGATGTAAAGGCAACTTTCTTAAACGGAGATTTAGATAAAGAAATTTATATAAAGCAACCCGAGGGGCTTTCAGCTCCAGGGCAAGGTAAGAAAGTCTGTAAGCTTGTGATGCAGATTGAATTTTAAAAAATAAGTATTTTTATTTTATTATTTTAAAGTTAATGTTATTATGGAATTATTTAGTTATTTAGTTTCCTTATTTCCGTATTTCATTATGGTAGTTGCCAATTCTGGTTGTTTCCTAATTAAGTTAGGTCTATATTTTGCTTATAAATAATGAATGTAAGCCTTAGGGAAAGGGGGAGAGTTTTGATGATTAGTATATTTTGAGTTTTATTACTCTTTGTTCCAACTTTGGTTAATTCTGTGTGAATCAACTTTGGTTGAGCCTTTAAACTCGGTATTCTTGGGAATCAACAGGTCTAAAGAGGAGTCTTATTTCCGGTATTCTTGTGTGAATCAACGGATCTTAAGATTGTTACTATTTTACGTTTCATCACTGCATCAATTGGTATCAGAGCCTGCCACGTTCTTGCTTCATGCCTAGGAATCGCAGTGATGCTCGAGAGGTTCTTGTGGAGGAGGAGGTAATAGATGATGATTCTAACCTGCTGAGTTTTCATAGTGAAAGACCGAGGAGAGATCATGCATTGAAAAATTATAAAGATCACGTGAACCAAATCACTAAACAGGATGATCTGATTAAATGGCCTTTCACGTCAAAATTTATTCCAGATCCGATTGTGGATTGGAGTAAGCCACCGATTTTTGATGATGAACCATTCATTGATGGAACTAATAATATGTTTAATCATATTTTGTCTATTGGAGGCATAAATCAGAGTAATGGAAGGGTTGGTGTTAATTTTATTTTTGTGGAAGATCATATACTTGGTTTACATGAGTTTAATGAGCATTCAAAATCGATTTTCGATATGGAGAATATTTTCTACGATCTATTTGAAGAGAAATTTCATGAAGAGTTTACAAATTTGAGTTTGAACCGTGCGAATTTGGGCTTTGACGAAGATGTGTTACATTTGTTAAAGAAATTTGTTCCTTTAATTTTAGGAAACTTTTCTTTGAAGTTTAGATTTACAAAAATTAACCTCAAATAAAAGGTTGATGTGGATAAGTGTAGACGTGCCAAGTTATTTCAAGCAATAGAAACTCGAGGACGAGTTTTCTCAAGCGGGGAAGAATGATGCAGATTGAATTTTAGAAAATAAGTATTTTTATTTTATTATTTTAAAGTTAATGTTATTATGGAATTATTTAGTTATTTAGTTTCCTTATTTCCGTATTTCATTATGGTAGTTGCCAATTCTGGTTGTTTCCTAATTAAGTTAGGTCTATATTTTGCTTATAAATAATGAATGTAAGCCTTAGGTCAAGGGGGAGAGTTTTGATGATTAATATATTTTGAGTTTTATTACTCTTTGTTCCAACTTTGGTTAATTCTGTGTGAATCAACTTTGGTTGAGCCTTTAAACTCGGTATTCTTGGGAATCAACGGGTCTAAAGAGGACTTATTTCCGGTATTCTTGTGTGAATCAACGGATCTTAAGATTGTTACTATTTTACGTTTCAGCACTGCATCAGCTTGTCAAATCATTGTATGGTTTGAAGCAAGCCCCTAAGCAATGGCATGAGAAGTTTGACAATGCTATGTTGTGAAGTGGGTTTAGAATTAATGAGTGTGACAAATGTGTATTTGTCAAAGATACTGACAGAGGTTATGTCATTTTGTGTCTATGCGTTGATGACATACTCATTGTTGGTAATAGTGATGAAATGATTAGAACTACCAAGAAGTTATTAAACTCCAAGTTTGACATGAAAGATATGAGTCTTGCAGATGTGATTCTGGGTATTAAGATTACCAGAATATCTAGTGGTATTGTGCTTTCTCCATCTCATTATGTTGATAAGATACTTTGACAAATTTGGTAAATCAGATACAAGTGTGTCAAGGATACCGGTAAACTTGACTCTACATTTGACCAAGAATAATGGTGAGAGTGTCTCTCAGCTAGAATATTCTCGAGTCATTAGGAGTTGATGTATCTAATGAGCTGTTAGTAGATACACAATTAATCCTAATACTACTCATTGGAAGGACATTATGCTGGTGTTGGGCTATTTACACTACACTTGGGATTATGGGGCTGTATTACACTAGATATCCAGCCTTACTAGAGGGTATAGTGATGCGAATTGGATATCTAATATAAAAGACTCAAAATCCACTAGTGGTTATATATTTATCCTTGGAGGAGCAGCCGTGTCTTGGAAATCTTCCAAGCAGACGTGTATATCGAGATCAATGATGGAATTTGAGTTTATTCCTTTGGATAAAGCAACAGAAGAAGCTGAATGGCTATGTCAATTGGTTGAAGATATTCCACGTTGGCCGAAACCTGTGCCCACTATCTGTATTCATTATGATAGCCAATTGACGATTGGACAAGTACAAAGTAATATGTATAATGGAAAGCCTAGACATATCCGTCATAGACATAATTTCATACGACAACTACTCTTTAATTGTCTCTATAGACTATGTAAAGTCTAAAGACAACATTGCGGATCCGTTAACCAAAGGTTTAAATCGAGAGTTAGTAGAAACGTCGTCCAAAGGAATGGGGTTAAGGCCTTTAGCACATGTTATCTAAATAGAAAACCCGACCTAGTTCACTGGAAATCCGAAGATCTAGGTTTAAAGGGATAAGGAAATTGCGTGTAATGAGTGAGTCATTGAAGAGGTAAATCATCTTGTTCATTCCTTTATACGTTGATTGCCACAAGAAGAAGAGGCCATACAAAAAGAATCCTCCACAGAACAGAAGCCGAGCTCACATGGCTAAAATGGAGGATCTTTCACAAGATGTTGATGATATGCACCTTTTAGCTATTGTCTCAGAGGTGAACATGGTGGGGTCCAATCTGAAGGAATGATGGGTGGATACTGGGGCCACTCGTTATATTTATGTAGAAAAGAAGATGTTCACAACTTTTGAGCCAGTTTCAAATGGTGAGAAGCGGTTCATGGGGAATTTTGCAACCTCAACTGTTGAGGGAAACGACGATGTAGTCCTAAAAATGACTTCAAGAAAAAAGCTAACTCTGAACGATGTCCTGTTTGTGTTGGACATTTGCAAAAACCTTGTCTCGAGGTCTTTCCTTAGCAAGCATGGTTTCCGCATGGTTTTTGAATCCAATAAGTTCATGTTGACCAAAAGCAGAGTTTTTGTGGAGAAAGGATATATGTCTGGTGATATGTTCAAGCTAAATGTATTGACAATTATCCTGAATGTTAATGAGAAAGTTTCTTCTTTTGTTATATGCTTGAGTTCCTCGAATTGTGGCATGGTAGACTAGGTCATGTGAATTTTGATTCATTGCGTAGGTTAATCAAGTTTGATCACATACCATCTCTCAAGATTAGTCCAAATGACAAGTGTGAAACTTGTGTGCAAGCAAAATTGACAAGGACTTGATTTCATTCTATTGAAAAAAGTACCGAGCCTTTAGATTTAGTGCATAGTGATGTGTTTGACTTAAAAGTCGTACAATCACGTGGTGGCAACAAGTATTTCACCACTTTTGTTGATGATTGCACTAAATTTTGTTATGTGTATTTGATGAAAAGCAACAATGAGACGACTGATAAATTTAATTTTTATAAGAATGAAGTTGAGAATCAACTAAGTTGGAAGATCAAGGCCTTGAGAAGTGATCATGGTGGAGAATATGAATCACTATTTATTGAGATTTGTACTCAATCTAGAATTATCCACCAAACTACCGCTTCTTATTCCCCTAAGTCGAATGGTGTTGCTAAGCAGAAAAATAGGACGTTGAAGGAAATGATAAACATAATATTGATTAGTTCTGGGTTGCTATAGAACTTGCGGGGGGAAGCAATTCCTTTTGCGAATTACATTCTAAATAGAATACCTTGGAAGAAAGTGGACAAGACTCCATATGAATTATGGAAAGGTCGCAAGCCTTCTTATAATTTCTTACGAATATCAGGATGTCTTGCAAAGGTGGCGGTACCTACACTGAAGTATGTTAGGATAGGCCCAAAAACCATGTGCATATAGGTTTCTTGTGCATAAGTCTGATATTTCAGATATATACAAGAATACCATAATGGAGTCAAGGACTGTATCATTTTTTGAGGACATGTTTCCTTGCCGAACCTGAAGAGAGGATCAAAGTTCTAGAAAAGAACTTGAAGATGATGCTAGTGATAATGATCAAGATAAGGAGATAGATGAGCCAAGAAGGAGTAAGAGGGCTAGAACTTCCAAGTCCTTTGGTCCTGACTTCTTGACTTATATGATTAAAGACAAGCCTAAAACTTTCCATGAAACTGTGGCTTTACCAGAAAGTGCTTTGTAGAAAAAAGCAATTAAAAGTAAAATTGACTCCATCTTACAAAACCATACCTAGGAGTTGGTTGATTTACCCCCAAGCAGTAAGGCTTTGGGAGTAAGTGAATCTTTAGAAGAAATATGAAAGTTGATGGGTCAATTGATAAGTATAAAACTAGGCTAGTTATCAAATGATACAGGCTGCGAGAAGGTCTGGATTATTTTGATACATATTCACCTGTGAAAAGGATAACATCCATACGTATGGTACTTGCGATAGCACCCTTGCATGGTTTGGAGATACATCAAATGGATGTAAAGGCAACTTCTTAAACGGAGATTTAGATAAAGAAATTTATATAGAGCAACCCGAGGGGCTTTCAGCTCTAGGGCAAGGTAAGAAAGTCTGTAAGCTTGTCAAATCATTGTATGGTTTGAAGCAAGCCCCTAAGCAATGGCATAAGAAGTTTGACAATTCTATGTTGTGAAGTGGGTTTAGAATTAATGAGTGTGACAAATGTGTATTTGTCAAAGATACTGACAGAGGTTATGTCATTTTGTGTCTATGCGTTGATGACATACTCATTGTTGGTGATAGTGATGAGATGATTAGAACTACCAAGAAGTTGTTAAACTCCAAGTTTGACATGAAAGATATGAGTCTTGCAGATGTGATTCTGGGTATTAAGATTACCAGAATATCTAGTGGTATTGTGCTTTCTCCATCTCATTATGTTGATGAGATACTTTGACAAATTTGGTAAATCAGATACAAGTGTGTTAAGGATACCGGTAAACTTGACTCTACATTTGACCAAGAATAATGGTGAGAGTGTCTCTCAGCTAGAATATTCTCGAGTCATTAGGAGTTGATGTATCTAATGAGCTGTTAGTAGATACACAATTAATCCTAATACTACTCATTGGAAGGACATTATGCTGGTGTTGGGCTATTTACACTACACTTGGGATTATGGGGCTGTATTACACTAGATATCCAGCCTTACTAGAGGGTATAGTGATGCGAATTGGATATCTAATATAAAAGACTCAAAATCCACTAGTGGTTATGTATTTATCCTTGGAAGGGTAGCCGTGTCTTGGAAATCTTCCAAGCAGACGTGTATATCGAGATCAATGATGGAATTTGAGTTTATTCCTTTGGATAAAGCAACAGAAGAAGCTGAATGGCTATGTCAATTGGCTGAAGATATTCCACGTTGGCCGAAACCTGTGCCCGCTATCTGTATTCATTATGATAGCCAATTGATGATTGGACAAGCACAAAGTAATATGTATAATGGAAAGCCTAGACATATCCGTCATAGACATAATTTCATACGACAACTACTCTTTAATTGTCTCTATAGACTATGTAAAGTCTAAAGACAACATTGCGGATCCGTTAACCAAAGGTTTAAATCTAGAGTTAGTAGAAACGTCGTCCAAAGGAATGGGGTTAAGGCCTTTAGCACATGTTATCTAAATAGAAAACCCGACCTAGTTCACTGGAAATCCGAAGATCTAGGTTTAAAGGGATAAGGAAATTGCGTGTAATGAGTGAGTCATTTGAATGGCTATGTCAATTGGTTGAAGATATTCCACGTTGGCCGAAACCTGTGCCCACTATCTGTATTCATTATGATAGCCAATTGACGATTGGACAAGTACAAAGTAATATGTATAATGGAAAGCCTAGACATATCCGTCATAGACATAATTTCATACGACAACTACTCTTTAATTTTTTCTATAGATTATGTAAAGTCTAAAGACAACATTGCGGATCCGTTAACCAAAGGTTTAAATCTAGAGTTAGTAGAAACGTCGTCCAAAGGAATGGGGTTAAGGCCTTTAGCACATGTTATCTAAACAGAAAACCCAACCTAGTTCACTGGAAATCCGAAGATCTAGGTTTAAAGGGATAAGGTAATTGCGTGTAATGAGTGAGCCATTGAAGAGGTAAATCATCTTGTTCATTCCTTTATACAATGATACCCTGTGGAGTAAAAGGTTAAGCTGATACTTTTAATGACCTAACTAATGGGCTACTTCAAAAAAAAATTATTGTTGTTTATTTTAATATCTATCCACCATCTACGTTGATGTTATCTATATTTTTTAAGAAATGTGAGTATAATTTACCGTTAATTAAACTATTTCCATGCTATTGAGGAGGAACACAATCATAAATAAGAGAATGGGATTGAAAGCGTGAAAATAGAATTAGGCACCAACAATTATAGTTCAAGTTCGTTGATTACATTGTTTCAAAAAATAAAATGTTCGTTGATTACAATACAAGGATCTTGTCTCTGCAATGTCGAGAAATTATAATTTGGTCGAGTATAGAATCACGTAGTGCATCTTCGTGAAAAATTATATAATAGTTTCAGAATATTATGTGGTCATACTCATTTATCAATTACTATTTATCATGCTATTTTCATATTTTTCAATCACCCAACATAAATCAATACTCCATATTCTCTACCAATATACTATTATAGAATATCACGTGATCATTCTCCTGAACTATCGAATAATCACTCCATTAGTTAAGTCTCCGTTGGTTAGTGGATTTGTGTTAGGGTCTTAAGTCTATTCATCATATTTTTATTGGTTAAGTCTCAGTTGGTTAGTAAATCCGTGCTAAGGTATTATTGTATATTTTTCATATAAAACATATTTGAGATCCTTAATTTTTGTGACCCCCATGATCCCCAATTAATTGGTGACCACTCATTATGTTTTTTTTTTTATATTTCTCTCTCTCTCTCTCTCTCTCTCCTCCCTCTCTCTATCTCCCAAATGTGTGGAGGTGTGGGGGCCATGAGAGTCTATAGCGGGACTATTTTCATATTATCCACTAGTCAAATGTTGGTGGAGGAGGGCCACCCTTGATTTTATGGGTGCCTTTTTTTTTTTTTTTTGCTTATACTATTAAAAAATTTGCTTGCATATATAAATACTAAATTTATTAATTTTTTTACCTATGCTATGTACAAAAATTATTTAAAATATTAAGTGATAAATCTAATTTAAAAATATTATATTAATGAATAATTTTGAAAAACCTAAGTGATTTGTGATTCAGACTAGATTAATTGCGAAAATACCTAAACAAATAAAACAGATAGTCTAAATCATCTAGCACATACGAAAATGATTTAGATTGTTGCTTCAAAATCAATAAATCAACACAATAGATTTTTACGTGGAAAAACCACAATTGGAGCATCTCCATTTGTGATTAAAAGCCCATGGGCTAAATGCTGCTAATCAATCCACTAAGAAAGAAAGAAAGAATACAAATTAACCAAATGAATTACCCAAACTCTGTCAATTTATCTTTAACAATCAGTATCTTTTTCACCGCAACCTTCATCTCAGAATTGATCAGACTGATGTTGAATCCACAAAATCCATGTCGAATCAATGACTGCGCGCATCTACAAACTCCTTTGAATACTCTATGCTTGAATCTCCAGATTCCACCGAAGAAGAACACTCTTGAAGTAGAACACTCAAACAATCAAACTCTTTGATGTATGCTTGTCAAACCATGTGAGTTTAATACTCAATCAAGCATCAAAGAAAACTAACAAAATAGCCCCAAAAGAAAGCCCTAGAACCCTTAAAGAAGATCTAGAAGTATTAAACCTAAAAACGAATTGAAATAGATATTTATAGAAAACAGGGGTTGTGAAGGTCGCTCGAGCGCAAGATCTCTAGCTCGAGCAACAACACTGATTCACGTGTTTTCCAAAAGTTCCTTCGCTCGAGCCAAGCTTCTTTCTCTTGAGCACACAATAAACCTTCCCAGTATTTTTGCAGATAATGAAACTTCTGGGAGCAACTCTTCTTCGCTCGAGCCAAGACTCCTTCGCTCGAGCGAGCAGCACAAAACACAAAACAATTACAACTCGATAAGTTATGTTTGTTCAAGGAATTGACAAGACTAAAGGACCTAACAATCTCCCCATTTGTCAATTCCCAGACAAAACATTCTAACAAGGTTCCTAGCAAACACATGCACTAGACTAAACAAACAATCAAAAAAAAAAAAAAAACTACGAAGCTAGGCACAACTAATCTTGATGATGCAACACACCCTAAAAAAAAACAAAGTACTAGGCAACACTTGATTAAATAAAGAACATGTTAGATCAACATAATCAAATAAAAGAATGAAAGACTCAATTGTGTAGTCCAATACAAACCAATATCCAATATCCCAACATATATTATCAAATATATCCAATATTCCCTATATAAGCAAAAAAAAGAAAAAGAAAAAAGCAAAAAATGTCCCAATATTTCACTATGCAAAACAATATCCCAATATATGACTAACTAACTACTCCCACTTTTTGACTGGGGAGAGACAAAGGAAACAAAAATAGTGGCAACATAAAACTGTCCAAAAACATGGCAAAACAGTCTAGTAAACTATCCAATAAAGAAGAAGAGTCAAACCACTAGACTTCAAGGGGTATTTGGTGAGTAAAAGTGGAGGCTCCCCCTCAATCAAAGAGCCTTTTTTTTTTTTTTTTTACTTTTCTTGCTTGTGGGCACTTACTGGTGGCATGCACGCTCAAGAGTATGGAGACCAAACCAGAGAAGCATGGAATCAATAAGGATGGCCTGGTTGGTACCTCTGAGGTAGCCTTTTCCTAATTCTCGAACTTCAATGAACTGAGTGAGTAACTGTGAAAGTGAAAAAGAATGGTAGATGGTTATGAGACTCAACATCACCTATGAAATGCCAGTATACGTCAATTCCTCTGAAAATGTATAAGAGACACTGTTAGAGGTCCATAGAGAACTTTGATCACTTGTGCAGAAATCCTTGCAACATTTTATCTCAAGAATGTGTACAGAATGAGATCATGAAGTCAATGAGAATGAGCATTTAGAATGAGCTATGAACAAAGAAGAATGAAATCTTGCAAGCAGCATGAGAGGTATTCATATGAGTCTAAATGCATTATAGTATCTAAGTACACATAAAGCCAATCACTTTCACCTATTCAAGTAACATGTTACACCTTAATGACTGAACACTACACCTAAGGTCTTTCTAAGGAACTCAAACCTAAGAAGATCAAGGGGTTTTGTAAAAATATCAGCCTTTTGATGCTCAGTGGACATATGTTCAAGAACAACAGAGCCCTCTTCAATCAACTCTCGAATGAAATGATGACGAATGTCAATATGTTTGGTGTGAGAGTGTAAGATAGGATTTTTACAGATGTTTATGGCACTAGTATTATCACAGAAAAGGGTGAGAGTATGCTGGTCTATACCATAGTCATGAAGCATTTACTTCATCCACATCATTTGTTCACAACAACTACCTGCACAATGTATTCAGCCTCAGCGGTCGAAAGAGAGATGGCATTTTGCTTTTTGTTATGCCAGGCAACCAAATTATTCCCAAGGTAAAAACACCCTCCAAATGTGCTCTTACAATCATCAGCATACCCTGCTCAGTCAGCATCAAAAGAACCAGTGATTTCGGCAGTAGTGTCAGTCAAGAACCAAATCCCATGCCCCAATGTCCGATTAACATACTTAATGATGCATTTGACAATAAGAAGATGAGACTCTTTAGGACATGCTTGGTAACAGGCACAAACACCTACACTAAATGCAATATCAGGTCGACTGGCTGTGAGGTGCAAGAGACTTCCTATCATACTCTATAAAGGGTAGGATCAATATCAGTTCCAGAGGAATATTTGAAAAGGTGAAGACTAGTGCTCATGGGAGTACGTGCATGTTTGGCCGACTCTAGACCAAACTTAGACACAAGGTTTTTGGCATACTTCGTCTGAGAAACAAACATAACTGAAGGAGACTGTTTAATTTGAAGACCTAAGAAGTAAGACAACTCCCCCATCATGCTCATCTCAAACTCATGTGTCATGCGATCCGAGAAATATTTCACAAGAAAATCAGCAGTGGATCCAAACACAATATCATCAACATAAATCTGAGTAACAAGTATATAAGACTTAGTATGCTTCACAAATAAGGTATTGTCCACACTACCCCGTTGAAAATCATTATCAAGAAGAAAGGTAATAAGTCTATCATACTAAGCCCAAGGGGCTTGTTTCAACCCATACAACGCCTTATCTAATTTGTAGACATGATGTGGACATTGTAACAAGCCCGCGGGGGACCTCGCTACAGCTCGGACTCGATTTTTTGTCGTCACGGTTCTTAATCTGAACCAAAGAGTCCAAATCCGGCAAATCGTTTTGAGAAAACAGATTTTTGAAAGAAGTGCCAAACATGGACTGCTTTGCCAGATACAGAGTCGCCACCTAAATATTTTATTTTTGGGAAATTTAGGAAACCCTGACTCGTTGCCTAAGGCCACGTGTCCGTCATCACCAAAGTTGCCTCAGCTCGGGAACTTGGGTACGATTGGGGAAGGTCACTTCGTGAGCACCCCCGCTCGCCCGATCAAAGATCGGCCTTTACTAACCATGATATCTAGTTTTGAAAACATTATGCGTTCTTACTCCGATTATTAGCCTAGATTTACTATGTGATGCGCACAGCATACAAGTATAGACTGGATCGCCTGAATTGGAACAAAACATTTCATGTTATGTGCTCTTGCTATTCTTTATATTCATATAACTACATTCGATGATCTAGCATGATTCATGAGCCATGCATTGATTTGAAGTTTGTTTTAGATAGAGAAAATGATGTTCTTGTGTTCTTGAAATAAAACCATGTTTTGATCCAAAAGCTTGCATCAAGATCCATGTTTTTGTGTTTGTCTTCATAAGATCTTCGAGTATGGGTACCCAGGTCCATGTTTTCTGTAACGCCCTCAAAATAACAACATTAAACCCATCAGATAAGACATGCAATTACATATAAACTAACCACATTCTTTTATTCATTAGAGTTCCATTACATAAGTATTACATCTACAGGACCTCTCCCTCCCCTCAGGAAAAGAAACAGAGAAAACCGAGTCTAGTTCGCGAACCGAGGTAAGGCACGGAAGAGGGTTCGGAAGTCCGGAAGCAGGGCTCACGGCCGCGACTCTGAAACTTCTGAACGAGCACATTATGCAACGTCACCGAGCGCTCAATCGGTGATGTCTGAGTCTTAAGGTCGGTCAAAAATGGGGTGTCTACAGACATTTTAGGTCCTCAAACCCTTTTGGTTGCTCAACATAAGCCTCTTCTTTCAAGTACCCATTCAGGAAGGCACTTTTCACATCTATTTGAAACAATTTGAACCCAAGAAAGCATGCAATACCAAGTAAAATATGAATACATTCGAGACGAGCAACAGGGGCAAACATCTCACCATAATCAACACCCTCTACTTGTGTATAGCCTTGAGCAGCCAACCTAGCTTTATTTCTAACCATAGTACCATTCTCATCAGATTTATTTTTAAAGATCCACTTGGTACCTATCACATTCATATCTATAGGTCTAGGAACAAGAGTCCAAACTTTGTTATGTTCAAATTGACCAAATTCTTTATGCATTGCATTTACCCAACTATCATCTAGTAAGGCCTCTTTTATATTTTTAAGTTCAATTAACGAAACATGACACATGTGAGTTATCTCTTCCTGAACTTGTTTTTGGGTTTTCATTCTGTCTGAAACACTTCCAATTACCTGTTGAACCGGGTGGTTTAGTTTTACCCTTGCGGATGGTTTTAACTCGGGACTGGTAGTGACTGGAGCATCAGAGGTGGTGTCTCTTTGTCCACTCTTTGGACTCGGTCTTACCATAGATGTTGGTACTTTCTCACCTTATTAAGCTTGGGCATGTACTTCTCATTGACTTTATGGGTCAGTATCCAGGATTGGAGACTCACCATTTTCTTCCTCATGCATAGATGGAATAGAAGAACCTGTGTCATCTGTAACCACATTAATCGATTCCATCAAGGATAAAGTACGCAGGTTATAGACACGAAAAGCTCTACTGGCGGTTGAGTACTCTAGAAAAATACCTTCATCACTTTGGGAGTCAAATTTGCCCAAAGGCTCTCTATCTTTGAAAATGTAGCATTTACTCCAAAATGTTTTGAAATATTTTACATTAAGTTTCAACCCTTTCCACTGTTCATATGGAGTTTGTAAAGTGTTGGGCCTTAAATACACACAATTCACAACATAAACCACGGTATTTAAGGCTTCAACCCAGAACTTAGGAGGAACTTTCTTGTTAAGGAGCATGACCCTAGCCATCTCTTGAACTACCCTGTTCTTCCTCTCAACAACTCCATTTTGCTGTGGAGTAATCGATACAGAAAACTCATGCTTAATTCCATGCATATCACAAAAATCCAAAAATGAACTATTTTCAAATTCACGACCATGATCAGTTCGGGTTCTTATGATACGCCCAATAGAAACACCCTGTTCATTTTGGATTTTAAGGACTAAAGCCTAGAAAACATCAAATGTATCAGATTTTTCTCGTAAAAAATTAACCTATGAAAAACGAGTATAATCATCAATAGTTAAAAAAATGTATCTTTTACCTCCAATGCTTTTAGTGCGAGTGGGTCTCACAAGATCCATATGAACTAGTTCAAGAGGACGTTTGGTTGTGAAGCTGTTCACCTTTTTATAAGGGGCACAAGTTTGCTTCCCAAATTGACATGGCCAATACACGTGGCTCACATTCTTACCCATTTTGGGAACTCCTCTCATAAGCTCTTTGTTGGCTATCTTAGTTAGGTCTTTGAAATTCATGTGACCTAATTTTTGATGCCACAAATCCAGATTACTTATGATGATTGAGTGGCAAGTGAGATCATTAGTAGTAACAATCCCATAGTAGTTATCAGATGTCCGAACCCCATGCATGACAGTATTTCCCTTCTTATCTAAAATTTCACATTTTTTTTTTTTTTTGAAAATAATACTTCATGGTAGGAATCGCACATTTGACTAATGCTCAAAAGATTCGCTTTAAGGCCATCAACAAGTAATGCATTTTCTAGCTTGGGAAGACCGGCCACACTTATAGAACCCTTACCAATGGCTCTAGAAGTGCCACAATCTCCAAAAGTAACAATTCTTCCTTCATATTTTTTAAGAGAGTAGGATTTGTCACCGGACATGTGAGAGAGCACCCACTATCTAGATACCACATGTGTGAGTCACGTGCTTTGAGTGCAGTGTGAACAACAAAATAAGTTAAGTAACTTTTTCTCACCCATATTTTTTTGGTCTTAACAAAAGTAGGATTGGCAGTCTTGGTAAATGTCTTAGCGTTGTAAACGCCATCATGAATCTTGGTCTTCTGCCTAGACATGTAACCCATGAAGTATTAGAATTTCTAATTCTTTGAGAAACCTTACCAAACAGCTTATAACAATAAGGACAAATGTGGCCATACCTACTACAATGATGACAAACAAAAATAGGTTTTACCTCCATTTTGTCGATCTTACCCCATTTTGGTTGATGAACAGAGGAATCACCCTGTTGAACCTTCAGTTTACCCTTTGCTTGAGTCTTCAGGTCATGTGATGTAGAGGTTTGTCCCTTTTGAACTGTTGTATTACCATAGCCTATCCCACTTTTGTCGCAACTCAGCTGTTGAGACCCAAGGATGTCTTCCAGTGTCTTTGACCCTTTGTTCCGCATAGCAATTGTGGCTCTAGCATATTTGAGTTCTTCATCTTTCTGACCAACCATCTCTTCCAATGCAGCTTGTGACATCTTAAGGATTTCAATCTTCTCTTCATATATGGCATAGATTTTCAGAAGTTTATTCCTTTCAGTCTCACAAGACAAAAGTTTTCCACATAGGTCTTGCTTGTCATTGGAGATCTTGATGACATCCTGTTTTGTTGTTGCAACCTCTCCCTTTAGCTTGACATCCTCGCTTTCACATGCTTTGAGCTTGCATGTCAGTTTGTCATTGATCTTGGACAAGTTCAAAGATTCATTGTAAAGCTTTTCATAAGACTGTCATAGGTCATCACCATCAATCTCATCATTGTCTTCCGAGGCTTCATCATCATCTTTTTGCTCCTTTTTCTTTTCGATCTAATCCAACCTAGCAACTAAAGCATGAAATTTGATGGACGGTTGTGAAGATAACTCACTTCTTTCATGGACTTGACTAAGAATGTCCCATGCATCTTTGGCCTTCGTGCAGTGAGCAATCCATTGTTGTTCTTCTTTAGCAATTGCTTCACGGATTTTGTTCAAAACTCATTGATTGCTCGGATTGTCAGTACTTTCAGCACTCTCTTCAATTACTTGCCAACCTTTAGGGTCATGAGCTCAAAGATACATCCTGATTCGTATCTTCCAAAATAAGTAATCACTCCCATCAAAGGTAGGAACACGGTGCAGACTCTAACCATGAGCAAACTCAACTGGCTTTGGAGATGGTTGAGTGACTGTAAACCAGAATGCCATGTAGGTACTATCTTTGTCTTCACCAGATTTGGTTTCTTCAGGTTCTTGCTCTAACTTACTTTCATCATCCCAAGTCACAGTATAGACTTTCTTGGGATTATTTTTTGATGGACATTCAAGTGCAATATATCCAAACCGTTGACATTCATAGCACTTGACACCTTGCCCCTTCACAGCCTTCTTCTTAGTATTTGGAGCAACTTTTGGAGGAAAATTTTTGAATTTTTCATTACCCTTATCTTTTAAACTAGAGTTCTTAAAATTCGGCTTCTTTTTTTTTAATTTTTATTTAAACTGTTTGGTAAACATCGCCGTCATTTCGGACTCTAGATCAAACTCAACCTCGAGGGTCTTAGTAGTCTCATGAGCATTGGTAAAAGCCATACTATCTTTTTGTTTTTTTCTTAGAAATCTGGTGGGTTTCATAAGTCTGCAAGTTTCTAACCAACTGATCAAGCTTGAGGTTCTCAACATACTGAGCCTCCTCAATAGCAGTCATTTTTTATTGGAACCTCTCGGGTAAAGACCTCAAAAATTTTCCAACAACCTTCGATTCAGGGATTTTTTTCACTGAGCATGAAATAGGAATTCACAATGTCACTAAGTTTTGCATAAAAATCATCAAACGTCTCATCATAACGCATAAAAAGAGTATCAAAAGAGGAGGTGAGACATTGAAGTTTTGATCTTTTAACAGCAGTAGTGCCCTCGTGAATAGTTTCAAGAATGTCCCAAGCCTCTTTTTCTACCTCACACATGCAAATACGACGCAACTCTTCTGGTGTGATAGAGCAAAAGAGGGAATTGAGGGCTTTATTGTTTCAACTCGAGTTTTGCTAATCGATTATGTCCCATCTATTGAGTGGTTTGGGAATATCAGCACCATCAATGGTGACAACAGGTTCACTCCATCCATAGAGCACACAGTGCCAAACTTTTTCATCAATAAATTTTAAAAATGCCCTCATACGAGCTTTCCAATAAGAATAGTTTGTACCATCGAGTAACAGAGGTCTATGGGTCGAGTTACCTTCGCAAATTGAATACATATCGCAAATCACACAAAATCACACTCCTATAGTTTTGAAGAAAACAAAGAGTGGCCCCCTTTGATACCAAATGAAAAACCAAAGTGATTCGTGATTTAGACTAGATTAATTGCAACAATACCCAAACAAATAAAACAGACAATCTAAATCATCTAGCACATACGAAAGTGATTTAGGTTGTTGCTTCAAAATCAATAAATCAACATAATAGATTTTTACATGGAAAAATCATAATTGAAGCACCTCCAATTGTGATTAAAAAACCACGAGCTAAACACCACTGATCAATTCACTATGAAAGAAAGAAAGAATACAAATTAACCAAACTCTTTCAATTTGTCTTCAACAATCTGTATCTCTTTCACTATAACCTTCATCTTAGAATTGATCAGATTGATGTTGAATCCACAACATCCATGTCGAATCAACGACTACACACAGCTTCGAACTCCTTCGAATACTCCGTGCCTCAATCTTCGGATTCCACCGAAAAAGAACACTCTTGAAGTAAAGCACTCAAACAATCAAACTCTTTGATGTATGCTTGTCAAACCATGCGAGTATAATACTCAATCAAGCATCAAAGAAAACTAGCAAAAATAGCCACAGAAGAAAACCCTAGTACCCTTAAAGAAGATCTGGAAGCATTAAACCAAAAACGGACTGAAACAGATATTTATAGAAAACACGGGCCGCGAAGGTCGCTCAAGTGCAGGATCTCTCACTTGAGCAATAACACTGATACACGTGTTTTCCAAAAGTTCCTTCACTCGAGCACATTCCCAATATTTTTGCAGACAATGAAACTTCTGGGAGCAACTCTTTTTCGCTCTAGCGAAGACTCCTTCGCTTGAGCGAGCAACACAAAACACTAGGAACAATTACAACTCGGTAAGTTATGTTTGCTCGCGGAATTGACAAGACTAAGGGACCTAACAAATTCGATTATAATTTTTTTTTACAATAATTATAATTTGAAATAGATTTTGGTCATTTTTTGATTGGTAATGTTATTAATTTATTTAATTTTTTTTATAACGTAATTGATTGAATGTAAAATTTGATCAACTTCAACTAAAAAAAAATTATTTCCCAAAAGGCAAATGTAACTAATATAGTCAACAATATTCTATAAATAATCCATTTATTTAGTAGATGACCATCCATTATTATTAAATAATTCACAATTTAATTTAATTTTTAAATCAGTGCAATTTTATTTTTAAACTATATAATAATGCAATGTTTGGTTCACTAGAATGAAATTGGATAGAATGTAATGGTCATTTTCTTATCCTATCTATAGATTAACTATTTTCTCACAATGATGATTCCATTTTAAATATTTTTTTAGTGAACCAAACATGAAAATATATATTACGATAGAATGATTATTTTTCAATAAATCAAACCGAATATATGAACTAAATCATTCGGGGCCTTACTTTTTACACATAATTACTTTTTACATAGAATTCAAGGGCCTGAGGTGGCCGCCTTGGTGGCCTTGCCTCAAGTCCGACCTTGTGGTGGAGCATTGATTGGCATTCAGGGACGAAACTATGTACGGGTCAGGAGGAGCCCGGCGCCTCCGATTTTTGATAATTTGTTATTAATTATATATTTATGAGTATTTATAAAATGTATAACATGATGATTTTTTTCATTAGTATTTTACAATGTCCAATTAAATGATCTCTAATTAGTTCATATTTTAAATAATAACATCAATTTTATCAAGTCGTTTTTATTAAAAACAAGAGTTACATGCCACATATTTTTTTATTTTAAAAATCAATTGGTAAGTGTACTTTTTTGAATAATACTAAAGAATTTAAAATTTTATTTTTAAATTTATTCACAATGACATGAGAGGGATTAGGTTTTAATTGATTAATTTCTAAACAAATCAATTACCATGTTACTTTTAATGCCATTGAGTGTATATTTAAGCATTTTTCAAGGATCTTAAAACATTTTTCAGTTATAAAATTATATCAATTAATAAAATCGTTTAAAACACTAGTTTAACTTATTGTATACTGAGATCTAATAATTCAAAACTAAGAAAACTACTTATTAGATTTTTTTAATTTTCTTGTAAAATACTTCTTTCACAACGCTTATATAAAAAATTATATTCAATTAGTAATGTATCAAAACTAATTAAATATTTTTTATACATATATATTGACTGTTCTTAAATAAAATTTTTGATTCGGTCCCTGCTGGCGTGGCAACTGGACCACTGAATCACTTCTCCTGCAATCGCATTGTCATCCTTATGCCAAAACATTGGCTGCAGACATTGGCTTTGTGGTATGGGTTTGGCGGTTTGGCTTTTTAGTTGACGATGGTGAGCTGTGATGGGAGGGGGAAGAGAGGAAAATGACTTTGGACCAATGGAGTTTCATTTCCAAAGCAAAGCTTCACCCAATTCAGTTCGAATTTGTACTACTGTATATCTGTCTCTGTGCATGCTTCACATGTCAGCCTAATTCTTTCCCGTCATTGTAGAATACACATTTTTCAAACCGTACATGTCTGCCTAATATTCAGGTTGGTTAACCTAACCTAAATATGTTTTTAATTTTTTTAAAAAAAATAAATAAATAAATTCATATTTAAGATAATTTTTTTGACTTTTTTAAAAAAAAAAACATAATATAAAATAAAAGTTAGTAATGTAAATTTACATTTTTACCCCTACTTTTTGACAAAAATCTGCAACAAATATAACTTGATGAGAGGTAAAGAATTTTTTTTTGTTTGGTCCTTGCTCCTGCAACAAATGCAGCTTCATGAGCCACAAAGAAATTTATTTATTTATTTGTATATGTTTTTTGGAAAATTTGGTTATAAACTCCCTTTACCTTCTTTTTATTGTTAAAAAAATTAAGAAAAAAATTATACTTTCTAAACCCCTTCATAATTATAAAGTCTTGCATAAAGGATAAAATTTGTTATTTAAATATTTTATCAGACTATTATACCCTCAATTAAATTTTCTCACCTTCATCCCCTACTCTCTCCCCACCTTCTTCGTCTCTCTCCTCCCCCTCTAAACATAGCTTCTCTTCATAGCCATGTCAGAGGCCACTTCAACTGCTGGAGTGCCGTTCGCCAATGTATTCTGGCCACCAACGGCCATGATTCCCGACGCCACCCTCTTCTCCCCATCCAATGTCAGTCAAGCCTTCAATTTCTCTCCTGGAAACCCTAGAATTGAAGAAACCAGAGGCTTCATGCACCTCTACCATACTCCATTCAGATCTAAGTTTGTGATCTATGCTTAAGAGGCATGGGTAAGGTTCAACTTATAACATCTCAGATTTGGATTCGACTAATAACATATTAGATCTGATTTGTGGCATTTTGAATTTGGTGTGATTTCACCATTATGAACTCGATTTTGAGTTTTGATTTGGAGTTGACCTTGTAGCTTAAAATTTTGCCTAAGATCTGGATTGATGACTTGACTCTCACCTTTGGTTTGATGTCGCTATTTGATCTTCCACATATGTTCATTAGTTTTTTTGTTTTTGTTTTTGATTTAGTTTTGTTGATTTGCCGAGTTCAATCATGTGTGTGCTCTTTTTGTTTGACAGAATGAGAGTAAAATTTTACTCTGGTTTGTGTTCTGTTTTTGTTTGACAAAATGAAAGTAAAATTTTACTCTGGTGCTCTGTTTTTACTTGACAGAATGAGAGTAAAATTTTACTCTGGTTTGTGCTCTGTTCTTGTTTGATAAAATGAGAGTAAAATTTTTCTCCGGTATGTGCTCTATTTTTGTTTGATAAAATGAGAGTAAACTTTTACTTTGGTGTTATCTGTTATGTTTTTTATTGTTTTTTTATACAATGATGGTAAACTTTTACTCTATTATTGTGTACTTCTGTTATTTGTTTTTGGACTCCTAGTGACAGTAAAATTTTACTATCAATTCATTTCATATTTGAAGTATACAATGATAGTAAAATTGTACTTTCAGAGTAAAATTTACTATGATTCAAAGTAAAATTTTACTCTGGTTAAAAATATGTTGATTTGCTTAACGATATAAAATTTTACTTTGAATCATAATAAACTTTACTCTGATTCAGATCTGAATCAGAGTAAAGTTTACTATGATTTAAAATAAAATTTTACTTTGAAATTTTATTCTGTTTAAAAACATGTTAATTTGCTTAAAAATATAAAATTTTATTTTGAATCATAGTAAATTTTACTCTAATTCAGAGTAAAATTTTATTCTGAATCAGAGTAAAGTTTACTATGATTCAAAGTAAAATTTTACTCTGAAATACACTGTAAAAATGGCTTAATAGGAGAGCTGATAGATATGAGGGTAATATAATAAAAGAAACAAATTTTAAAATATTAAGAAATTTTGAAAGTACCTATATAATTCTTATCATTTTAAAAGATAAATTAGACAGTGAAAGGTTTATCACCAAATCCCCTTTATTTTTTTGGTCCTTACTCTTGCAACTTGTGTGGCCATTATTGTATACATGGTTCAACACGCAAGAAATGAGGCTCAATAATCCACTTCTTTGACCATTTTCACACAGGAATCTCACCAAAATTTAGTACATTTTGGTTTAACTTTTTTTGCTTTTGTTGTTCCAAATTTTTTTTTTTTATCCCGTGTTTGTGATTTTGAGATCAGAATTGTTGACAACAAAAATTTTACAAAGGCATGCTTTATTTTTGTAAAAAGAAAAACAATATTTCTAATGTTTAAAATATGTTTTTGTGAAATAATTTATACAAATTGTAATAATTTTTTTAAATCATAATTTGTATGTTTAAATTATTATTCTTTTTCTTTTTCTTTTTCTTTTATTGTGTTTTGCATGACAATTTTGATAAGAAACTTCACAATTTTTTTCAAAAGTCATACCAAAACCAAACTTGTCAAATTGAAATTCTTTTCACCCAATTTGTGCAAAACTCTTGTTTCAAAGAAAAAAAAATGAAACAAAAGTGTGTTGTGGAAATACATACATATTTGCAAAATAAAACTATTGCTCCAATCCATTTGACCACATTTGTTAACAATTGTACAAATCTATTTTTGTTATCGTGAATTTGTACCGTTTCGTTTTATTATGTTGGCGCCATGATTTTTCATAATAAAAATTTACATTGCCAAGTTTAATATGAAAATATTTCATGATGATCTAAAAGAAAAAAAGAATTTATTTAGTGATCTGTAAATTTAAAAAAAAAATTGTTAAAAAAATTGATTTTTTTATTTTTTTATTTTTTTTACGCTCAACGTTTCATGACATGAATTTTTTTTTTCTTTAACAAAGAAAAACAGAATGTCTTAAATAACATAATTTACATTTCTCATATACACACGAACAATCTTGTAATCTACTTCCCATTGCCCCCACCAACAAAGCTACCATTAAAGCTACTGTGATTGCACTCATGCTGCCAATGCGCATGCAATAGTCGCCCTCACATTGGACATTTCAATGTCTTCATCTCCTAGCATCATTATATCTCTAATCGTTGTCATTGTTGGGAAGGTTCGGTGCTTCGTAGTCCTCAGCATTTTGGATATTTTGAGTTACTTCATCAATGAGGCTATTTCGTCTTATCAAATTACATAAAGCCATTGATGATGCAACTAAGGGAACTTGTACTGTTCAAAAATCATATTTCATCATGGTCTTGAAGATGCCCCACCTTGATTTCCATGCCCCAAACATCCTCTCGATATAACTACGCAATGATGAATGTGCCCTATTAAAGCATTCATAGTTGTCCCGTGTTCGTCGGTTGCGATAAGTCGGTTGGTAACACCGGTAGCCCTTGAATGGTGCCAAGAACCCTTTCTTATTACTATTCCCACTGCCAACCAAGTAGTATTTACCTGCACATAAACAATTATCAGTTATCACACAACATTTATATAAAGTAAAGAAATTTACAAAAACTAGTGCATATATGTCAAATAATTATTGCATACAATTTTATTAAAAATCAACTTTTACTTGGTTCAGGATGCGAGAATCAATGCACGTCATTACTTGTGACGTAATGTAAAACTTTACTGTCGTGTATGCTCCTGTCCTAGCCACAGGAAACAAAAGTGAAGCATAAATGAAAGGCACACACCATAATAATATTTTGTGTGGGAATTCCTTTGCGGCCATAGTACGACCCTGCGTCCGACTGTTTTATTCAGGCCATTGTGTGCGTGCCGTCCAAAGCACCTATTTCACTTGTGTATGGTAGTACGGAGTTACGTTACACATTGTTGCAGAAATGTAAATTTGTGAAGCATGCATTAAACAAAAAATACAAGTACTGATCCTGGAACGACAAGTATGGTGCTTGCGACCGTAGATATGGATGCCGACGTCGTTGCATAGTTGTTGGGTCTAAACTTCTACGATGGACGTCTATGAAGGATATCATTGCCTCCAATACTTCGTGAAAATGTCTTGACAATGTCTCCCTGGAGTGCTGAAACCATTCTATTAATGTCTTCTAGGCAAACCCCTGCAAAATATTTATGAAAATCGCCAACTTCTGTTCGACCTCTAGATCGTGCTTTCATTTAGGTACCGGTAGGCCAAAGTCAACAAGAGCTTAGCATAGCAATTAAAAACCATTCTTTAGGACACCTATCGCATCTTTGCAACGTCCATGATGGCCCTAAAAAAACTTGTAAATCCATAACCGTCCTATTAGTATAGAGGTATTTTGCGACTATTGGGAATAAAGTGCTGCAATGGATGAAGAAATGGAGTCTACAAAGAAAAATCATGTATGAAACCCCTGCAAAATATTTATGAAAATCGCCAACTTCTGTTCGACCTCTAGATCGTGCTTTCATTTAGGTACCGGTAGGCCAAAGTCAACAAGAGCTTAGCATAGCAATTAAAAACCATTCTTTAGGACACCTATCGCATCTTTGCAACGTCCATGATGGCCCTAAAAAAACTTGTAAATCCATAACCGTCCCATTAGTATAGAGGTATTTTGCGACTATTGGGAATAAGTGCTGCAATGGATGAAGAAATGGAATCTATAAAGAAAAATCATGTATGGGACTTGGTTGTTTTGCCGCTAAGGCGCAAGACTATTGGGAACAAATGGGTTCTCAAAATCAAGCGCAAGGCAGATGGTTCCATAGAAAGGTATAAGGCTCGCCTAGTGGTGAAAGGCTACACCCAATTAGAGGGTGTGGACTATGAGGAAAACTTTTCACCAGTTGTGAGGTTTGCCTCTATTCGCCTAATTTTGCCATAGTAGCTCAATTGGACTTAGAGCTGTATTAGATGGACGTTAAGATTGCATTTCTCAATGGAAAATTGGATGAAGAGATCTATATGGATCAACTAGAGAGCTTTGTGGCAGTAGGTCAGAAGCACAAAGTTTGCAAGCTTCAACGATCTATTTATGGCTCAAAGCAATCATCCAGACAGTGGAATCTGAGATTTCATGGAGCCATTGTTTCAAATGGGTTTACGATGATCGATGAAGATCACTGTGTGTACGTTAAGCGGTCCAAGGACATTTTTTTGATATTGTCATTATATGTGAATGAGATATTATTGGCTGGAAATGACAAGGAGGTGATTGTCGCCACTGAAAAGTGGTTGTTCTCTACATTTGAAATGAAAGACATAGGTGAAGCAAGCTATGTGCTCGGTGTTAAGATCCCTAGGGATCACTCTAGGAGACTTTTGGTTTGTCTCAAGAGACTTACATGAAGACTATTCTAAAGCGATTCCAGATGTAGAGTTGCAAACCCATTGACACTCCTGTTGCGAGAGGTGACAAACTAAGCCTTGATATAGGTCCTAAGACTCTAGAAGAGAATGAAAAGATGTCTCGTGTACCTACGTGAATGTTATTGGAAGCTTGATGTATGTTATGATGTGTACATGTCCTAACATTTGTTATGCAATCAGATTGGTGAGTCATTACCAATCCACCCCAAGACCAGCTCATTGGAAAGTAGTTAAGAGGATATTATGGTATCTTAGAGGGATTGTAGATTACACACTTTCCTACCAAAGGTCAGATCTACGTCTAGTTGGCTATTGTGATGCTGACTAAGGAGGAGACTTAGATGAGCGTAAGTCCATCTCAGGATATGCTTTCATGCTTAGCGATGGGGCTATTTCTTAGAGCAGTAAGAAGCAATCCTGTATCGCCTTATTGACCATGGAGGCTGAGTTTGTGGCTTATTCATCTGCTGTTCAGGAAGCTGTTTGGTTGAGGAGATTCCTTCAGCATTTGGATATTGTCACACACATTTCAGACCCTGTGACTATCCATTATGACTGCATGGTTGTACTCACTTATGCTAAGGATCCTAAGTACCACGGGAGAACCAAACACATTGATGTGAGGTTCAACTTTATTAGAGACATTGTGGCACAAAAAGAAGTGATCTTAGAGCACATCCCTATGAGTCGCATGGTTGCAGACCCTTTGACTAAGCCCATTGCTAGAGATGTTTGTCTTACTCATGTTAGGACTTTAGGACTATGTAGGTAGTGATATATGTGTATTTAGTTAAACTCTTTTTTTTTTTTTTTTGAGGAGGGGAGGATGGATATTTATGCCATTAGTATTTATATTTGTTTCTATTACACATTTACGTTTACTACTTTTTGCCATGGTTTGTGAATTAGCACACACAGAATAAATAAATTTGATATTAGTACACGAGCAATCGCCCTTAGCGCTACGTAGCGAGCAAGGATGAGACTAGTGACTTATTATATTTGGAGCCAAGAGAGAGGCTAAAATTATCCACTAGCTATGTTGCCTTGGTTGGAACCAAGATAAGGTCTTGTTAGAGACCGACCATGGATATGAGAGTACCCACTTTTCCATGTGCTTATCGACCCATTAGTGAGGTGAGAGAATGGATCCTTGCTTCCTCACCGTATGAGTCCTTTGTGCCTTTTATGACCTTTGACTATGTCACAAGATGAGGAGTTGATGTTCGGCTACTTTGGTATGTTGTCTGCGGTCATGTATGATTCGACTTTAAGGGACATTACTGGGAAAGTAGTCAATTCCAAGTTAAATGATATGAAGGTGAAGAGAAGATCATCTAGTTCTATATCTCTGCTCTATATTTATTGTTGACATCTCACATCGCTCTGTATGGGATACTGATTGAGTGTGAATATAATGCGTGACTTAAGAGGGTCAAACATGCTCTTTGAAGGATTAGAGATGTTTTGGACCGATGTAACTAGACGGGTCTGGGTACATGAGACATTATTTCTATTCTTTTTGGGGTTGATGTCCCTATGCTGGCTCATTTTGAGTTTCTAGTATAGAGCTCCCACATGCAGGCGTTTCTCAGCGATCGCGCAGTTTATTGGCTAGTATGGGATTGTTCAATATTTAGAGAGATTGAGACAAAGATGTGTCAGTGTCATACCAACTCATGTGCAAGTAGGAGATGTTGGAAATTGGGCTGGGTATTGGACCCAGATTTGGATGCCCATGTGGCATGTCCCATGGCCCATTCAAATTACCTATGTAAATTTGAATTTGATTTCCTAATTATCCTAGTTATTAGGATAACCCAATATCTATCTACATCTATCCTATCCATAGGAGATATGGATAGATGCTTATATATTTGATCTATATATAATATCAAATACGTTATGTGTATACCAACCCCATAAAGTTGTTCAATACTGTCTCTCTAACTCTCTCCCATCAAAGAACGATCAAGCCTTTGCACTATAACAAGAGTAGGTGAAACTCATACTGTAGTATCACTCAATTGCTGGGTGTTTTTAGTTCGTGATTCTGAAGCACGCGATTTATCCACAAGGTTCTTCGTTTCGAATTCTATCTTATAAGGTATGCTCGAATCCGTTTATCTGCTGCGTTTGTATATATCTTACAGTAACAAAATAAACATAAAAAATGTTTATATTATTTAAACAAAAATGTTGAACTATGAGATTAGTTTCTCTCAAATTGTCATGTCAATTTGAGAGAGTGTTTGGGTTTGGGTAAGCCCATTTTGGAATCAATTCCGATAATCCAAACCGTCACTTTTTAGGACTCGCTAAGTAGAATATTCATGTAAAAAATCAAAATGATTGGATATTGGTAGTTATATATTTGAATCATATTTGTTTTAAAAAAATTGCACGACAAATATAATTTTAAGAATAATTATCTATTTTTTGTAATATAAATTTGATTCAAACTAGGGATGAGTAGCAGATATTCTGATCTGCTCCAAACCAACCAAATTGAACCAATCCACTACATTTTGAATGGATACGTGATGACGAGCGAACGGTAACGGATTGATTTTTTTCAATCCTCCTGGTTTTGGATGGATAGCAGATTTAAGGTTCTTTTGGCCGCAACTGAATCGCTAAACCACGAGCATCCCTAATAATTTGTAAGACTTTGTGTTTTCAATTTGTTTAGATATTCTGTTGGTATTTTCAATTGAAAAATAGTTTAGATATTCTATTGTGTTTTCAATTTGGAAATCTTTTTATCAAATGGCAAGTGTTGATATTTGGTATTTTTGTGTGAAAAATATAAGTCTTAATTTTGTCTTTTTTTTAAAAAAAAAAAGTCAAATTAAATAGTTTTTGAATAAAAAAAGTAATGAAATAGTTTGATAATGCATGGTTTTTTCATACGTATTTATTATTGGTATTTGATAATTTACTTGATAATATTTTGGTTATGTTGATTTAGATTGTTATAAAAATATATATATATATATATATGTTGACAAGTTGTTGTATTATGTTCAAAATTTATAAAAGTTTAAACCACCAAACCGATTTCCATCCACCCGCTAATCCGCTCAATCCGCATCTGTCAATCTGGCGAACGGATGAGGATTGATATTTTCTAATCCGCTAATTCGAAGGACGGATGGCGAATTGAAGGTCTTCTGATCAACACCGAACTAGGATTGGAGATTTTCTGGCCGCAACCGAACCATGAACACCCTTAATTCAAACATATAGCTGTCAATATCCGATCATCTTAGTTTTTTATGAATATTCTATTAAACGGGACCTATGGTGGACTCCATGGATCTCTCAAGTTCTCTTATGTTGAGATCCCAACATGAGAGAAGCTTAACCCTAAACTATAAGGTGTCATTTGGTAACGTTTATAATTTATTATTTTTAGTTTACCAAAAAAAAATTGAACAAGTAAAATGTTGAAAAATTGATTTTTATAAGGCTTATTTTGGGCCAACTTTGATCCCAAAATTGAGTAGGCCCCAAACGTCTTTTGGGGTGGGTCCGAAGAGGTGACGTGTTCCTTGCTGCATGGCAAGTCACACGGTGAAGACAGTTCGTCAAAACCATTTATGAGTGAATGGGAAGTTGACGTCGTTTTCGGGTTCGTGGAATGGACAATTAAAGAAGTAAGTGTGGGTTTCCTTGAAATGGGTTGTCCCACATTGAAACTTTAAGAGAGCTTTTATGGGTATATAAGCTCTTGGTGTACTAACTAGGGTTGGGCCCCAAGGGGCACCCCAAGTTTGTAGAAGGGAGGAGTTATGGACAAATAGAACATTGGCTCAAACCACCGCACATGCACGCGCACCGCCGTTGCCGTACCGGGCGTGGATGTGCGTCAGGTCGGTTATTTTATTAATTTTTTGGACAAAATTCATTTGAATTTTTTCCAGAAAAATCTAAATGAAATTAAATTTAAATTTAGAGCCAAAATTGAATTTAAATTTTTCTATCCAAGTTTTTTGCCTCTTCCAGTTCGAATTCTGCAATTTAAAGTTGTTTTGAACAGTGTTAATAACTGCCCAGCAGTTATAGATCTGTAACTGCCGAACAAATTCAAAATACTGGCTGCAGATCTGTTTAAATTCAAACTGCATTTGTTCAAATCTATTTCATACCTATTCGGACAAATTTATTTTGTCTATAAATACCAGCCTCTTTCCAGCAGTCTTGATGTTCAAAAAAACAGTCAAGAAAAAATCCATTTTGCTATCCAGATTTTTCTATGTTTGCATTATTCTTCCTATTAGTTATTTAGAGAAAAATTCATAAAGTATAGAGCACAAGGTACTAATTCGCTGGGCAAATTTGTTTGGAGTGTTACTATAAATTTGTGAAGATCATTGTATCCTGGGAAATAGACGCCACATAACCGTAAGCACCATAGCAGGGCGCATCTGTCTTAAGGACAAAGTGTCACACACTTGACTTGATCTTTTATTTTTTATTCGATAAAATAAATTCTATAAGTTATTTATTTGATTTTTTTTCAATTTATTTTTTGTACATAGAAGATTGTTCCAACAATCTTAAGACATATTCGAATTATTCTGTTTCCAAAATTTTTCGTTTATTTCCTTTCTTCTTTCTTCTTCTTACAGAAATTATTTCCTGTGATTTTACAAAATAATATTCTGGTTGGAAAACAAATAGTAGTAATATACTGTTTGACAGATAGTAGTAATATACTGTCTATTTTCTTTGACAACTAGTAGTAATATACTGGTGTCATTAACAATTCAGAATATTTATTTGTGAAGTTTGTCAAAAATTAATTTTGATTTTCTTAAATAATTTCTGAGTGTTCAATAATTAAAAATAAATTCGTTTTTTTTTTAATTATTGAAGTGTTACGGAAATTTAATTTTTTGTGTGGAATTAATTTGGTTAAATAAAATTTTATTTTATTTCCAAATTAATTGAAAAATAAAAGCTACATTCTTGTTTCTTTTATTTTTACAGAATTTAATTCTGTGAATTTGGATTAATTTTCCATGTAGAATAAATTAATTTTGTTTTATTATTTAGAATTCATGGCTACTGAAACAAATGCCCAAACAAGTACTAGTGTGGTGGCTGCAATTGGGCCAACCCCATCTCCTGTTGTGACAGTACCGATAAATCACGGTGAGAAGCCAAAGAAGTTCTCAGGAACTGATTTTAAAAGATGGCAACAGAAAATGTTGTTCTATCTTACAACTCTAAACCTGGCTCGTTTTCTCCGTGATGATGCTCCTATTTTGAAAGAGGATGAAACCGGCCAGCAAGTGGTTGTTACGGTCGATGCCTGGAAACATGTTGATTTCCTTTTCCAAAACTACATCTTGAATGGACTTGACAACACATTATACAACGTCTACAGTCCTATCAAGATAGCAAAGGAACTTTGGGAGTCTTTGGAGAAAAAACACGAAACAGAAGATGCTAGCTTAAAGAAATTTGTGATTGGCAAATTCCTGGACTTTGTGATGGTTGATTCTAAGACTATGATTAGCCAAGTTCAAGATCTCCAACTCATTCTGCATGACATTCACGCAGAAGGCATGTCCCTCAGTGAATCCTTCCAAGTTGCAGCCTTAATTGAGAAATTACCACAAGGCTGGAAGGAATTCAAGAACTACCTCAAACATAAGCGAAAAGAAATGTCTTTAGAAGAATTAATTGTGCGTTTGAGGATTGAGGAGGACAACCGCAATTCTGAAAAGCGGGTTGGCAAGCATCCTATGGAGTCTAAGGCAAATGTGGTGGAACATGCTCCAAAAAAAAAAAAAAAAAGGAAGTTTTCTGGAGAAAGTTCATCACAAGGTTCTAAAAGAGAGGAAATTAAAAAGTATAAGTTTAATGGCAAGTGTTACATCTGTGACAAAGAGGGACATCGGGCCAAAGATTGTCGTAGCAAAGGCAAAAACAAAATAAAAACAAGCAAGAAGCTTGCTCAAGTCCATATGACCGAAGTGGACAATATTTCCAATCGTGTAGATGACATCAATCTTTCTGCAGTTGTTTTCGAGGCAAATCTTGTCGGAAATCCTAAAGAATGGTGGGTGGATATTGGTGCTACTTGCCACATTTGTGCCGACAAAAAGATGTTCACATCTTATTCTACAGTGGACAACGGTGAACAACTCCTCAAATTCCAAAGTTGAAGGACAAGGGATGATTGTTCTGGAGATGACATCTGGAAAGGAACTCTCTCAACAATGTGCAGCATGTACTGGACATTTGCAAGAATCTTGTTTCCGGATCTTTGTTGAGTAAGAATGGGTTTAGGCTAGTGTTTGAGAGTGACAAATTTGTACTTAGTAAAAATGAGATGTATGTAGGAAAATGTTACATGTCTGATGGCTTATTCATGATAAATGTAATGACCGTTGTACCCTCAGCTATTAATAAAAATACATCTTCTTACGTGCTTGAGTCTTCAAATTTATGGTATGGTAGACTAGGACATGTTAATTATGGATCTTTACGTAGATTAACTAATATGGAATGTTTACCTAAATTTGACATTGATTCAAATCATAAATGTAAAATTTGCGTTGAGGCAAAATTATCCAAAACTTCTTTTCATTCAATTGAAAGAAGTATGGAACCACTTGAATTAATTCATAGTGACATTTGTGATTTTAAATCAATTCAAACTAGAGGTGGGAAAAAATATTTTATCACTTTTGTAGATGACTATACTAGATATAGTTATGTTTATTTAATTCGAACCAATGATGAAATTTTGGAAACTTTCATTCAATATAAGAATGAAGTTGAAAATCAACTTGGTAAGAAAATCAAAAAACTAAGAAATGATAGAGGTGGTGAATATGAATCACCTTTTGGTGAGTTTTGTAAAGAAAATGGAATAATTCATCAAACCACCGCTCCTTACTCACCTCAGCAAAATGGAATTGCTGAAAGGAAACATAGGACTTTAAAAGAAATGATGAATGCCATGTTAATAAGTTCTGAATTACCTCAGAACTTGTAGGGGGAAACAATACTTTCTACAAATTATATTTTAAATAAAGTACCTTGAAAGAAAGTAAATCAAACACCTTATGAAATGTGGCATGGAAGAATATCATCCTACAAATACTTAAAAGTGTGGGGGTGTTTGGCTAAAGTGGCTATTCCTAGTCCTAAAAAGACTAAGATAGGTCCTAAAACCATTGATTGCATTTTCATTGGTTATGCCAAGAATAGTAGTGCATATCGGGTTTTGATTCATAAATCAGAACGTTCTGAAATACATGTAAATACTATTATTGAATCTCAGAATACATCTTTCTTTGAACATGTATTTCCAAATAAGACTGGACAAGAGACTAGTAACAATAAAAGATCTCACGATGTTATTACTAGTCAGGATCTAGAACATGATCAAGAACAAGAGCAAGAGTTAGATCAAAATGAGGATGAGGAACCTAGGCGTAGTAAACGTACTAGAATCTCAAAATCTTTTGGTCTAGATTTTCTAACATTTTTGTTAGAAAATGAGCCTTTAAATTTTAAAGAGGCTGTGTCCAGTCCTGAGGCTCCTTTATGAAAAGAAGCTGTCAATAGTAAAGTTGAATCCATCTTTCAAAATCACACTTGGGAATTAGTAGACTTACCACTAGTTTGTAAACCTCTTGGATACAAGTGGATTTTCAAAAGAAAAATGAAAACATCCATTAGAATGCTAATTGCCATTGCATCTCTGTACAATCTAGAAATTCATCAAATGGATGTTAAAACCGCTTTCTTAAATGGTGAGTTAAATGAAGAAATTTACATGGAACAACCAGAAGGGTTTTCTGTTCCAGGAAAAGAAAAGAAAGTGTGTAAATTGGTTAAATCATTATATGGTTTAAAACAAGCACCAAAGCAATGGCATGAAAAATTTGACAAGGCAATGATGTCAAATGGATTTAAAATTAATGAGTGTGACAAATGTGTTTATATTAAAAACATAGATAAAGGTTATGTTATAGTATGTCTTTATGTGGATGATATGCTCATCATAGGTAGTAATAATGACATGATTAAAACTACCAAGAAAATGTTGAATAAACATTTTGACATGAAGGACATGGGCATTGCTAATGTAATTCTTAGTATGAAAATTACCAAAACTTCAGAAGGATATGCTTTGTCACAATCTCATTACATTGAGAAAATACTTGACAAATTTAGCAAAGATGATGAGCATCTTGCTAGAACACCTGTGGATGTTAATTTGTTTCTTTCTAAGAATGTACAAGAAAGCACTTCTCAATTAGAGTATGCCCAAATTATTGGAAGTTTAATGTACTTGATGAACTGCACTCGCCTGGATATAGCTTATGCAATGAGTAAATTAAGTAGATATACGAGTAATCCAGGAGTAGAACACTGGAAAGCTATTATAAGGGTTCTTAGATATCTTCGAGTTCCTCATAACATTGGGCTTAATTATACTAGATATCCAACAGTACTTGAAGGATACTATGATGCAAATTGGATATCAGATACTAGAGACTCAAAGTCCACTAGTGGGTATGTCTTTACTCTTGGTGGGGCGGCTGTATCTTGGAAATCTTTCAAACAGACTTGCATTGCTAGGTCTACTATGGAATCAGAATTCGTAGCTTTAGACTAAGCTAGGAAAGAGGTAGAATGGTTTCGCCACTTCCTTGAAGATATTCCATTGTGGCCAAAACCGGTGCCTGCTATATGCATACTGTCACGACCCAAACCCACCCCTATAGGTTTAGCATTGTAACAGGCCAGTAATCCTTGGATTACCAAAGGCCTCTTGGCATAATGACATATAACAGGGGCTGCGGAAGCAATCAATCAAGACATACATAGCCCATAGAGCTGTGCTGACATATATGGAGTAGATAACTTAAAACTTTTTATAACAGTAATACAAACTTTACACATCACTTCCAAATACACATTACTAGACACCTTGCCCAAACAAAACATAGTATAAACATAGCCTAACATAATTGCCAAAAACAACCATGAAACTTGACTTCAATCGAAACCTCCTCGGGAGGCGCAATGGTTGGTTGACAAAACTGAAGTGTAGGCCATCAACTTTGGGCCTGATCTCGTGCTTGCTCACCTACATACATAATACAAATAGTGAGCTAAAACCCAGTGAATAATAACAGAGTAAAGACTTTGATGAATGATGCCCATAACATGTCTCAAATTCGTGACAGAACAGAATCATAATTATGTCCATATTCAAATCATGTGTGGTACATCCCTTAGCACAAACATGTCTCTTGGGTCAAGCTTATCAAGTTCCATGAAGGAACCTCCGGTACCGGGTAACATATCTCATACATAGGCCACAGTATTGTTTCCCCTAGGCTAGGGCCTCATGACCATAAGCCACAGTATTATGTCCCCTGGGCGAGGGCCTCTACCAAGGATACCACAATTACGTTTCAAAAAAAATTGGACAATCATTCATTCATACAAAACATAGCATTTCACAAACTTATCATCTCATATCATCATAAAATAATTAAAGTTAAACATAACTTTACAAAGTTATTACTCACAAACAATTGGTCACTCCAACTAGATGGCAAAATGGCACGTCACTTATCCTGAGGTTTGTGACCTACACGAACACACATACAAGTACCCACTTGAAACACACGCACGAGTTATACATAACTTACTTCGCTTGTTCTTAGTGTGTGTTTAGCCACTAACCTCATTATGGAGTCTTAATCATGGCCTAGGAATGCCTAGGATGGAATGAGGATGTAAAAATGCACTTGAAAACATTTTTCAAAACTTACTGAAAATAAGGTCCACGCTCAAGTGTGTCTTTCCCCGCTCGAGCGGACATGCAAGATGTGAAGGCTCGCTCGAGCGTGTATCCTCTCGCTCGAGTGGACTGCAAATTTTAACAAAAGTACTGGATGCATGAATTTCACGCTCAACGGACGCTTCACCTCCGCTCGAGCGTGAGACTCAGACCTTCGCTCGAGCGTGAAGTCCCTCGCTCGAGCGGAAGTGCACGCACTCAAAGTGCTCGCTCGAGCGTGAAATCCCTCGCTCGAGTGTGGATCAAATTTCTGGAATTTTCAGATTTGATCTTCAAGTTCAAACTCAAGCATTAAAGCATCAAACTTCACTTTTCTAGGCCAAAACTTAAGAAAACACTTAGATACTCATAAAACAACATGTTTAAAGGATCATTTCAAGAAATCATGGCCCAATGACATGCCAATTGAACAAAAATTTAACATGAACTCAAGGATGTTTTATGATTATGACATGCATGGATTTCCTTGGAGCCAAACACTTCAAAACATGATCAAACATGGTGAATTGATGGAAAACATGGTAAACTCTCAAAATGTAAATGAGATGAACACATGCTTGGAAGTTTTCTTGAAAATTAAACTCAAAACATGGAAATTTATGCATGCATGCATGGGACAATTTGACTTCCTTCAATCCTAGCCAAACCTTGCATGAATTCATCTAATTTGTTCGAAATCTTGCAAAATCTAATTCAATTACACAACCAAGAGCTTGATGTCTTACCTAGTGACGTGAATTCTCAAGGGTTGAAGTTAAAGTTCTCTAATTCTTCATAATTCACCAATAATTCTAGCAATTCCAAGGTTGAATTCCACCATTTTCTTCCTGCCCTCCTCTCTCTCACGTTTTCTCTCTTCTTGAAGACTCAAGTGTGGTCAAAATGAGATAAAAGAGGTGACTGGGGCTCAATAAAGGCCTAATATAGACTTAGATATAGCATAGCTAATTAGGGTCAAATCAATAGCACTAATTTAATCTAATTTAATTGTCCCAAATCAAATTTTAATTAAATCTACCATAAAATCCTATAAATTCTAATTAACACATAATTCAGATCAATTTCCGTATTGGTTGCCGATAAGGCCTTCAATTCACAATCGAAACTAAGACACGGACAAATCTTCCTACGCAAAACAGATATAAACACAGACAATGCAACACACACACACACATGAAAATTAATTCAGAATTCCTCCTTAATTACTTTTAGGCATAATTAATCATGGATTAATGTTAATCGTGAGTCGGGGTTGTTACACATACATTGCGATAGTCAATCAGCAATAGGTAGAGCATAGAGTCATATGTATAACGATAAGTCATGACACATTCGTCGTCGACATAATACCGTAAGACAACTACTCTCTAATAGAATTATTTCCATTGAATATGTGAAGTCTAAAGACAACATAGCGGATCCACTAACCAAAGGGTTAGCAAGAGAGTTAGTTGAGAATTCATCGAGGAGAATGGGACTTAAGTCTATTAAATAAGAGTTACCACAACAGCAACCCAACCTAGTTGATTGGAGATCCCAAGATCTAGGTTCAAAGGGACAACCGAGTTGTGAAGGATCACTGGGGAGTCCAACTCCTACCCATTTCTAGGATGAAATAGTGATGTCTGCAGCGTTTTAGGTTTAGTAATATTTTTAATGATTCTTATATCTAGGTAAACCTAGAGGAGTATGACAGGATACTCTTCATGAGAATCACCTATGTGAGTGTGAACTGGGCCGGTTCTATGACATTTGTGAAGGGCTACAATTCTCTAGAACACTCATAAAAGACTAGGTTGTTCAGGGCCAAAATGAACACAATAGTGAGAACTAAACTGTGTGTGGGGATATACTATGTGAGTTCTATTGTCTTAGTTTACACAAACGGCTGAACAGTTCAAGACATCATGTTCACTGGTTAGCTACTAAATCCGATAGTGTCTCACAAGAGAAGGTTCAAAGCCAAACTACCTATCCTTTGTAGAATATTTCCAAATTCTGTACTCTCTGTAATTAGATCATGTTGTTGCATTTTATCTCCGTCAAATGCCATGCATGTGGTGGAAAGTTAGTTTTTATAAGGCTTATTTTGGGCCAACTTTGAGCCCAAAATTGAGTGGGCCCCCAACGTCTTTTGGGGTGGGTTCGAAGAGGTGACGTGTTCCTTGCTGCATAGCAAGTCACACGGTGAAAACGGTTCGTCAAAACCATTTATGAGTGAATGGGAAGTTGACGTTGTTTTCGGGTTCGTAGAATGAACAATTAAAGAAGTAAATATGGGTTTCTTTGAAATGAGTTGTCCCACATTGAAATTTTAAGAGAGCTTTTGTGCGTATATAAGGTCTTGGTGTACTAACTTGGATTGGGCCCTAAGGGGCAACCCAAGTTTGTAGAAGGGAGGAGTTATGGACAAATGGAACCTTGGCTCAAACCACCGCACATGCGCGCGCACCGCCACCGCCGTGCCAGGCGCGAATGTGGGTCGGGTCGGTTCTTATATTAATTTTTTGGACAAATTCATTTAAATTTTTTCCAGAAAAATCTAAATGAAATTAAATTCAAATTTGGAGCCAAAATTGAATTTAAATTTTTCTGTCCAAGTTTTTTGCCTCTTCGAGTTCGAATTCTGCAATTTAAAACTATTTTGAACAGTGTTAATAACTGCCCAGCAGTTACAGATCTATAACTGCCGAACAAATTCAAAATATTGGCTGCAGATCTATTTAAATTCAAACTGCATCTGTTCAAATCTGTTTCATACCTGTTCGGACAGATTTATTTGTCTATAAATACCAACCTCTTTCCAGCAGTCTAGATGTTCAAAAAAACGGTCAAGAAAAAATCCATTTTGTTGTCCAGATTTTGTTCTGTTTGAATTATTCTTCATATTAGTTATTTAGAGAAAAATTCATAAACTATAGAACACAATCGCTGGGCAAATTTATTTGGAGTGCTACTACAAATTTGTGAAGATCATTGTATCTTAGAAGATAAATGCCACATAAACGTAAGCACCATAGCGGGACGAATCTGTCTTAAGGATAGAGTGTCACACACTTGACTTGATCTTTTATTTTTATTCAACAAAATAAATTCTGTAAGTTATTTATTTTATTTATTTGATTTTGTTTCAATTTATTTTTTGTACACAAAAAATTGTTCCAACATGAATTATTTATTTGATTTTGTTTCAATTTATTTTTTGTACACAAAAAATTGTTCCAACATGAAATTAACTTTTTGTGGTTATAAAAATTTAGTTAATTTTGTAAAATGTTTACAACTTTTTGAGAATAGAAATAGATACCAAATGAGTTTTTGTTTATAATTTTAAAAAATTTATAAATTTTAAAAAAACTCTGAATAATTTTTTTATGATGAAAATTATAAATACAAATGTTCCTAAATGATTTATTTGTTTGTGTTGGACGCTGAAAGAAATAAAATCAGGAGATTGAAAAAATGACTTTAATAGTAGTTTTATTTACAATTTATTTTTGAGAAAGTTAGCATAAATAGCATTGGTGTTGAATTCAAGTTCTATTTGAACTTTTGGAGGATAACATCTTCCCTTATCTAAAAATTGCAGATAAAAACATGTTTTACATATTGTTGCCAAATGAGGCCTAATTTCCATGATTGAGCTATAAAGGTCCCCAACTCCAAGCTATAGAGGTCCCCAACTCTAAGGGACAATAATTTTTATGGGCGGTGGATAAGTAGAGAGGCATTAAAGGGATGTGATGGCTTGGGACGTCAAATTCTTATTGCCATTGACTTAACAATTTTATTATGTTATATTTAATTTATTGAAATGAATTGTAATTGAATTGAATAATTATTTTTTAAATTTTTATGAAAAATAATTATTTTTTTAAAATAATTAGTTCATTCTGTTTCAATCCGGTAAATCAAACTACCTTAGTGTTTACAAATATATATCATGGTTTTGAATTGGGTTGCATTCATTTGATAAATATCCTTACTAAAATCACCTTCAGCCCCATGTTTCAAATCTTATTTGGCAAAATTAATACTACAACAAGTTTAAACACAAGAATCAAATGCTTTTGTGACATTTTGACATGACATCTGCTATTTCATTATTCTGTGGAACTCACCATAAAATAAATGTTTACAAAATGTTTTTCTAATAAGTTTAAAATAAAAATGAGTTAATTACTTAAAAGTTCTATTTACAAATATTACAGTAGTTTAGATTCTATTTAAGATTTTTTAACTAATAAGTCCTATTTAGTAAAACCTTAGAATATTATCAGTTTTTTCTAATTTTTAAACCTAGGAACATTATCAATATTGCGTAGTAATGTTCCAGATAATTGTGTCATTAACTGATAAAAAAAAACAAAGTATGAGATCAAGCGTTTTTGTCCTTCTACTTATTAGTTGAATTCAACTATCCAATAAAACTGAGAATATTAACAGTTTTTTTCAGTTTTAAAACTGATAGTTTTTATATTTTTATAGTTTATTTTTTATTTTATTTTTTTTAGTTTTGCACATCAATGTTCCATCATCATACTTATTTATAGACACAAATTTTTTTTGCACAAAAAAATAATTCAATTTTTTCAATTTTTTGCACATAATTTTTGTTAGTTTTTTCAATTTGAAAGTTGATGTTTAAAATTTTGAAAATCAAAATAAACGTCAAATCATCATATTCCTTTATAGATAATTATAAATGATGAACAAAAGGACAATTCTAACTATTAAAATTTTAATGGGACTTGAAGGTCCAAAAAAATTTAGTTAGGACTTAATAGAACATAAGGCATCGTTTGACATGCAACACTTTTAGTCTAAAAGTCAAAAAGTTACTAAAAAAATCAAAAAGCATATAACCTATACCAAATAATTTTTTCTATGCAACACTATTATTTCTATTTAAACAATAGAAATTAAGTTGGGAATTTGTTCTAATAGTACTAAATAATTTTTTTGCAAAAAACTATGCTATTTTTATTGCATAGCTATCTTTTGCCAATGGTGAAATCCTAAAAGTGTGTTTTAAATTTTTTGTATCGAGAAAACGTGAAATTTAATGCATTGTACATTTGGCGATAACTCTTCTAATAAAGTATATTGGAGTACAAGATGAATCTCAAAAGGGATAAAGAGAGCCTCCACACAAGGAGGATAATAGTCTCCAAGCATGGAGAAAAAACTAACCTTCACGTAAAGACGAGAAAGCTTTCACAAATGATGAAAATCTCTATTTAGAAATGCAAAATATAAAAATAAATAAATAAATAAAAAATAAACCAAAACAATCACCACCAAACAACATGGTGTGTTTAAAATATGACTTACACAACCAAATTGAATGTCACTCTGGGTTTCAGGGAACAAAACCGAAGAGCACGTGCAGTAGATGACGTCACCATTTGTAACATAGAACAAAACACCTAAACCGGTTGCTATCAACTGGGAGGGCACTCCGACAATCTTGTCAGTAACAATATCTCTCAATGATAATCACAAAATAACACACAAGCAAATAACTCTCTAGTTAAAATATAACTCTAACCCACAGAGATGACTCTCTTTATATAATACCCCAGTGCTCTCATCTTCCTAAGAGTCTTTCTTCAATAGGATACTTATCCAAGACTCATGTTTCCTAGTTGGATTGGGATAAACCTCTCACAAAAGTCCCACCAACCTAGGAATTTGTACCCCACTAAGACTCAAGTCCTCTTGTAAATATCTCGGATTTGGCTACGACTATATCATACCTTGGCTAACAACAATTCTCCACGTGTAACCTGTGGGATGCTTTTGGGAGTTACCGAGCGTGCCTAACAATTCGGACTCCCGATCTCCTTATCTAATTCCACAAGTACAATCTGAAACGTAAATTAGAGTCCAAATCCGACGACTTGTATAGAAAATTCATTTTATTACAAAACCTTTTTTCTAGAAAATGGAATGCATCACCAGATCTCAAAGTCGCCACCTAATCTTTGGGGGGAATCAGGAAACCCGTGACACGTGCCAAAGGCCACTGTCCATCATAACCAAAGTGTCTCGGCTCAGAAACTTAGGTATGAGGGTAGAAGGTCATTAATTGAGCACCTCCACTCACCTAATCAAAAGAACGAGCTCTACTAAGTCATGATGTAGTTTTTATAATCAATATATGCTCGTGTTCTGATTATTATTAATACTAATATCACTATCTGAGGCACACAAATAAAGATTGTGTCACCAATTTTGGTTATACTTTGATCTCATGCATTTTTCAAAAGCCTTTTTTGTACAAATTCATAATCACAAGAATCAAACACATTCCAATACAAGCAACACAACCTCTATCCACTAGCATTCATACATATATCTCATCTAAGCATTTACCCCTATGGTATAGCAACGGATATGATTAATAACATACACACACAACAAGCTAAAGTAAAGAAATGCTTAAGCCTAATTTGGGAAGACTAAATAAGTGTACTTTTTGACTTTTTATGAAATATGGGTTGGGTTTGGGTTGGGTTTGAAGTGATGTGTTAGAGAGGTGATGTGAATTAAATAAGATGATGTGACTTAAATAGGATAGTGACTTTTTGACTTTTTGTCTTTTTTCAATCATGCCAAACTTGGCGCCAAAAGAATGTATTAGAATATATGCATGATCCTATATATAAATAACTAATGTAATACATACAACAAATACATCTAAAGGGTCCGGCTACTAACATATGACGTGTATCATCTCAAGATATGAGATAGTGCACATAATCAATTTTAGAAAGGATAAAACTCATGAATGCACGTGAGTTGAACTCGGTTGCATGAAAGATTAATGCAATACATGAGTATGATAAATAAAATATGATGTTATGTATATACGGAAAGCACGTAAATAAAAGGGATATAAAGATGTGGGGTTAAAAGATTATTACAACAATTCAAATGAGAAGGGGGGAGAGAACTTATTACAACAATTGAATGAATAATAACAAAAATAAAAGACATAGGATCGACAAAATTATTATAACAATGAATAGATTTAGCCAAATTACTGCTGAATCTAACAAATCATATTTAAATAAACAGAGGAATTTGATCAGCAGCTCTAGAACAACCTGAGAGAGCACTCCCCATAAACTGTCTGTTCTGTTCTTGGGAAAATCATCTGGCCATGCAAAAAGTGGGCCTGCTAACTACAAACATGACCGGTCGAACATAACATCCGGGTAGAATTCAAATTGGTACAAAAAGTCCAGAACAAAGACAAGGGCATCTTCTAAGAGGTGCTCATCCCTTATACATTTCCCTCTCAAGTAAATACTTAAGGAGGAGGTAGATGGGCCTCAACCCTCAACAATAGTATACAACATATATGTACAATGGATATTTTGCAACAATTTGTCAAATTAAATGGATTAAAGCAAGATCAAATTCATGCCTACGGAATAGATGAGAACCTACGTCATCTCTTTGTGAATAAGGGTAAGTTAATACCCAAATGCATGCTATTAATTAGAGAGAGTAGATTAATGCATATTAATTCTTAGCGAAAGCTTTGCTTTTAAAGCAAGGGATTCATCAAAAGCTATTGAGAACTCTTCTTCTACTCATGGAAGAATGATGTTTCCACCATTTTCCATGTTCATGAATGATTGGAAAGAGAGATTTCGACACTTTTGACTTAAAATATCTTGTTTTGCTTCCAAAAAAAAAATTAATGAAATGGAAATCACAATCCTCTCAACATCAAATCCCAATTAATAGCATGGGTTGAAACATATGGACTAACATACTTAGATGATGAGATATGTTGTAACAACCTGTTAGTTTTTCTTTTTCATTGCTCAAGCGATGGATTGTTCGCTTGAGTGGTCTTGCGGATCATCCAGTACTTTTGTAGGTTTGAATTTCTAGGAGTTCACGTTCTACACTCGAGCGAAAGTTTCATCGCTCGAGGGGTCTTATGCCTCTGACGTTCGAGCACAAGTTTTATTGCTCGAGCGGTCTGTTTGGCATCAGCACTTTAAAAGGTCACATTCTGGTTAAATCTAGACCATTTTTCTCACTCTCTCTCCTCTCTCTTTTCCTTCATGTCCAAAAATCCTAAGCTTTTAAGCTTGGATTTCATCTCCTTCCACTCAAAATCTCACGTAGTTCCATATATCAAAATGTAACGCAGAAAGAGAGCTTACTAGTAATTTGAGCAGACCATGTTTCTTCTCTTCTTGCTAGAGGTAGAGATTTCTTCGTTCCTCTTCAATACTTCGTCTATAGATAGACATGTGGTAGATTTTATTGCATAAAAATCATATTTATTATGGATTTTTCGAAAATCATGAAAGGGGATCTAGGGTTTGATACTTGGTGGTTGTAATTATTAAATTGGTTGTTGTTTGGTTAATTAACGAGTAGTTTATCATGTTTCTGTTGAGAGGGGGAAGGGAAAATCCCTAATTTAATGTTATTGGCTTAATAAATTGAAAAGGGGTAAAGTTGAAAAATTGTTATGTTTTGTTTAATATGGGTTGTGTAAGTGTATTAATTGCTAAAAATGAGAGTTAAGCATGATATTGGGATTGTTTTGGACTAATTATGTTAAGTTGAGTTGAGTTAGATTATGGTTTTGATATCAATAAATGTTTACAAAAAAAAATGAGTTAATTACTTAAAAGTTCTAGTTACAAATATTACAGTAGTTCAGATTCTATTTAAGAGTTTTTTAACTAATAAGTCCTATTTAGTAAAACCTGAGAATATTATCAGTTTTTTCTAATTTTTAAAATTAGGAACATTATCAATTTTGCGTAGTAATGTTCTAGATAATTGTGTCATTAACTGATAAAAAAAACAAAGTATGAGATCAAGAGTTTTTGTCCTTCTACTTATTAGTTGAATTCAACTATCCAATAAAACTGAGAATATTAACAGTTTTTTTCAGTTTTAATAAAACTAATAGTTTTTATATTTTTATAGTTTTTTATATTTTTTATTTTATTTTTTTTATTTTATTTTTTTCAGTTTTGCACATAAATGTTCCATCATCATACTTATTTATAGACACAAATTTTTTTTGCACAAAAAAATTATTCAGTTTTTTCAAATTTTTGCACATAATTTTTGTTAGTTTTTTCAATTTGAAAGTTGATGTTTTTAAATTTTGAAAATCAAAATAAATGTGAAATCATCATATTCCTTTATAAATGATGAACAATCATTATTTGAAGGACAATTCTAACTATTAAAATTTTAATGGGACTTGAAGGTCCAAAAAATCTTAGTTAGAACTTAATAGAATATAAGGCATCGTTTGGCATGCAACACTTTTAGTCTAAAAGTCAAAAAGTTACAAAAAAATCAAAAAGCATATAACCTATACCAAATAATTTTTTCTATGCAACACTATTATTTCTATTTAAACAATAGAAATTAAGTTGGGAATTTGTTCTAATAGTACTAAATAATTTTTTTGCAAAAAACTATGCTATTTTTATTGCATAGCTATCTTTTGCCAATGGTGAAATCCTAAAAGTGTGTTTTGAATTTTTTGTATCGAGAAAACGTGAAATTTAATGCATTGTACATTTGGCGATAACTCTTCTAATAAAGTATATTGGAGTACAAGATGAATCTCAAAAGGGATAAAGAGAGCCTCCACACAAGGAGGATAATAGTCTCCAAGCATGGAGAAAAAACAAACCTTCATGTAAAGACGAGAAAGCTTTCACGAATGATGAAAACCTCTATTTAGAAATGCAAAATATAAAAATAAATAAATAAATAAATAAATAAATAAACCAAAACAATCACCACCAAACAACACGGTGTGTTTAAAATATGACTTACACAACCAAATCGAATGTCACTCTGGGTTTCAGGGAACAAAATCGAAGAGCACGAGCACTAGATGACGTCACCACTTGCAACATAGAACAAAACACCTAAACCGGTTGCTATCAACTGGGAGGGCACTCCGACAATCTTGTCAGTAACAATATCTCTCAATGATAATCACAAAATAACACACAAGCAAATAACTCTCTAGTTAAAATATAACTCTAACCCACAGAGATGACTCTCTTTATATAATACCCCAGTGCTCTCATCTTCCTAAGAGTCTTTCTTCAATAGGACACTTATCCCTAACAGGAATAACACTTATCCAAGACTCATCTTTCCTAGTTGGATTGGGATAAACCTCTCATAAAAGTCCCACCAACCTAGGAATTTGTACCCCACTAAGACTCAAGTCCTCTCCTAAATATCTCGGATTTGGTTGCGACTATATCATACCTTGGCTAACAACAATTCTCCACGTGTAACCTGTGGGATGCTTTTGGGAGTTACCGAGCGTGCCTAACAATTCGGACTCCTGATCTCCTTATCTAATTCCACAAGTGCAATCTGAAACGTAAATTAGAGTCTAAATCCGACAACTTGTATAGAAAATCCATTTTATTGCAAAACCTTTTTCTAGAAAATGGACTACATCACCAAATCTCAGAGTCGCCACCTAATCTTTTGGGGGGAATTAGGAAACCTGTGACACGTGCCAAAAGCCACTGTCCATCATAACCAAAGTGTCTCGGCTCAAAAACTTAGGTATGAGGGTGGAAGTCATTAATTGAGCACCTCCACTCACCCAATCAAAAGAACGACCTCTACTAAGTCATGATATAGTTTTTATAATCAATATATGCTCGTGTTCTGATTATTATTAATACTAATATCACTATCTGAGGCACACAAATAAAGATTGTGTCACCAATTTTGGTTATACTTTGATCTCATGCATTTTTCAAAAGCCTTCTTTGTACAAATTCATAATCACAAGAATCAAACAGATTCCAATACAAGCAACACAACCGCTATCCATTGACATTCATACATATATCTCATCTAAGCATTTACCCTTATGGTATAGCAACGGATATGATTAATAACCTATACACACAACAAGTTAAAGGAAAGAAATGCTTACTTAGTACTCTGTGGTAATGCCAAAAGAATGTATTAGGATATATGCATGATCCTATATACATACAACAAATACATCTAAAGGGTCCGGCTACTAACATATGACGTGTATCATCTCAAGATATGAGATAATGCACATAATCAATTTTAGAAAGGATAAAACTCATGAATGCACATGAGCTGAACTCGGTTGCATGAAAGATTAATGCAATACATGAGTTTGATAAATAGAATATGATGTTATGTATATATGGAAAGCACGTAAATAAAAGGGATATAAAGATGTGGGGTTGGAAGATTATTACAACAATTCAAATGAAAAGGGGGGAGAGAACTTATTACAACAATTGAATGAATAATAACAAAAATAAAAGACATGGGATCGATGAAATTATTATAACAATGAATAGATTTAGCCAAATTACTGCTGAATCTAACAAATCATATTTAAATAAACAGAGGAATTTGATCAGTAGCTCTAGAACCACCTGGGAGAGCACTCCCCATAAACTGTCTGTTCTATTCTTGGGAAAATCATCTGGCCATACAAAAAGTGGGCCTGCTGACTGCAAACATGACGGGTCGAACATAGCATCTGGGTAGAATTCAAATTGGTACAAAAAGTCCAGAATAGAGACAAGGGCATCTTCTAAGAGGTGCTCATCCCTTATACATTTCCCTCTCAAGTAAATACTTAAGGAGGAGGTAGATGGGCCTCAACCCTCAACAATAGTATACAACATATATGTACAATGGATATTTTGCAACAATTTGTCAAATTAAATGGATTAAAGCAAGATCAAATTCATGCCTATGGAATAGATGAGAACCTACGTCATCTCTTTGTGAATAAGGGTAAGTTAATACCCAAATGCATGCTATTAATTAGAGAGAGTAGATTAATGCATATCATTTCTTAGTGAAAGCTTTGCTTTTAAAGCAAGGGATTCATCAAAAGCTATTGAGAACTCTTCTTGTATTCATGGAATAAGGATGTTTCCACCATTTTCCATGTTCATGAATGATTGGGAAGAGAGATTTCGACACTTTTGACTTAAAATATCTTGTTTTGCTTCCAAAAAAAAAAAAAAAAGATTAATGAAATGGAAATCACAATCCTTTCAACATCAAATCCCAATTAATAGCATGGGTTGAAACACATGGACCAACATACTTAGATGATGAGATATGTTGTAACAACCTGTTAGTTTTTCTTTTCAATCGCTCGAGCGATGGATTGTTCGCTCGAGCGGTCATGTGGATCATCTAGTACTTTTGTAGGTCTGAATTTCTGGGAGTTTGCGTTCTACGCTCGAGCGAAAGTTTCATCGCTCGAGGGGTCTTATGCCTCTGACGTTTGAGCACAAGTTTTATCGCTCGAGCGGTCTGTTTGGGATCAGCACTTTAAAAAGTCACATTTTGGTCAAATCTAGACCATTTTCTCACTCTCTCTCCTCTCTTTTCCTCCATATCCAAAAATCCTAAGCTTTTAAGCTTGGATTTCATCTCCTTCCACTCAAAATCTCACATAGTTCCATATATCAAAACGTAAAGCACAAAGAGAGCTTACTAGTAATTTGAGCAGACCATGTTTCTTCTCTTCTTATAGAGGTAGAGATTTCTTCGTTCCTCTTTAATACTTCGTTTATAGATAGACATGTGGTAGATTTTATTGCATAAAAATCATATTTATTATAGATTTTTCGAAAATCATGAAAGGGGATCTAGGGTTTGATACTTGGGGGTTGTAATTATTAAATTGGTTGTTGTTTGGTTAATTAACGAGTAGTTTATCATGTTTCTGTTGAGAGGGGGAAGGGAAAATCCCTAATTTAATGTTATTGGCTTAATAAATTGAAAAGGGGTAAAGTTGAAAAATTGTTATGTTTTGTTTAATATGGGTTGTGTAAGTGTATTAATTGCTAAAAATGAGAGTTAAGCATGATATTGGGATTGTTTTGGACTAATTATGTTAAGTTGAGTTGAGTTAGATTATGGTTTTGATATCCATGGAATTGATTTTGTGAAATGAAGGGAATGGATTTTTAGATAAAGATTGGAGTATTGTAAGTTGGAAAATACAGAAATTGATTTTGGAAAGAAAATGAAATCATAACTCTTTGTAAATTAAGAACAAACATGAGAATTAGATTATTGTATTATGTGTATCAAATACATATATTTATTGGTTTTGTCCTTGGTCATCCGTGGAGGATGACGTTGTTGTGTTGAATAGATTATGTGTATGTATTACACTTGGTTTATATATGCCTTTTTACATGTTGTGATGGTTGGTAATGTAGATTACACTAAGAATGAGAGGTACCATTACCTTCCAACTAGCACTTGAAGAATGGGCTGCACTTAGAATGTGAGGTACCAATACCTTCCAGCTAGCACCTGGAGACCTTAGCAGAGGTACTATTATCTTCCAACTTGTGTCTAGTAAATTGGTAGAGGTACCATTACATTCTAGCTTGTGTATGGTAAATTGGTGTTTCGTTGTGGAAATGCGTATCCTTGGTTTACCGTGCTTAAGGCAAGTAGAGTATGGGTTGGGGTTTCAGTGATGAGCTGGTTTATCTGTGTGTATCATATGCGGTAGCGGTTTGGTTGATGAGGTCGGATTGTCATAATAATTGTGTAGCTTGGCATGTACGTTATTTTCTTTTTGTGTTAAAGGTATTGCATCTAAATTTGTGTGTTGAACGGATTGGGGAAATGTTTCATTACTCTTGGTTTAGGGCTTGGAAATGTGATTCATGTATTAGAAATGGGTGTATTTGAGGGTTGGAAGTGCAAGGAATGAAAGGTGATTGAGTTTATGAACACGTTCTCAAAAACGAATTTTTAATATGTAAGAAAAGGAAATAGGACATTATGTATTGTTGAGCAATTGGACAATATTTGGAAAAAGCATATATATAAGTATACTTTGATTATGAATTGCCACATTATTTATATTGCATGATATGAAGCATTCGTAATCATAATTATCTATATGTTGTTATTATTTAGGATCATGTTAGAATCCCTACCAGGCTTTATGCTGATCCTTGGTTGTTAATCCTTTTTCAGGTACAAGTCAATTAGTGATACAAGATCAATGATCTTCCCTATGTTTTGGCTACGGGGCCTTTATGTGTTGGTGGAACATCGTTGATGTAAAGTGGGTTAAACCCTTTTCTTTTATGTAATAGTGTAAGCATGCGAGCAATTTATTTGATTGTAATTCATATTGCATTTCAATTTGTATACGCAATTGAGGGAACCTTTATGTATTTATGGATGTCAGTGGATTTCCTTTTCATATTGTATTAATGAAATGAACTATATCGACAGATCTGGTAATGTTAACTAGGTATCAGAGCGAGGCGGGTTTGAATACTTTCGGCTCGTGGGAAGTGGTTTTTGGTGAGGACATTGCATATAGATGGGACAAGTGCTAGGATTTATGTATTGCATTTATGTGAGCATGGGATTAAGTTTCCTAAATAGTACTTGAAGCCAGTGAACTTGCTTTGAGGTCTTGTTAGAAACACGCCTGATCAACGTGCTTTTTAGTAAGAATTCCTTGAGAGTTCTAGGACGAGTAACAATCTTTGTGGACTTGATTCGATTATGTGATTAAGTGTTTAAATTGTTTTGTGTAATAGGACCGTGAGCTTTGGGCTAAGTGTGTCTTGTAACTTAGTGGTGGTAAGTGTGTGCCTCGACGAAGGCTGTTGTATTGTGCACTAAGTTTGGTTTTGTTTTGGGTTTTATAGGATGTCTACAAGAGGGAGTAGAGGATGGATTGGGAATAGGGGTGTCGGTAGGGGCACAACAGTTCCTTTAGCATTTGTCGTTGCTATGTTGGCTATCGGCAAGAAAGTTACACATGAGATTATAAAAGCAGTGCATGAGGCTCTAACTCGCAATAAGGGGGACAACGGATGTACCCTCAAGCTTACTGAGGAGTTTATTTGCTACAATCCATTAGAGTTTTTAGAGGAGACTAAACCACTAGAGGCGGATGATTGGTTGGAACAGATTGCCAAGACTCTTGATATGCTCAGAGTTGAAGATGAGGGGTTAAGGATTTCTTTGGCGAGTTTCCAATTGAAGGGAGATGCTAGGTATTGGTGGAAGTATGCTAAGAACACTATAGGTAACACGTGGGCTGCTTTTACAGATGCCTTTTTGGCCAAGTACTTCCCGCATTCTGCTCAGGAAAGGTTGAGAGAATAGTTTGTCGAGTTGCATCAGGATGCTACTCCTTTGGCACAGTTTGCGATGCAGTTTACTAGTTTGTCGAGGCTTGCTCCAGAGTTGGTAACAACAGAGGAGCGACGTTGCAATGAGTTTCAGAGATAGTTGTGTGATGATATCCGAGAGAAGGTAGTCGGATCTATGTTGAAGAATTACTATGCTCTAGTTGAGGCGGTAGCTCATATAGAGGCCATGGTTTTGTGTATTGGTCGAGTTAGGGAGGAGACCATTTTGACAACTCATATTATTCATAAGCACTTTAGGCTCAGTAAGAGGTGGAGATGAGCGTTTGCTCAATCCCAGGCTTAATTCTTATCTTCGTCAGGGGTTTTAGACTCGTCCGTTGAGAGGTCTAGTGAGGCTTGGGCCTTAAGCCAATCATAGAGTAGAGAGTCTGCTATTTTTTTTGCTTGTGGTCATCTAGGCCATGTTAGACGTTTGTGTCTTATGCGTGTGAATTCTTCGGGTGTCTTCGAATTTTCAACCAGCACAATATTATTACCTTGAGAGGGGCTTTTGTTTTAGAGATTGGTGATGTAATATCTGAAAATTTTGTTATCGATCAATATGTTGTTGGATACTAAGGCATCATAACTATGTGTTGTATATATACGTTGTTGTTTGTTTATCCTCATGTATTGGGGGCACGTATTAGGTTTTGAACTCTCTTTTATATATGTAATGAGAAGTTGTTAATGGGATCGATGGTGTTGTTGTATATCTATTATCAATTTAAGATATGGTTATGTGATGGCCTGTGAGCCTTGTTTTGTTTGGAAAGAAAATGAAATCATAACTCTTTGTAAATTAAGAATGAACATAAGAATTTGATTATTGTATTACGTGTATCAAATACATATATTTAGAGGTTTTGTTCTTGGTCATTGGTGGAGGATGACACTATTGTGTTGAATAGATTATGTGTATGTGTTAAACTTGGATTATATATGCCTTTTTACATGTTGTGGTGGTTGGTAATGTATAATGCGCTGAGAATGAGACGTACCATTACCTTCCTACTAGCGCCTGGAGGATTGGCTATGCTTAGAATGAGCAATACTAGTAACTTCCAACAAGCGCCTGGAGAACATAGCAGAGATACCATTACCTTCTAGCTTGTTTCTAACAAATTGGCAGATATACCATTACCTTCCATCTTGTGTCTAGTAAATTAGTGTTTCATTATGGAAAGGTGTATCATTGGCTTACTATGCTTGAGGCAGGTAGAGTATGGGTTGGGGTTTCAATGTTGAATCAGTTTATCTGTGTATATCATATGTGGTAGCAGTTTGGTTGATGAGGTCATTGTATAGTAGTCTTGGCATGTATATTATTTTCTTTTTGTGTTAAAGGTATTGTATACAAATTTGTGTGTTGAACGGATTGTAGAAATGTTTCATTATCCTTGGTTTAGGGCTTGAAAATGTGATTTGTGTATAAGAAATGTGTGTATTTGAGAGGTTGGAAGTGTGAGGAATGAAAGGTGATTGAGTTTATGAACACGTTCTCAAAAACGCGTTGTTCATATATGTTATTTATGAAATGAATTATGTAAGAGAATGAAGAGAGAACATTATGTATTGTTGAGAAAATTGGACAATTTTTTAAAAAAGTAAATATATAAGTATACTTTGATTATGAACTGTCAAATTATTTATATTGTATGATATGAAGCATTCATGATCATAACTATCTGTATGTTGTTATTCTTTAGGATCATATTGGAATCCCTACTAAGCTTTATACTTATCCCACATTATTAATCATTTTTCAGGTACAGGTTGTTAAGTAATACAAGATCGGTGATCTTCTTTACATGTTGGCCATGGAGTCTTGTTGGCGGAAGGCCTTTACTATATTGAGGGTTGAACCCTTCCTTTTTATGTAACAATGTAGCCTACGGGCAATTTATTTAATTGTAATTCATGTTGCATTTTGTTATGTATGGGCAATTGAGAGAATTTTTTTTGTAATTATGATGTTAGTGGACTTGTTTCCATACTATATCAATGAAAATGGACTATAATAATGGATTTTGGTAATGATAACCGTGTAATAAAAAGTGGGGTGTGACATTGCCTGAATTACAAATTACCCTCTGTGGTTCTAGAAAGTACATTCCGCTCTTTCAAGTTTCTAATCGCATAACAAATGACAAATTTTATTAAAAAATTATCAAGTCAATTAACAGTTTTTAATGATATTAAAATATATGTCAATTAACAATTTAGGCAATTTATTGTTGTATAGGATAGCAATTAGAAATTATATATATATTTTTTTGTTAATTCTGTTGAATAAAAAATTGCCTAAATTGTAATTTACCCAATATGGGGTAGCAAGATAAACAGACCAGCCCAACTTCAAATGTTTATATTAAAATGTAATATTCTTTTTTTGTAAAATAAGATTTTTTATTATATTAATCAATTTTGACAATTTTGATTAACAACATCTAGAATAACATGATCATACATAAATCATAGTGGGTGTTTGAGAAGTTGCTATTTTAGTAGGCTATTTTGGTGTTTGGTTATTTTAGTAGGTTAAAATTTTGTGTTTGGGAGAATATTGGATTTTTTTTTTTTATAGTTGGATGTAATGTTTGTGAGAGAAAAAGTGAAATAATTATGAGTTTGATGTGACATTTTGTTTTATTAGCTATTTTAGCATATTTTTTGTTTTTATGGATTATAGCCAAAAACAAACCCCCAAAACCCACTTGCCAAACATGACCATAGTGTTAGTGTAATGTGTAACTGTGAATAATAAAAGACTTATATAAAATTTGTATAATTAAGTTCATAATTTGGGTAAATCACAAAAACATCTCTGAAAGTTTGCTTAAAATAAGAATTGTCCTTTGTAGTTTTGGAAATTACAAATATCCCTTTATTGAAATTTTTTATTTAACAAAATTCATAAAAAAAAAAAAATTCATAACACTGCTCTTACACAATAATAAAATTATTTGAATTATTAATTGAAATATATTTATGACACCATTAAAAGTTGTGAATTGACTTAACTTAATGATTTATTAATAAAAGGATCATTTATTATATGATTAGAAATTTCAAGAGACGTAATTTTTAAAATCATAAAAGACAATATATATTTTAAATAAATATCAAGAAGTATATTTATAATATATTGAGAGGGTAATTTATGTAGACAAATTGGGCCGAGCTTAGGGATGGCAATTTAAACCCGACCCGATGAGGACCCAGTCCCCTGACCCTAATTAGAATGGTTTTCCCCGAAAATGTCACGACCCCAAACCCGGCCCTATGGGTTTAGCACCGTAACTGGCCAGTAATCCGAGATTACCGAAGGCCTGCTTAACAGTAGTACAGTAAAACAGAGTTTAGGGCCCGGCGGAAGCCAATACAGTAAACGAATAATGTCCATTGAGCTGTGACAGTCTGTATGCCAAAAAGACTTTTCATGCATTCGTACATACAAACAGTACAGTCTATACAAAATTTACAGTCACACAGTACAAGGACTTAATCCCTTGATAACAGTATAGTTAGTAGCTGACAGTCTATACAGTAATCCAAACAGTGTGGAGACAGACGGGGGAAAAACAAAACACCCCAAAGCCATAGCATGGCAACTCGGAACCTCACAGTGAGGCACAAAGGCTGGCTTGACAAAACTGGAGTCTAACCCACGCTCCTAGCTCCGATCTGGTGGCTGAGCACCTACATATATATATAAACAGTGAGCTAAAGCCCAGTGAATAACATAATGCGTAAAGAGGTTATGAATGAAATGTCCTTACAGTAATGAAATCAGTTCATTAAACAATACTTCAGTCTTTCAGTCAGAACAGTTATTCAGTCATATGTGGTACATCCATTAGCATAGTAGTAAACAGTAGGTCTTAAAGACCGAACAGTAATGATGGCCATCAATCAGTAAACAGTAGTCGTTCCACGGGGGAACCGACAGAGATCTCTGTAACAGTAGCAGTAGATGCCAAGGATGCCACAGTACAGTTTAGAATATAGGACATACATTCATTCAGTAAACAATATCAGTTCAGTAAACAGTTCAGTTCAGTATTCAGAAGATAATCATTTGAACATATCTTTACACAATTGTTACTCACAGAGTTTGGGCTACAGTATGCTAGAGCGTGCCTCCCCAGTCGCCAACCCTACACAGTTCATAGGTTGAACACACACTAAGCTACACAGTTGGGAAATATCATAACTTAATCCCTAATTTGCCTCAGTGTGTTCTACATCTATATCCTCAACAAGATGTCTTAAACTAGGTCTAAGAATGCCTAGAATGGGATGAGGATGCAAAGATGTACTCAAAAAGCAATTTCAGAATTTTTTAGAAAACAGGGGTCACGCTCGAGCGTAGGTCACTCCGCTCGAGCGTACATGCAGACAAAGGTACCCGCTCGAGCGTATAATCACCCGCTCGAGCGTTCTGCAAAAACAGTCAAAAGTGCTGGATGGGTGGAATCTCCGCTCGACGGACGCTCGACTCCCGCTCGAGCTTGAGACACATGACTCCGCTCGAGCGCCCAATCCTCCGCTCGAGCGGACTGTAAAACAGTGTAGAGATGCTGGATGCTCGGATTCCGCGCTCGAGCGAAACTTCCGCCGCTCGAGCGGAAGTGCAAAATCTGGAAATTCCAGATTGTACCTCCAAGCCAAAACCCAAGTTCAAAAGCATCAAAACTGATCCTCTTGGGCTGAATTTCCAGAAAACACTTGTAAACATATAGAATGACATGGTTCAAAGCTCAATTTTGAGAAATCAAGGCCCAAGGGTGTTTAATTCAAACCCAATTTCAAACCAATTTCAAGAACAATATGAACATGCAAACATGCATGAATTCAAAACATTTTGAAGCTCCAATTTGATGCTCTAATGAGCCAATTCTTTTTATAACAAGATGATTTCATGAACTACTCTCAAAACATGGACATGCATGTGAGGAATTATGAACTACAACCTCGAAACTTCAATATATGTACATGCATGCAACAATTAAGCTTCAACATAGCAATTTGAGCCATAGGGTGGCTCTAGACTTCAACTTAGCTCTAAACCATGCAAGAATCAACTCAAAAATATGAACAAGAAGACAATGGAGCTACCTTTAGTCTTGTAGTTCAAGAAGGGAGCTCAAATATGCAATCTCCGCAACAAATCTTCAATTTCCAAACAATTCACAAGCAAAATTGGGATGAAATCAACTCCTCAAGTCTCTCTCTCTCCAAGGTCGGTTGTAGGCTCAAAATGTGGCTGAAGAAGTGTTTTGATTCAAGTGTGCAAGGGCTCTAATATGTTATATTGAGTGGGCCACTAAAGGTGGCAATTTGGTAATAAGTCCAATTCATGTAATTTGGTACCATTAATCTAATTTAATCATACCTAATCAGTTTTCAGATAACTTCACCATAAAATCACATTAATTATGAGGATCCTAAAACATCAATCAATTCCCGGTTCGGCCGCCGATAAGGCCTTCAATTAGCAGTTTAAACATAAAACGTGAACAGATCAAATAAACAATCAAACAGATAGAAAACAAATTAACATACATACTCAGTCCATTCAGTTCCAGTTTTCAGTCAGTCAGTTCAGTACTTTAAGCAGTTCAATTATCAGTCATGATTAGTTCAGTTTAACGATAATCAGTGTTTATCGGTAAGCAGTGGTGAGGGTTATTACAGAAAAATACCCTCGACGGGCCGGGGATGGTATTCAAAAATGAATCCTTGACAATTTTTTAGTCGGGAACGGTGATACGTTCCCCAACCCCAACCTTGGCCCCGGCCCGTCCCCGTTTCTCCAGAACTAAAATTACTATTATACCCCTATATCCATTCATATATATACCCCTCTATTATACCCCATGTCACTCACTCACTCTCTCTCTCTCTCTCTTTCTCTCCCTTCTCTTCGCAGCGACGCAGTCACCATTGCCTCTTCCTCTACGCCATCGCTACTGCTATGATGCCAGTCACTGAACCTCCATACTCCGGCATCGGTTCCCTCTGTTACGGCCCTCCTCCTCTGCCCTACATCTGGTTCATCAACCCTAGATCTAGTTCATCAACAAAATCTATCCCTAGATCTGGTTCATCGACAATGGCAAGTGTCACCGTCGGTGCTGCTGCCTTCCTCGTCTCATAGTCCCTTTCTCTCCCTCTCTCCCTCTCTTCCTCTCTCTCACTTCTCAGATCTCACTCTCTTTCTCTCATCAAATCTCTTTCTCTCCTTCCTCAATTGCCGTCTCTCTCTCTCTCTCTCTCTCTCCCCTAAACACCTTGTTTCTCTCAGAGCTTTTAGATCTATATCAAACATAAGTTAGGGTTAGGGTTGTAGTGATGGCACCGAAGCAAAAAAGACATATGCAGATGAAGGCAGTGAAGCCCATGAAGTCTCATCAGATCCTCCTCGTCACAAAAGTCCTTTCCATCCTCGAAGTCTTTATAAGATTCTTTTCTTTTGTTCGTGATAACTGTTTAGTTGTATCATTTGGGCGTAATTCGAATTGGGATTGATTCAGTTCTGGGAAAGATTGTCTGGGATTTTTTAGTTTGGTGAAAAACTATGAATTGGGTCTGTTTTCTATGTTTAATTCAGTGGTGTGAATGAATTAATTTGGGATTTGAATTGGTGGCAATGTTGATTCTTCATATTCTATTGATTTTGGAGGTGAAATCATCGACTATTGAGGTGTTTTGTTTTTTTGTTTTTTTTTTCTTGGGCTGAGGAATGTTCAGGGTCGAGGAAACCCGATCCCTATTAGGGGGCGGTGGCGGGCACAGTTATAGGTTCCCCGTCAGGGATCAGGGTCAGGGACGGTGAAATTTTCACCATCGGGGATCAGGGACCGAGGGGTGTGATCTCCAGCTCTTTGTCATTCCTAGCCGAGCTAGGTAAAAGTGTTATCGGAGTTTGGGCCGCACATTGAGCCAAGATAAGAGCATGGATAGCTCGGTTCTAGGCTGAATGGATATTGGGCCAAATAATGGTATTAGACCTAGTTATCCATGTGCAGGTGTCACGACCCAAACCCGCCTCTATAGGTTTAGCGTCGTAACTGGCCAGTAATCCTTGGATTACCAAAGGCCTCTTGACATAATAGCATATAGTTAGGGGCTGTGGAAGCAAATATACAAAACATACGAAGTCCATTGAGTTGTGAAGACATACATGGAACTTAAAACCTTAAACTTTATATACATACAAGTGACATCATAGGTACAGTATTTACACGTCACTAACAAGTACATACAAAAGGCGACTTGTTCATAGAACAAAAAAGACAGTCTTATACATCCATATTGACACAGCCACAATACGTGACTTGATCTAGAACCTCCTCGTGAGGCGCAGAGGGTGGCTGACCAAAACAAAATACCCCAAGCATCATCTTAAGCCTAATCACGAGCCTGCTCACCTACATAGATAATAAATAACTAGTGAGCGGAGGCCCAGTAAATAATAACAAAGTAAAGGGGTAAATGAATGATGTCCCATAACTGTGGCTGAAACTGAAATTCACATACGTATTCTCATTCTAAGCATATATGGAATTCAGAGTTCATGCTTAGTCTTACATGGTACATCCATCAGCGCTGACAGATCACACACAGAATATCTTAAATTATACTTGTCAGTTCTATATAAGAACCTCCAGCCGGGTAAGAATAACTTGTCAGTCCCATAAAGGAACCTCCGAACTGGGAACTTGTAAACATGTCAATTCCACTTAGGAACCTCTAGTTGGGTATAGATAGCTTGTCAGCCCCGTAAAGAACCTCCGGAACCAGGAACTTGCATATACTTGAATCATAGCATAATGCCGTAAGTGCCTATTAGACTTGGACAATCATTTATTGCATAAAACATGACATTTCATAGAACAATTCTTAATCTGTGAGCAGAAAATAGTTTACTTGAACATAACTTTACTAAGTTATTACTCACAGATAACTGGTAGCTCCAAATTGGCAGCAAAGTAGGCAATTCACCTATCCTGAGGCGCGTGACCTACATAACATAGCAGATTCATACATTGAATACACATGCTCGGATATTTAATTTGTTCTTAGTGTGTTTCTAGCCTTTAACCTCATTATGGAGTCTTAATCATGGCCTAGGAATGCCTAGGATCAAATGAGAATGCAAAAATTCACTTGAAAACTTTTTTCAAAACTTGCTGAAAATAGGGTCCACGCTCGAGCGTGAATTTCCTCCCTCGAGCGTTCATGCAGAAAATGAGGGTTCTCTCGAGCGTGACTTACCTCGCTCGAGTGGACTGTAAATTTTGAAAAAGTACTGGTTGCTTGTTTTTCACGCTTGACGGACGCTCGATCTCCGCTCGAGCGTGAGACTCAAACCCTCGCTCGAGCATGACTTCTGTCGCTCGAGCGTGCTGCAAAACACATGAACTTCTGGGTACATGCATTTCACGCTCAAGTGGGAATAAGGTCGCTCGAGCGGAAGTGCACGTATTAAGAGTTCTCGCTCGAGCATGAATTCAAATTTTGGAATTTCTAGATTTGATCTCCAAGCTTCAAACTCAAACTAAACACTTCAAAACTCAATATTTTGGGCCAAAATTCTAGGAAACATTAAGGAATTCATAAAACATAATGATTTAAAGATTATTTCATGAAATCAAGGCCTAAAAAGATGGCAATTGCTCAAAAATCCATCTTGGAGTGGAAGAACATGATGTAATTATGCTATGCATGTATTCATTTGAATTCATGATTTTCAAAACATGATCACATGAGATATTCTTTCCCAAAACATGGTGAATTCTTAGATTACAACTATAATATGAACATGCATGTGAGAATTCTCATGAAAACAACTTCAAAACTCCATGGTATGGACATGCATGCATGGTACAACTTAATTTTCCTTAATCCTAGCTCAATTCTTGAATCAATCAACATAATTCTCTTGAATTCTTGTAGGAGTGACTCAAATAAAGTTTAAGGGATGTAAGACCTACCTAAAGTTCTCAATTCTTGAACTCTTGGTGAATCCTAGCTCAAATCTCCATTTGCCCCTTATTTGCCTAGCAATTCTTCCTTTTGTTTCTTGAGATCAACTTTCACTCTTTAATTCTCTCTCTCATGTTTTTACCTCTTGGAGGCTCAAAGATGATATGAAAACAAAAGGCTCAAAATGAGGTGTATAAGCCTTATGTAGGCTTCAGTAGAAGTGTAATTAAATAAGGCCAAATAAATGGGCATTAAATTAATCTAATTTAATCGTTCCAAATCAAATTTTAATTAAACCTACCATAAAATTTTAAAAATCCCAATTAACACATAAATCAAGTCAATTTCTAAATCGGATGTCGACAAGGCCTTCAATTCGCAAACCGAAAGAAAAACATGAACAAATCTTTCTACGTTAAACATATATAAACACTATAATACAACGTACACATGTAATTTACTGCAGAATTTCACCTTAATTACTAATTAGGCATAATTAATCATGGATTAACATTAATCAAGGATCGGAGTTATTACAGTCTTCCCCCCTTAAAGTGTTTGGTCGTCCAAACTCAAATTACCTTCATTTTAGAAGAATACCATGTTCAAAGGGAATAACTCATGATATCTTTTCATCATGTCTTCTTCCGTTTCCCAGGTTTCGTAGGTTCTCCCATGATTCTGCCAATCCACCTTCACTAATGGGATTTATTTGTTCCTTAGTCTTTTGATTCTTTGGTTGACAATTTAAATTGGCCATTATTCGTATGTACAATCATCCTTCAAAAGCACGTGAGTTGGCTCAATCACATGTAGCAGGTCTCTCAAATACTCCCGTAGCATAGAGACATGGAAGACATTGTGCATGTTTTCCATTACCGAAGGTAAGGCCACCCGATATGTTACCGAGTTGATCTTCTCTAGAATTTCATTTGGCCCAACATATCTTGGCGCTAATTTGCCCTTAATACCAAATTGCGTTTGTCCTTTCATAGGAGTCACTTTTATGAACGCGTGGTCCCTAACTTCATATTCTCTATCCCTTCTTCGAACATCAGCATAACTCTTTTGCCGGCTTTGAGCAGTTTTCAACCTTTGCTGAATCAATTTCACATTTTCAGTGGTTTCTTGCACAAGTTCCTGTCCCAACAATGGTTTGTCGCCTACCTCGGTCCAACATATCGAAAATTGGCATTTTCTTCCATACAAAGCTTCATAAGGAGCCATTCTAATGCTTGAATGATAGCTGTTGTTATACACAAACTCAGCCAATGGCAAATAAGTCTCCCAATTTCCTTGGAAATCCAACACACACATTCTGAGCATATCTTCCAAAGTTTGATTGGTCCGCTCAGTTTGTCCATCTGTCTGTGGGTGATAAGCACTACTCAACCTCAGTTCTGTCCTCAAAGCTTGTTGTAAACTTTGCCAGAATCTTGATGTGAACTTCGAATCTTTGTCAGATATAATAGATACTGATACACCATGTAATCTCATAATTTCATTCACATACATGTTAGCCATCTTGTCCGCAATGTAAATAGTTTTGACAGGCAGAAAATGGGCAGATTTAGTCAAATGATCAACTATAACCCAAATATAATCCATACCTTGAGAAGAGCGAGGAAATCCCACAATGAAGTCCATGGTAATGTGCTCTCATTTCCATTCCGGTATTGGAAACGGCTGTAACAAACCAGCTGGTTGTTGATGTTCAGCTTTAACTTGTTGGCATTGAAGACATCTTGCCACAAAATCGACAATACACTTTTTCATCCCAGGCCACCAGAAATTTTGTTTCAAGTCATGGTACATCTTTGTATTCCCTGGATGCATAGCAAATTTAGTATTGTGAGCTTCAGGCATAACACGTTTTCTCAAGTCACAACAATTTGGTACACAAAGACGATTCTGAAATTTCAGTACATTGCTCTCAAGTATAAACCTGGGCCTTGGTTTTACGTCAATTTCATCTACAATCTTTTTTAGGAACTCATCTTCAAGTTGCTTCTCTTTGAGTTCTTCAATGATCACGGGTTGGGCAGAGATAGCAGCTAAGATCCCACCTTGTTCTCACAATACAACTTCAATCTCATTCTTTTCCAAATCACATAGTAATTCTTTCTGACCGGTGAGCAAACATGTCAAATTCCCCATTGATTTTCTACTTAAGGCATCTGCTACAGTATTAGCTTTCCCTGGGTGATACAAAATCTACAAATCATACTCTTTGATTAGCTCTAACCATCTCCTTTGTCTCATGTTCAATTCTTTTTGGGTGAAGAAATATTTCAAGCTTTTATGATCAGTATACACTTCGCAAGTTACCACATATAAGTAGTGATGCCAGATTTTCAAGGCAAACACCATAGCTGCCAGCTCAAGATCATGAGTCGGGTAATTATTTTCATAAGGACGGAGTTGTCGAGATGCATAGGCAATCACCTTCCCATTTTGCATCAGCACACAACCCAAGCCTTTGCAAGATGCATCACTATAAATCTGAAATCTATCAGTACCATTGGACAGAGTCAAAATCGGTGCGGTTACCAATCTAACCTTTAACTCTTGGAAAGTTGACTCTCTTTGTTCATTCCAATCAAAGGACACATTTTTCTGAGTTAACTGGGTCAATGGCATGGCAAGTTTTGCAAAGTCTTTTACAAATCTTCTATAGTAACCTGCAAGTCCCAAAAAACTTCTGACTTCAGACACATTAGTTGGTCTTGGCCAGTCAACAATGGCTTCAATCTTCTGTGGGTCTACTGATATACCATTCCTGTTGATCACATGGCCTAAAAATGTCACACTGTCAAGCCAAAATTCAAATTTGGACAATTTTGCATACAATTTCTTTTCTCTCAGAATCTGCAAGGTAGTTCTCAGGTGATTCTCATGTTCTTCTCTGCCTTTAGAATAAATCAAAATGTCATTAATGAACACGACGATAAATTCATCAGGATATTGTCTGAAAACCCTGTTCATTAAGTCCATAAATGCTGCTGGCGCATTTGTTACCCCAAATGGCATGACTAAAAATTCATAATGTTCATATCTAGTTCTGAATGCAGTTTTCTCCACATCTTCTGCTTTAACTTTCAACTGGTGATACCTGGATCTAAGGTCAATCTTGGAAAACACTTGGGCACCCCGAAGTTGCTCTAACAAATCATCTATTCAGGGCAATGGATATTTGTTCTTAATGGTTACTTTGTTCAATTCCCGATAGTCAATACATAGCCTCAAAGATCCGTCTTTCTTTTTGACAAATAATACTGGAGCGCCCCAAGGTGAGGTACTCAGGCGAATGAATTTCTTGTCTAAGAGTTCTTGAAGTTGGACTTTTAATTCTTTTAATTCAGAAGTCGACATCCTATATGGAGTCTTGGAGATGGGTTGTGTTCCAGACATCAATGGTAAATTCAATTTCCCTATCGATTAAATCCCTAGGTGGATCATTAGGAAACATATTAGAAAAGTCACAAACCACGGGAATGGTTTCTACACCGGTGCTATTTAAAGATTCAGTCAATGCATAACACAAGTAGCCCTGACAACCTCTCCTTAACAATTTCTTAGCTTTCATAAACGAAATCAAGTATGGTGAAGGAACTACCCAATTCCCAGTGAAAGTAAACTCAGGCATACTAGGTGGTTTGAACACAATGGTTTTGTTTACACAATCAATAGTAGCACAATATTTAGTCAGCCAATCGATACCCAAAATACAGTCAAAATGATCAATGCTCAAGGGTATTAAGTCAACATACAATGTCATGTCACCAATTATAATATCACATGCCGGGGATACATAAGCACATATCATAGAACTCCCAGATGGTGTAGACATAGATAGCAAACAATTCACAGGTTCTATCGGTCTAGTTAATTTCTGAGAAAAAACATGCGAGACAAAAGAATGCGTAGAACTAGAATCAATCAGTACATAGGCGTTCTGAGCACAAATAGGAATTATACCTGACACCACTGTTTTTGGCATTCTGTACATCTCCCGGGGTGAGTACAAACACTCTTCCTTGCCTCAGTGTCTCATTTCCAGTATTACCTCTGGCATTTGTTTTAGTATTGGCCTTTGTTACAGGAACGGATCCGGCTAAACTTGCCGCTGGATGGTTAACGTTGTCAAACCTCATTGGACAATCTCTAATCATATGACTGGTTTTGCCACACAGGAAACAAGCACTCGATGCACGTTGACATATGCCTTTATGCATCCTCCAACAGTCTGCACAAATTGGTATAGACCCACTACTCTGGCTGGAGCTGCTTAAAGAACCCGTATTTTGCTTTTTGTTCGTGAAGAAGGGGCGACCTTTTCGAAAATTAGATCCAGGCCTTTTACTTTTCCATTCTGTCATTGGTGTTTTGGCTTATTTCATTGCTGCTATTGTGGCTTCTACCATTATCGCTCTGTCTAAAACTTCCACATAGGTAAGCAATTTCAAGACGCCTACTCGGTCGAACACTTCCAGATCCAAACCGCCTTCAAATTTCCTTGCCTTTTTATAATCAGTATCCACCATATGAGGAGCAAATCGAGCCAACTCAGTAAATTTGGCCTTATACTCAGCCATATACATCCTGCCTTGTTTATGTTCTTGGAATTCAGAAACTTTCCGATCTCAGAAACATTGGGGGAAATATTTATCATAGAAGATTGCATTAAATTGTGCCCACGTCATATTCCCATTACTGCTTCCGATTAGTAACCACTACCTTCGGGCTTCATCTTTCAGAGTATAGGTGGCTAGGAGAACTTTCTGAACTTCAGAACAAGGGAACACTTCAAATAGCTTCTCCATTTCAAGCAACCATGTTTCGGCTTTCAGCGGTTCAATGCCTCCTAAGAAAGTCGGTGGTTTCATCTTCAGGAACTTCTAAGTTAAACTTATGAGATCATTGTTATCTGACCCCACCTGGACCGGTGGGGGAGGTAAGTGTTGTTGCCTCTACTGTTGTTGAGTCATTGCCTCAGTCAAAGCTGCAAGCATTTGTTCCATTCGGCTCATTCGAGCCTCTGATGATTCAACCATTCCATCACTTCTTGCATTGTCCATTTGCTATAAGTAAACAAGATATTATGAACATAGGCAAATAGTCCTTTTTACATTATTCAGATTGTTTGTTCCCATATCGCATGATTATAATCGAATTTATGCTTTCACTTTTAAACACACATACTTATACATGCAAATGGAATGCCCCTACTTCTTACTAGGACATCCTAAGCTGATATGGACTTGTGTGTGTGGTTGAACATATGCTCTGATACCACTCTGTTACGACCCAAACCCGCCCCTATAAGTTTATGTGGACGTGCCCGAACGTCCCGAGAAAATCCCGTTTCGTTCATTTGGGCTTACCACAGTTCGGACTCAAATGTCACGGTTCTGAATCTAATCTCGTAAAGTGCAATGCAAGACTGATAAATCACCAAAGAGTCCAAATTCGGAAAATCATTTTGGAAAACTGATTTTTAAGAAATAAGTGCCAAACATGGACTGCTTTGCCAGATACAGAGTCGCCACCTAAATATTTTATTTTGGGAAAATTTAGGAAACCCTGACTCGTGTCTAAGGCCACGTGTCCGTCATCACCAAAGTTGCCTCAGCTCGGGAACTTGGGTACGAGAGAGGAAGGTCATGCAATTAGCACCCCCGCTCGCCCGATAAAAGATCGGCCTGTACTAAGTATGATATCTTGTTTTTAAAAACACATGCGTTCTTATTCCGGTTAATTAGCTAGAATTGCTATGTGATGCACACAACACACAAGTATAGGCTAGATCGCCTAAGTTGGAACAAAACATTGCATATTCGTTTGTTTGAAAATGGTTTGAAGATTGCTACTCGCAAGTAGGCTAAATCGAGGATTTCAATGAATTGTTCCAATTCAAGTAATCCAACCTTCACCCACAAGCATTCAAGCAGTTTATATCAACTAAGCAATTAGCCTCATGGCAAGCATGCTAATATGGCAACATTAACACACATGCAGTTTGCTAAAGCATAAACACTCACAGTGTACTCCGAGCCAAAATAGATAACTAGTTAGAAATCAATGCATGACCCTAGTTCATGTTAAGATAGCTAATGCAATACATGAAAAATGCAACTAGAAATAGGCTCGGCTATTCTAAGATGACATATGAGATAGGACAGCTCGATACATGTATTCAAGTAGGAATTGAAATACAATGCAGTTAGTATGATGCGCCAAGTCCGATGCATGCAATACAGATGAATGATGCAAACATGCATATCATAAGGATGCTAAATGAAATATGCCCTAAAACTAACTATTGTAAGCGGTTAAGTAAAAGGGAGAAAGACGTGGGATTGGGAAACTTGCATCACACACACACACTTATTACAACAATTGGCCCTCTCAACGGAGGGTCCGAAAGAATAATACAAACCAACTAATTAATCAACTAATAAGCTAATTAATTATTACACGACTCTTAACTAATTAAACAAATTAATTAAGCTACAAAAACAGTAAAGCGGCCTTGACAAGAGGGACAAATGCATGCTCGATCGGCTTCGCTTGGAAATCCGTTGCCATGCCTCATGTTGCCTCTGTTTGCACTGTTTTGCACCTCTGAAAACTGTGAAAAGTCCTGTGATGCTCTAGAACCACTTCAAGGACATGCTGAAAGGCCATCGGCCAAATGGTGAAGCTATCAGCCAAAGGAAAGGTATCATCGACTATTTATGAGGTCATCGGCCAAACACTTTTAGCCGATCGGCACACCAGACAGCCAACCGGCCATCTCTTCCTGCAAAATGTTGTTTTGCTGCGGCAGAGGACAAACAGAGGTATGGCAATACATTTTCAAGGAAATGTTGTGCAACTACACCCTTATCATGTTTAATACTCAAAGGAGTGTAGTGCTTGACCCTCGGGCCATCAATCACGCATTCCAATGCATGATGGCCAAAGAGGCCGAATTGCACAAATCAATATGGAATGAATGCACAAAAATGTATGAATGCCTTAACCTCTATCATGCATGATCAAGAGGGTCGGCGACCGAGGATTGAGGCACGCTTCATCACTTCAAGTATGAAACGTCCCTCCTTCCTCGTGTTTGGCTTAACACCCTAAACCAAACACAATGCAATGCATGCAACATGGAGATGTTTATGCAATGCAACATAAGCATGCCAAATGCAATATGACTCAAACAGGCACACAAGGCTAAGATAACAAGCATGCTAAATGCAATGCAACCTAAGCAAGCATGTGACAAAATGCAAACTACGAAGCATGCAAAATAAAACCTAAACATACAAACATGCATGGCAAGCAAAGATGGACAAGCATGTAACAACATGCAAACTAGCAAGCATGCAACAACATGCAACATGTCAAGCATGCAACAACATGCAAATATGGACTTAAACCAAAATGGGTAGGCCTCAGCCATGCCCAAATTAGTGGCCAAAATGATGAAATGAATGCATGAAATGCAAAACAAGCATGCGTGCCTAATGGCTCAAGAATTAAGGCATAAGATCACAACTCTCAAACATGAGCAAGGAGTGACAAATGCAAGTGTACGACCACACTATAAGCTCTAAAATCATGCATGGAATGATGCCAAATCAACGAAACGATACAAGTATGGCATGCAAGAGGCTTAAAGCTTGAAGCTAGCAAAAGGGACTTACACCACAGCTATGCAATGCATGAAGCATATGGCCAATACAACCCAAAACAGTCCTAGAGCATACCAAAGTGAGTCTAAAACATTCACGGACCAAAGCCAAAACAAGTCAACATGAAAGGCATAAGGCATGATACATGCAAGGCCAATAAAGAGGGTTACACTACACCTACCAAGACCAAGCATGACATGACTTAACCAATAAAAATCAGAGCTATGGCATGTCAAAACAACACTAAAAATGGGCTAAAACCAAGTCAAAACATTCTGGAACAATAAGCTCACTCATTAGGCATGCAAGGCTATCAAAGAGGACTTACACTACAAGTGTAAGAAGCAAATGGGGGATGCTCTAACCAAACAAAAATAGAGCTATATCATGGCAAAATAGGACCAAATACACACTAAAATAGTGGCCCCAAAGTCGTAGATATGATGGCATGCACAATGACCCATTCTTAAGGCATTAAACACCAACTCTTCAAAGCATTGAAAGAGTGACAAATATGAAGGCATGGCAATGAAACATGCTCTGAAATTACAAAACAAATGATGCAAAATCATTCAAATAGGTCAAGCAATGCATGCTAGTAGACTTGATGCACAAAGCTAACCAGCTAGGATGAACCATAGCTATACAAATTATGGCATGCATGACCAAAACAACAAAAATCAGAGCTTAAGCATGCTAAAACATGACCAAAAGCTTCTCAGGGTCAAGCCAAAATCATGCAAGAATGATAGTCAAAAGCATAATGCATGTTAGGCTAGTGTGCAAATTTACACTACAAGTGTATAGAGCATGCAAACAACCACCAAACCAGCTTAAACAGAGTTAGAGCAGGCCCAAAAGGTCACAAAAACATGCTTGAAAAGAGCTAACATAAGCCACAAAAAGATACTACTTTATAGAGCTAACAAGGCATAACATGGAGAGACAAGGAGGGGAGGCTATCCCCTCCCATTTGGGACTTCAAAACAAACTTTTTACCACTGAAAATCCTTTGGATTTCAGTGGTTCTAAGGCCACGAAAATTTTTTTTGAAAGGCCTTAGAAGATGGCTCAAAAGCTATACAAGTCAAGGAGCAAAATGGAGGAAACACCTCCTAGCCAAACAAGGCCTAAACCAACACTTTGAGGACTGAAAAACAGAGTTTTCTTTAGTTCAAAACCAAGCCAAAAATAGTTTAAAAGGGTGGCAAAATAAGCATGCAAGAATGGCCAAGATAGTGTACAAAAATGAGCTTAAAAGAGGGAGATGCTTACCCTTGAAGCACAGCTGCAAAATAACCACTTTTCTGAGCCAAACAACCTTCAATCAGCCCAAAAATGGGTTCCAAGGGACCTCAAGCCAATGGTGATCAACTTTGATGAAGGAAGTGTATGCAAACTAGAAGTATTTCTCTACTTCTATGGACTTCTATGCACAAAAGGAGCAAGAGAGAGAGGCTCTAGAGAGAGGGCAAATATCTTGCTCTGGAAATTTTGTAGAGAGAGAGGGATTTTAGTGAGAGAAGCTCTCAAGCTTGTCCAAGAAGTTCAACCTCTTTAATATGAGATATTTGGCTCCATATATAGCAAAATAAAAGCTTTTGGTCGAAAATATCTGATTTGGGATAGGTGGCACAAGCTGGAAACAGCTAGAGGAGAAATATCTGCCAATTTTGGGCTTTTTGGACACTTCTGGCCGACCGGCTATCTTTGGTGCCGACCGGCCATTTTTTTTGGCCGATAAGGTTCACTTTTGGCCGACCTATGGCCGATAAGGTCAAATTGTGGCCGATGAACTTCCATAGAGGCCGATGGAAAAAATTAGTCCTGGTCCCTAATTTGAATCAAGCCTAATTCCTTCATCTGGACTCCTTTTCAGGTCATTCTTGAGCCTAAACTGTAGCCCCAGAAGTCTTCTTTCCAAATTTGGAAGCCTCACCTCAAAATTCCTTGCGTGATAAGAGATATCCCTCTTTTAGTGAAGGTTGCTCAGTTTCAGTCCAACCGGAATGATGCCCAACTTCAACCATTCATGTCTCCCCCATCCGGACACGGCTTTAGGAGATTATTAAATGAAAAATGAAGCTCCGGAATTAAGATTTCCAACGGTGGTGGCCTCATAGATGAAATCCAAGTATTCAAAAGGATAGGCCTGATTTAGCGAGGGCTGCTCGACTCTCTCTTAGCGATTCATGCCCATCTTCTTCTCCAACTAGGTTTCTTCCCTTTTCTCCTCTTTTCTTCAACTCCAAACCCCTAAGCAAGGTGTTTTGAAATATTTTTCAGAGATTTTACCTCTCTTTCATTCATTTTCACTTTGTCCTTGCTCGGTTTACCGAAAAGCGCAACATTTAACGAAATGCGAGCATCAAAACATCGTAGGAACTTTATTTCCAAAACATTTTGAAAGAGAGGATTTCAAGGTCTAAAATATTTTGATCAAGATTGTTTTGGTCCAAAGAGGGTATGAAGTTGGGATTTGACTCTCTCCTTGCTGAAGACATTGAACCTTTGCCCTGCACATCTTTCATCACCAAGTAGACCATCAGTAGCGCCCAAGTCTTAAGAGCGGTAAAAAATGGGGTGTCTACAGTTGCCCCTCTTTGACAGAACTCGGAAGTCATAAAATGACGTGAGTAAATGTCAAAGCCTAGAGCTGACCCATTTTTGACAAGGCCGAAGACTTGGACAAACAGGCAAGATAATAAAGAGATGCGCCCGCAGGCAGGGACAAAATGCAAATGATATGCACGATGCCGAACATAACTTATGATTATGCAACGAGGGCTGTAATGAAACAATTATGCACAATAAATGCAACATTTTAAGCAAATGCTATGCAAGCAAGTAAACACGAACCAAACTACATCTCATGCAGAAAGGATGTAAGAAAATTATACAATCTCAACCACGCACCACATAGGAAAGACTAAGAGCGACCATTGGGGACACCCGAGGTCTCAAACAAGATTCTGGCGCGTTGCACGCGAAAGGAAAAAGAGTGGCACAGGCATTGGAACATGTTCCAAATGCTCTTAACCAAAGAGGGAGAAATATAGGGAAGTATCCCGGTGTTTCGGAATAAGAAGGAGAAACATAGGGACGTATCCCGATGTTTCGGAAAGGTATAAGCATTGGAACGTATTCCAAATGCTCTTCACCAAAGAGGGAGAAACACAGAGACATATCCCGGTGTTTCGGAAAGGTATAAGCATTGAAACGTATTCCAAATGCTCTTAACCAAAGAGAGAGAAACATAGGGACGTATCCCGCTATTTCAGAATAAGAAGGAGAAACATAGGGATGTATCCCGGTGTTTCGAAAAGGTATAAGCATTGGAACGTATTCCAAATGCTCTTAACCAAAGAGGGAGAAACATAGGGACGTATCCCAATGTTTCAGAAAAAGAAGAAGAAACATAGGGACGTATCCCGGTGTTTTGGAAAAAGAAGAAGAAACATAGGGACGTATCCCGGTGTTTCGGAAAAAGAAGAAGAAACATAGGGACGTATCCCGGTGTTTCGGAACAAGGGAGCGTGCATAACAATGTAAGTGGAAAGTGCATGACAATGCAAGTGAAGTGGTGTGCGTGACAATGCAACCTAAGATGAATTCCAAACACGCTGAAATCGTGTGAGGAAAGGAACACTCTAACCACGCTGAAATCATGAGAAGAGAACCGAAAACAACCGCCCAGGTGCGCGCACAACGACACCTGAGATAAAACACGCCCAAGGCCGCGTTTCACGCATCCTGAGATAGCCCCAGAGGATAATGATCCTAAACACTGCATAGCGTGAAAGGATAAATGATTAGAAGACAACACAAGAATGCAAATAAATGCAATAAGTGCAATGATACGATACATGTTATAACATGTTACAAGCAATGTAGAGCGTGATGTTTAGGGAATGCAATAAACAAACAAAGCGGCGCTTTAGAAAGCACCTCATGGAGTGAGTGGCGGTGAACCGTTCTACTCTGACGGGGATCTCCCCTTCTTGTGTTCTTCGAACACTTACCTTCAACTCACAGTGCAAAGGTTCTGAAATACTGACAAATACAACACCTGCATATAGAAGCCACAACTGCTTTCTTTCCTGATCACATTCACAACTTTCCTTATTCTCCAACGGGGTGACAGACTAGGTTGGTTCAGTACCCAGAATTGAGGCGCATACACGTGCTATCTCAATCTATGGGGACGCCATATAGATTTCAAGCCGAGGATACACCCCTAGGTATTTAAACCAGACTTTAGTCTTGGGAATTCCAAGCCTCTATGTCCTAGGCATCAGCCATTCGAACTCTAGTTTCCACCGTCGCAGTTGATCTCCTAGGAACTCATTGCAAACACAGCTAAGATGCCTCTGGCAAGGATTGGTACCCCGGGAGAGCACTTCTGATTGCCATTTTGGCTTGAAGCAGACTTGATCTTGAGCTTGAGGTAGAGGCACACCCATACTTCGGAGCAATGACAAAGCCTGAAAAGGTATATCTGGAGTACAATCACGGAATTTGCTGAAGGTGAAACACACTCAGATGCTCCCAAATTTTCCCTCTTTTCTTTTGCTTTGCAGTCCAGAACCTATATAGCTTCAGATAGGTCCTTGTTCGACTGTTCTCATATGACCTGGGTTGAACCCTGCAGTTTTATGAAAGAACAAATTCTATTTTGCACAAATGTGGAGAATGGCACAGCACTCTGGGGACAAAACAATTTTTTGAGATTGAAATTGAGAAACGAGTTCCCAACTGGGTATTGAGCCTACAACTGACCACAGTCAAAACGACTCAACAAAGGAAAACAAAGGTAAACAACCTAAACACATCTAGTGACACTCGAAATGACTCAAAACACGAATCGAGAGAAACAAAAACACACACACAACACTCGGATGTGTACCACCAGTGGGAGACCTCTCAGTTCACGAGGCGCCTGTTTCTCCAGGTATTGTTTCCCACCCTTTTCTCATTTGTGATTCTCACATCACTCGGCCCTCAGGCTCTGTTTCTTTCTAAGAATGCCATTTTCTCTCTTTTCTCTCCATGCACATCTCTCTATTCTTCAATCTCTCTTCTTTTTTATCCCTCCCCTAGGTGGTTGATGGATAAACAGAAAGTTGCGGGCTCCTGCCCCCTAGTGTTCCACTAGATTCTGCTTCTTCTGCTCACAACAGTGAACTTTCCTACAGAGGGGTTGCGCTACAACTGGGTGTGTAGCCAATCTGCAGTTGACATCGGTTGACGATGCTTTGCTGGGGAGTTTGGACATGATCAGATCTGTCTAGATGAGGGAGTGGAATATCTTGATCCATTCCAATTCGTGCTTCGCACTTGATTTGATACCTCGCTGCTCGGAGGATGAGAGAGCTTTCAGCCCCTTTGCTGTCAGCTTCAGTTGTGCCCTTTTCTAGTAGGTAGAGTGCCCTTTCTGGCAAGCGTGTTGACACCGGGAAAAAGACAAGAAGCCTGACTCAACTGTGCCCCTAGTTCATCATTTTGACCATTTTTTGTTTTGGCTTTCTACTAAAACAATTTTGACCAATATGAGAGTTGGATTAACATGCTTGTTCGATTTTCTGATTTGAAATCATGCAAGTCAGGGCTATGAGCACTGAAAATTTTCCTTTTTTGGGTCCAAGATATGATCTAGTTTTGGAAAAATGGAATAATTTTCGAAAAAATTAGTCAACCTTAGTAAAAATTCTTAAAAACTGTTTTTGCAAATGGCCACTGCTTGACCAACGTAGAATTTACTCTTGAGATGCACAACCTCAGATCCAAAACAATGAAAAATTTCCCCTTGTCTAAATGGCACTACATGGCAACGAAAAGTTGCCCCTTTTCTGAATGGCACCACAGCGCACTGTAATCAGTCCTCGAAATAAAGGTCGCAACCGAACTCTTGGATACAGAAACGACAAAGATGACCCATTCAATCTCATGGACAGGACAGTTGAATTTGAAGTGTTTATGGCTGGACTTCAGAATGAAGCTGCCTACGTATCCCAAAGATGGGAATCAAGCCTGACGTAGTTCCGGGGTTAAGGTACACTCGGGTATTAACCTCTCATTTTACGTTCTAACTTTTGCCAAGGCTGCCCTTCTGGGTTTTCAACCTTGCGAGCTTTGTTTTTCATTTCTTTTTTTTCATTCTTCGCATTTTTTCTTTTTTCATCTTTTCTTCTTTTTGCTTTTTCTTGCTCTAACTTTTGCCTAGGTCGCCTTTCTGGGTTTTCTGCCCAGCGAGCCTCTCAAGGGTAAAAGTGTAGCTTTGTCCATGTCAAATGGTTTTAGGATCTCGTAGCCATCTGAATCCAGGAGAATGGTTGCTGTTCACTGGTGATGTAGGAGTCCATCCAATGGGGGCTGAATTGCCCCTAGTGTTGCGGATAGGAAGTCGATCGTCCTTCAACAATACTTTCTTCTTTCCTCCCTTCTGGGATTTGGCATTTTTGCCGATCTTCATTGACTTGAGAAATGTCCCAATTTTGACTCTTCGAGCACATCTGACATTTTTTGCCCCTAGTTCAAGGGTTACTTCTGATTTAGCTTCGCAAGCTTCCTTTGATAACATCTGATCTACTTGCCCCTAGTTCAAAGGTTGCTTCTGATCTGGCCATGCAAGCCTCACATTGTGGTTGACCGTTGAACATTCTGAATCCAAGTTCAAGGTGTGAAAGGGGTTGAGTCTTGAGGCTGAGAGCAATCCTAAGCTGCACAATCTCAAAAACGATTCCACACAGGTCTTCGCAGGACGACACAAAATATTTTTTGAAATCTTTTAAGAAAGCGACTAGTCGCTCGCGCTGAAGACAATGTAGAACCAATCTGGATCAAGCCAGGATCCTTCTCAGTAATCACATTAACAAACATGATTTCATTCATTAAGGGCTTAGCATGCCTCTCTTTCTCTCAGTTGATCAAATTTTTGCAAAACCCGAGGAATCCCTTCCTCTTTGTTTTCAACACATTGTTCAAAAGGTTTTGAAAAACTTAGGTCAATGCAATGATTTCAAGGCACAGAAAAGCAGGTGAAAAGCACTGTCGTTTCATTCAAACTTGCTGGCATAACAAGCTCAAAGCAGAAATAAGCACAAAAACATGAAAACCACTGCTATTTCATTCAGATCTTTTGGTGTAACTGGCTCCAAGGTAGAAACAGACTCAAAAGAAAACAAAAACACAAAACAAAAATAGTGATGTCCGAGGTAAAACCCCCGGAATCACTCGACTCCAATGCAACAGGACTGACTCGATACAACAAGACAGACCCGACTGACTCAGTACAAAAAGACTATCTCAAAACAAAACAACAAGACTGACCCAATACCCAAGTCAGAATGTAAAACAACTAGCATTCGCAAAATGCTCAAAACAGTGTGTGCCATACGCCATATCTGGAGTAAATCCAGCGCCATCTGCAGGTGGTTTATCCTCCGATCACATACTCGTACTATCCCCCAAGTTCACTAATCCAGTGACGATAGACTTTGCTGAGCTGGTGCGGCGATGACCTTGTTGTCAATCAAATTTTGTATCTCGTGGCGAAGACGGACGCAACTGTCAGTGTCATGACCGGTTTGTTGATGAAAAGCACAGTACTTAGCCGGGTCATGCTTTGGAGAGAGAGGATCGGGTAGAGGTCATTGTTCTAACGGTTTCAAATGTCCTTTCCTGAGTAGGCCCCTAGAGTTTTTGACAAAGGCATATAAAGTGGGGTGAAAACCCTCTTGCCTCAGGGTAGATAGCCCGAAGTTCGGGGGTTTGGATTAGATGTACCAACAAAAGGGGTGGCTGTTTTCAGAGTGGTGGTGACCATTCCAACTTCAGAAGTCCTTGCAGCTGCATCACCACTGGTGGTCGCATTAGAACTGCGTGCATAGCCCTTCTTGGGTGACTCCCTTTCGTGGTCAATCAGACCTTGTTTCATTGCGTCTTCAATCTGTACCCCAATCTTGTGCAAGTCGGCAAATGTGGGAAGGGGTAAGACTATCATTTTTTACATTAGCCTGGGTTGGAGGTTGCGCACAACCATCCTTATCTGGTCTTTATCGGAAGGCCTTGTAGTCACCATCAAGGCCTTTTCTCTCCATCTCGTCATAAACTCGGAAAAACCCTCATTTGGCTCTTGGCGAGTGACTTCAAGATCACGAGTTGTGACCTCAATCTGTGTGTTGTAGGAGTATTGAGCAATGAAGGCCTCAGCCATCTCTTCTCAGTTCTGTTTCATGGAGTTCTCCAATTTCGCATACCAGATTGCGGCTATCCCAGACATGGTTCGGCCGAATAGTGACAGCTTCTGGGCTATGGTCAAGCCCATTGGCCTCAGGATATTAGAAAACAGGTGGAGGTGCACCATTGGGTCTCCAGAGCCATCGAAGCGGCCGATATGTGGCATCTTGAACCGGTTTGGCAAAGTCACGGCCGAGTCGGTGTATCCATGCTCTATGTCCGGAATGGATTTCACGCCTTGAGCCTTCTTGAATAGCTTTTCAAGCTTGCTCACTTCTAGCGCCGTTAGATCCACTTCGAACTCAAAGGGTGAATTCACTAGGTTGGTGGGCGCTTTGGACAGCTGTGGTAGGATCGGGGGCGGAGCTGGCCCTGTTGGAACGTCCGTATTTTCCTGGACTTTTGCTATCTCCCTGAGTATTAGAACTCTAAGTGGGGGAGGAGGTGGGTGCGAAGCAGATGCTCTAGTTTGCTACTGTAGCCTGGCTATTAACTCTGCCTGTTGGGCCACTACTTCTACTTGACGTGCAGCTACTTCTGCCTGGCGGGCAGCATCCTGCTGCATGGCTTGCATAGTTTCCTGGAGCTGACGCATCATCTCTTCCATGCCTGCCATAAGGTGCTGATCTAGCTGAATAACAGGTGTATCTCCCTGAGGTAAAAGCAGATATCTCAACCCAACTGCGCACAGGTGAGATGGATAATGACCGCTGATCCGAAGACTGTTGAACTGATGATCTGTGCCTGACTGGCCTTTTTACCCTGCCTCTAGCGAAGGAACACTGATTTGCCCTTGAACTGAATCTCTGACTTGACAAAGTCTATCAACATAAGTCCAATGTACTCGGGGGATGTTGGAGCCTTCTGAAGCTATGGTTCCAGGACTACCTAGCAAAAGGGAAAACAGGCAGCATCTCAGCCCAATTTTAACAAAACAGATTTGAGCATAGCTGAATGACTGTACTCTCTACTGAATTCTGCCCAAAATCCTGCCTCTAAAATGATACCCTCAGGTAAAACTGATTCCCCCAAAATACTGATGCTGATGCCTGCAAGCCTGATACCCAGACTTGTAAACTGATATATGCATTCCAGTAGAGGCACACTCTAAAAGCACATAGCAAGCAAATGAGAGCCAAAGCACCCCTATGGTAGGGTAGTGTTTCCCTGTCCTATCTTGTCATGAGCTAGGATTTCACTACGTACGCAGCAGTTTCAAACAACCTATAATCGGGTAAGTAACATGTCCTAGTTTGGAATAGTCACTATGGTTTCTGATATGCTCTAGGACAAATGGTCAAAAAGGGTGCCCCGGTAAAAACTGAGGTTTGTGTTCCCGTCGTGGCAGAGCCCGCAACCGGTCAACCTTATGGCACGCTTCTCAAAGCGAGCCGCCGGCAAATCGTTCAGGAATAGCATGCGGCAAACACGGTGTCCTAGGCGCACCAATGCAAATGCAATGCAAAGAGACACATAAGTGTAGTCAAAACAACATATCATGAGTTCGAGTCAAGTTCTCTAAATCCCCAACAGAGTCGCCAGAAACTGCGGACGTGCTTGAACATCCCTAGAAAATCCCGTTTCGTTCATTTGGGCTTACCACAGTTCGGACTCAAATGTCACGGTTCTAAATCTAATCTCGCAAAGTGCAATGCAAGACCGATAAATCACCAAAGAGGCTAAATCCGGCAAATCGTTTTGGAAAACTGATTTTTAAGAAATAAGTGTCAAACATGGACTGTTTTGCCAGATACAGAGTCGCTACCTAAATATTTTATTTTGGAGAAATTTAGGAAACCCTGACTCGTGCTTAAGGCCACGTGTCTGTCATCACCAAAGTTGCCTCAGCTCGAGAACTTGGGTACGAGAGGGGAAGGTCATGCAATTAGCACCCCCGCTCGCCCGATCAAAAATCGGCATGTACTAAGCATGATATCTTATTTTTGAAAACACATGCGTTCTTATTCCGGTTAGTTACCTAGAATTACTATGTGATGTGCACAACACACAAGTATAGGCTAGATCGCCTAAGTTGGAACAAAACATTGCATATTCGTTTGTTTGAAAACGGTTTGAAGTTTGCTACTCGCAAGTAGGCTAAATCGAGGATTTCAATGAATTGTTCCAATTCAAGTAATCCAACCTTCACCCACAGGCATTCAGGCAGTTTATATCAACTAAGCAATTAGCCTTATGGCAAGCATGCTAACATGGCAACATTAACACACATGCAGTATGCTAAAGCATAAACACTTACAGTGTACTCCGAGCCAAAATAGAGAACTAGTTAGAAATCAATGCATGACCCTAGTTCATGTTAAGATGGATAATGCAACACATGCAAAATGCAACTAGAAATAGGCTCGGCTATTCTAAGATGGCATATGAGATGCGACAACTCGATACATGTATTCAAGTAGGAATTGAAATACAATGCAGTTAGTGTGATGCGCCGAGCCCGGTGCATGCAATACAGATGAATGATGCAAACATGCATAGCATAAAGATGCTAAATGAAATATGCCCTAAAACTAACCATTGTAAGCGGTTAAGTAAAAAGGAGAAAGACGTGGGGTTGGAAAACATGCATCACACACACGCACACTTATTACAACAATTGGCCCTCTCAACGGAGGGTCCGAAAGAATAATACAAATCAACTAATTAATCAACTAACAAGCTAATTAATTATTACATAACTCTTAACTAATTAAACATATTAATTAAGCTACAAAAACAATAAAGCGGCCTCAACAAGAGGGACAAATGCATGCTCGATTGGCTTCGCTCGGAAATCTGTTGCCATGCCTTATGTTGCCTCTGTTTGCACTGTTTTGCACCCCTGAAAACTGTGAAAAGTCCTATGATGCTCTAGAACCACTTCAAGGACATGTTGAGAGGCCATCGGCCAAATGGTGAAGCCATCAGCCAAAGGAAAGGTATCATCGACCATTTATGAGGTCATCGGCCAAACACTTTTAGCCGATCGGCACACCAGATAGCCGATCGGCCATCTCTTCCTGCAAAATGCTGTTTTGCTGCGGCAGAGGACAACAGAGGTATGGAAATACATTTGCAAGGAAATGTTGTGCAACTACACCGCTTATCATGTTTAACACTCAAAGGAGTGTAGTGCTCGACCCTCGGGCCATCAATCAGGCATTCCAATGCATGATGGCCAAAGAGGCTGAATTACACAAATCAATATGGAATGAATGCACAAAAACGCATGAATGCCTTAACCTCTATCATGCATGATCAAGAGGGTTGGCGACCGAGGATTGAGGCACGCTTCATCACTTCAAGTATGAAACGTCCCTCCTTCCTCGTGTTTGGTTTAACACCCCAAACCAAACACAATGCAATACATGCAACATGGAGATGTTTATGCAATGCAACATAAGCATGCCAAATGCAATATGACTCAAACATACACACAAGGCTAGGGTAACAAGCATGCCAAATGAAATGCAACCTAAGCAAGCATATGACAAAATGCAAACTACCAAGCATGCAAAATGAAACCTAAACATACAAACATGCATGACATGCAAAGATGGACAAGCATGTAACAACATGCAAACTAGCAAGCATGCAACAATATGCAAATATGGACTTAAACCAAAATGGGTAGGCCTCAGCCATGCCCAAATCAGTGGCCAAAATGATGAAATGAAGGCATGAAATGCAAAACCAGCATGCATGCCTAATGGCTCAAGAATTAAGGCATAAGATCACAACTCTCAAACATAAGCAAGGAGTGACAAATGCAAGTGTATGACCACACTATAAGCTCTAAAATCATGCATGGAATGATGCCAAATCAACGAAACGATACAAGTATGGCATGCAAGAGGCTTAAAGCTTGAAGCTAGCAAAAGGGACTTACACCACAGCTATGCAATGCATGAAGCATATGGCCAATACAACCCAAAACAGTCCTAGAGCATACCAAAGTGAGTCTAAAACATTCATGGACCAAAGCCAAAACAAGTCAACATGAAAGGCATAAGGCATGATGCATGCAAGGCCAATAAAGAGGGTTACACTACACCTACCAAGACCAAGCATGACATGACTTAACCAATAAAAATCAGAGCTATGGCATGTCAAAACAACACTAAAAATGGGCTAAAACCAAGTCAAAACATTCTGGAACAATAAGCTCACTCATTAGGCATGCAAGGCTATCAAAGAGGACTTACACTACAAGTGTAAGAAGCAAATGGGGAATGCTCTAACCAAACAAAAATAGAGACATATCATGACAAAATAGGACCAAATGCACACTGAAATGGTGGCCCCAAAGTCCTAGATATGATGGCATGCACAATGACCCATTCTTAAGGCATTAAACACCAACTCTTCAAAGCATTGAAAGAGTGACAAATATGAAGGCATGGCAATGAAACATGCTCTGAAATTACAAAACAAATGATGCAAAATCATTCAAATAGGTCAAGCAATGCATGCTAGTAGACTTGATGCACAAAGCTAACCAGCTAGGATGAACCATAGCTATACAAATTATGGCATGCATGACCAAAACAACAAAAATCAGAGCTTAAGCATGCTAAAACATGACCAAAAGTTTCTCAGGGTCAAGCCAAAATCATGCAAGAATGATAGTCAAAAGCATAATGCATGTTAGGCTAGTGTGCAAATTTACACTACAAGTGTATAGAGCATGCAAGCAACCACCAAACCAGCTTAAACAGAGTTAGAGCAGGCCCAAAAGGTCACAAAAACATGCTTGAAAAGAGCTAACATAAGCCACAAAAAGATACTACTTTATAGAGCTAACAAGGCATAATATGGAGAGACAAGGAGGGAAGGCTATCCCCTCCCATTTGGGACTTCAAAACAAGCTTTTTACCACTGAAAATCCTTTGGATTTCAGTGGTTCTAAGGCCACGAAAATTTGTTTTGAAAGGCCTTAGAAGATGGCTCAAAAGCTATACAAGTCAAGGAGCAAAATGGAGGAAACACCTCCCAGCCAAACAAGGCACAAACCAACACTTTGAGGACTGAAAAATAGAGTTTTCTTCAGTTCAAAACCAAGCCAAAAATAGTTTAAAAGGGTGGCAAAATAAGCATGCAAGAATGGCCAAGATAGTGTACAAAAATGAGCTTAAAAGAGGGAGATGCTTACCCTTGAAGCACAGCTGCAAAACAACCACTTTTCTGAGCCAAACAACCTTCAATCAGCCCAAAAATGGGTTCCAAGGGACCTCAAGCCAATGGTGATCAACTTTGATGAAGGAAGTGTATGCAAACTAGAAGTATTTTTCTACTTCTATGCACTTTTATGCACAAAAGGAGCAAGAGAGAGAGGCTCCAGAGAAAGAGGCAAAGATCTTGCTCTGGAAATTTTGTAGAGAGAGGCAAAGATCTTGCTCTGGAAATTTTGTAGAGAGAGAGGGATTTTAGTGAGAGAAGCTCTCAAACTTGTCCAAGAAGTTCAACCTCTTCAATATGAGATATTTGGCTCCATATATAGCAAAATAAAAGCTTTTGGTCGAAAATATCTGATTTGGGATAGGTGGCACAAGCTGGAAATAGCTGGAGGAGAAATATCTGCCAATTTTGCGCTTTTTGGACACTTCTGGCCAACTGGCTATCTTTGGTGCCGACCGGTCATTAGTTTTTGCCGATAAGGTTCACTTTTGGCCGACCTATGGCTGATGTGGTCAAATTGTGGCCGATGAACTTCCATAGAGGCCGATGGAAAAAATCAGTCCTGGTCCCTAAATTGAATCAAGCCTAATTCCTTCATCTGGACTCCTTTTCAGGTCATTCTTGAGCCTAAACTGTAGTCCCGGAAGTCTTCTTTCCAAATTTGGAAGCCTCACCTCAAAATTTCTTGTGTGATAAGAGATATCCCTCTTTTAGTGAAGGTTGCTCAGTTTCAGTCCAACTGGAATGATGCCCAACTTCAACCAATCATATCTCTCCCATCTGGACACGGCTTTAGGAGATTCTTAAGTGAAAAATGAAGCCCCGGAAGTAAGCTTTCCATTGGTGGTGGCCTCATAGCTGAAATCAAAGTATTAAAAAGGATAGGCCTGATTTAGAGAGGGCTGCTCGACTCTCTCTTAGCGATTCATGCCCATCTTCTTCTCCAACTAGGTTTCTTCCATCTTCTCCTCTTTTCTTCAACTCCAAACCCCTAAGCAAGGTGTTTTGAAAGATTTTTCAGATATTTCACCTCTCTTTCATTCATTTCCACTTTGTCCTTGCTTAATTTACCGAAAAGCGCAACATTTAACGAAATGCGAGCGTCGGAACATCGTAGAAACTTTATTTTCAAAACATTTTAAAAGAGAGGGTTTTAAGGTCTAAAATATTTTGATCAAGATTGTTTTGGTCCAAAGAGGGTATGAAGTTGGGATTTTACTCTCTCCTTGCCGAAGAAATTGAACCTTTGCCTTGCACATCTTTCATCACCAAGTAGACCATCAGTAGCGCCCAAGTCTTAAAGGCGATCAAAAATGGCGTGTCTACAGTTTAGCGTCGTAACCGGCCAGTAATCCTTGGATTACCAAAGGCCTCTTGACATAATAGCATATAGTTAGGGGCTGTGGAAGCAAATATACAAAACATACGAAGTCCATTGTGATGTGAAGACATACATGGAATTGAAAACCTTAAACTTTATATACATACAAGTGACGTCATAGGTACAGTATTTACAAGTCACTAACAAGTACATACAAAAGGCGACTTGTTCATAGAACAAAAGAGACAGTCTTATATATCCATATTGACACAACCGTAATACATGACTTGATCTGGATCCACCTCGTGAGGCGCAGAGGGTGGCTGACCAACACAAAATACCCCAGGCATCATTTTAAGCCTGATCATGAGCTTGCTCACCTACATGCATAATAAATAACTAGTGAGCGGAGGCCCAGTGAAGAATAACAAAGTAAAGGGATAAATGAATGATGTCCCATAACTGTAGCTGAAATTGAAATTCACATATGTATTCTCATTCTAAGCATATATAGAATTCAGAGTTCATGCTTAGTCTTGCATAGTACATCCATCAACGTTGACAGATCACACACAAAATATCTTAAATTATACTTGTCAGTTCTATATAAAAACCTCCGGCCGGGTAAGAATAACTTGTCAGTCCCATAAAGGAACCTCCGGATTGGGAACTTATAAACTTGTCAGTTCCACTTAGGAACCTCCAGCCGAGTATAGCTAGCTTGTCAGTCCCATAAGGAACCTCCGGAACTGGGAACTTGCATATACTTGAATCATGGCATTACTTGAATCATAGCATAATGTCGTAAGTGCCTGTTAGACTTAGACAATCATTCATTGCATAAAACATGACATTTCATAGAACAGTTGTTAATCCGTGAGTAGAAAATAGTTTACTTGAACATAACTTTACTAAGTTATTACTCACAGATAACTGGTAGCTCCAAATTGGCAGCAAAGTAGGCAATTTACCTATCCTAAGGCGCGTGACCTACATAATATGGCAGATTCATATCTTGACTACACATGCTCAAATATTTCATTTGTTCTTAGTGTGTTTCTAGCCTTTAACCTCATTATGGAGTCTTAATCATGGCCTAGGAATGTCTAGGATGGAATGAGAATGCAAAAATGCACTTGAAAACTTATTTCAAAACTTACTGAAAATAGGGTCCATGCTCGAGCGTGGATTTCCTCGCTCGAGCGTTCATGCAGAAAGTGAGGGTTCGCTCGAGCGTGACTTACCTCGCTCGAGAAGAATGTAAACTTTGAAAAAGTATGGTTGCTTGTTTTTCACGCTCAACGGACGCTTGATCTCTGTTCGAGTGTGAGACTCAGACCCTCGCTCGAGCGTGACTTCTGCCGCTCGAGTGTGCTGCAAAACACATGAACTTCTGGGTACATGCATTTCACGCTCGAGCAGGAATAAGATTGCTTGAGCGAAAGTGTATGTATTCAGAGTTCTCGCTCGAGCATGAACTCCTACGCTCGAGCGTGAATTCAAATTCTGGAATTTCCAGATTTTATCTCCAAGCTTCAAACTCAAACTAAACACTTCAAAACTCAATATTTTGGGCCAAAATTCTGGGAAACATTAAGGAATTCATAAAACATCATGATTTAAAGATTATTTCATGAAATCAAGGCCCAAAAAGATGACAATTGCTCAAAAATCCATCTTGAAATGGAAGAACGTGATGTAATTATGCCATGCATGCATTCATTTGAATTCATGATTTCCAAAACATGATCACATGAGATATTCTTTCCCAAAACATGGTGAATTCTTAGATTACAACTATAATATGAACATACATGTGAGAATTCTCATGAAAACAACTTCAAAACTCCATGGTACAGACATGCATGCATGGTACAACTTAATTTTCCTTAATCCTAGCTCAATTCTTGAATCAATCAACATAATTCTCTTGAATTCTTGTAGGAGTGAGTCAAATGAAAGTTTAAGGGATGTAAGACCTACCTAAAGTTCTCAATTCTTGAACTCTTGGTGAATCCTAGCTCAAATCTCCATTTGCCCCTTATTTGCCTAGCAATTCTTCCTTTTGTTTCTTGAGATCAACTCTTACTCTCTAATTCTCTCTCTCACGTTTTTACCTCTTGGAGGCTCAAAGATGAAATGAAAACAAAAGGCTCAAAGTGAGGTGTATAAGCCTTATGTAGGCTTAAGTAGAAGTGTAATTAAATAAGGCCAAATAAATGGGCATTAAATTAAACTAATTTAATCATTCCAAATCGAATTTCAATTAAACCTACCATAAAATTCTAAAAATCCCAATTAACACATAAATCAAGTCAATTTCTGAATCGGATGCCAATAAGGCCTTCAATTCGTAAGCCGAAAGAAAAACATGAACAAATCTTTCTACGTTAAACAGATATAAACACTATAATGCAACACACACACGCAATTTACTCCAGAATTTCACCTTAATTATGAATTAGGCATAATTAATCATGGATTAACGTTAATCGGGGATCGAGGTTGTTACAGCAGGCCATGAACAGATTGAGGTGGCTTCAGTGAAGAAGGTTGAGCTAGATTTAACTCGGCAGTCCATCACTTGGTTGTTTTCATGGTTTAGTCAGAGAAAGAGTGGAGTGAAGTAGCTCGATTGAGTATCAACAACCGAACAAGGTGTTGCCATCCCACTTGGCTTGCAATGAGGAAGTTGTTCCAAGGATAAACATTATCCTTTAGGATTAGGATTCCTATAAGGACTCTGTTAGTAGAAGTAGAGTCCTAGGATTATGTCGTGCAGAATCTATAAAAGCTCATTGCAGGACCTATTCCCAGGTATTGCAATTCTTACTCACAAACACATAGAGCTTATTGTCTATTGTCTACTTGTTGACATAGGCATCAGAGGGGTTTCTGGAACACACCCGATGGCTAGCTCACATGTGTTTTCAGGTAGTAAAGCGACGACGTTTGGAGGAGTGCAAACTTGATCAATAGGATTATACAAGAATATTATTTCATGCTCATATATATACCATTTTATATTTTCCAATCTAATCTCTGATAGCTCAAAGTCCACCATCTTAGTAATCTCATATGGTGACTATGCAAGAAGCCCCAATAAGACATAATCTTAATAATCTCATATGTGATTGTAGTGCCTCATGAGGTGACTAAAGATCATGTCAATTGATTATATCTATCGGAAAGCAAATAAATGTATAGATCTTCTAGCAAATCATGGCAGCCATGCCATTGTAAGATTGCATGTTTTTTTCCTTAGTTTCTTTCTTTGTTTATCTAATGAATTGTATGATCATGCAAGAGGGGTTTTATACCTCAGAACTTTGCTTTATTAATATATGTTAGTTCTCTGTGTACCAAAAATAAAAAAAATAAATTTTATGTATTGTGTTGGGCATATATATATATATATTGATATTAGGGAAAATTATATTAGTTGTCTATTGTAGACACCCCATTTTTGACCAATCTTGAGACTCAGACGTCTCCAGTTGAGCACTCGGTGATATTGCATATTGTGCTTGCTCAGAAGTTTCGGAGTCTCGGCTGCGAGCCTTGCCTCCGGACTTCCGGGCTCTTTTGTGCTTTGCCTCGGTTTACGAACCAGGCTCTATTTTCTCTGTTTTCTCTTCCCGAAGGGAGGGAGAGGTCTCATAGATCATCTCTCAATGGCCGTAGGCTACGTTTCGTGGTCGTAGGCCATTTTGCCCGTTTGGAGCCCGGTTTCCGATTTTTCGGGGCCGTTGGCCGTGTGCCTCGGTTCGGGACCGCTTAACCATCTCCGTTTGCTCCGGTTTCTGGCATACATCTTATTTGCTCCCTTTTGAGGGACACTGTGGTCCGAGAAACCAACTTCGTAGTCGAACACCACTCCCGGTGCCTGACGGTCAGTTTTCGGGGCCTCGAACTGCGTGTTTCGGCCCCCGAACCTTCATTTTGCATCAGTTTTGGTTCATTTTTGGCAGGGACCTTTGTTTTGTTGCTAGGAAGGCCGTAGAAGGATGGGAGGCCAGTAATTGTTTTGTCAGCCAACTTTATCCCTTCATCGCCCTCCGTCGCCCGATTTTGTCCACTTCAAAGCCATTGTTGACCACCCTTGGGCCATTTTCTTGAACCCTAAACCCCATATTTGTGATGTACACATCTGGGAGGCCACCAATATTTGGTGGCCGGCCAGTAATTGTTGTTGAACCTTTTGAACCCCTTTGAAAAATGGGTTGTTCTCTCTCCTTGTTCACTTTTTCCAGTTTTTAACCACAGGGTTGTGTTGTGCACACATTAGAGGCTCTCATTCTGTGGTGGCCGGCCATTAATTCTCATTGACCCTTTTGACCCTAGGCTGGCCGGCCATGGGAAGTAGCCGGCTGGCCACCTGCAACCTAGATAACTGGCCGGCCAGAATCCTCACATCAGCTACAGTGCAGATATGCATTCTTTTTCCCCCCAAATTCTGTATCCGGGGGGGCAGCATTTTGGAGGGAAACTTGGTGTGTTTTCCCTCCATTTTTTCCCCCATTTTCCCCCCCTTTTTGGCCTTTATAACAGGAGCTCCAGCTCTGATTTTAGGGTTGGAAAATTCCCCCTTAAGCCCCTTCCATTGTATCTCTCTCTCCCTCTCTATTCAAAGCACAAAAACTCCCAAGTTCTACACCCCTTTCTTCATCAACCCATAGCCCCACCCTTACATCCTCCATTCCAGCAGTTTGAGGGTGTTCTCTAGAGCCTAAGAGTGCTGCATTTTGGTCCAAGAGTTGCCAAAAGAGTGGTCTTCAAGGGTAAGTTCTATTTCCCTCCTTTTGGTCCATATTTTGCATGCTATTCTAGCTCCTTGTGCTTGCTGTTTTGGGCTCCGACCCTAACTAGAACTAGGCTTATTTTGAGCTATTTTTCATGTTTGTTTAAGGGTATTTACCTTTTTGAGGTCTCCTTGTTGCACTTGCTTCATTATCTCTTTTGTATGCCTATTGCTTGTGTAGTATTTTTGGCCTATGTATAATTTGTTTTGAGCTCTGTCATGAACTAAAAGTAGCTTATTTTGAGCCCTTCTTCAACATTTTTGAAGGACTCATTGCTGTTTGAGGCTTTCATTTATCACTTGCCTTTATATCTCTCTTTTGGCTCCATTTTTGCATGATTCATTAGCCTCTTGTGCTTCTGTTTTTGGACTCTGCTCCGAACTGAAAATGGTATTATTTTGACACCCTCTTCATGTTTCATTAAGGATATTTCACTTTTTGAGGCATCCTTTATATACTTTGTGTTATATCTCTCTTTTTGGCCTTATTTTGCATAGCATTTTGAGCATTCTTGCATACTGTTTTGGGTCCGGCCACCAACTGTAAAGTGCAATATTTTGGGCCCCTCTTCAACATTGTTGAAGGCCCCCTTTGTGTTTGAGGCCAGAAACCACCACTTGGTTCTTTGTCCCTCTTTTGGACCATTTCTTGCATGAGAGCTTAGCCATACCTGTGTTGGTTTTTGTGGTTTTTTGTAAACTGTGAAATATCATATTTTGGGTCCCTCTTCAACATTGTTGAAGGACCCTCAGCTGTTTGGGGCCAGCAGCTGTGACTTTCTTCATTACCTCACATTTAGGGCCATTTTTGCATGCTAGTTTAGCCTCATTTATGTTCATTGTTTGGCTTTGATATAAACTGGAAACATGCTTTTTTTGGGACTTCCTTGAACCTGTCTTTGCATTCCATGTACAAATAATGCATGCTTGATGTAGCTACAAGTCATTTCGAGTGCTTAATCTTGCATTTCAGGACCATTCCTTGCATCGGGTGCCCGGTTTTCATGATTCGGGGCTGTTTTGTGTCGCATTTCAATGATGACATTTGCATGTTTGCCTATCATATTTCATGCCTTGCCATGTCTTGTTAGAGTGGCATTCGGTGCCCTAGGGTCGGTCCTCGGTTTGCATGCATGCGTGCACGCATTTCGAGTGTCTCATTTTCATCTTATGGCCTCTTATGTGAGTGTGGCTGAGGTCCACTCATGTTAGTGTAAGCCCATTTATGCATTGTGTATGCCATTTTATTTCATAGCATTGCGTATGCTAGGTTGTATGTTAGCGCATTGTGTATGATGCCATGTTTACCTCGTGCATGCGTGTATGCCATTTCATAGCATCGTGTATGCTAGGTTGTATCTTAGTTGCATTTCATGCATATCATGCATATTGCATTGTGCTCGGGATAGGAGTTAGCCGAGCACGGGAAACGAGATACGTTTCGTACTCCGAGTGACGGAACGTGTCTCAATTCCCCAGTCACCGACCGACTCCAGATTATCCACGATGGAGTTAGGTTTTAGTTTGAGTTTTTATGTGCATTCATTCTATATTGAGTTGCACAATTCGACTCCTCGCCATCATGCATCGAGATGCGTGATTGTGGCACGAGGATCGAGGCATGCATACATTTGTGAAAATACATTGCAAAACAGAGGTTAATTGGGGCATCCCAGTGGATTTCCGCGCAAGGCAGCCCAAACATACATCATTCATCAGAGTCGAGGCAGTCCTTGGCTTGCATGCCAGGTTATTATTTTCTTAGTTAAATTTGTAATTTAATTTAGGATTTTGTAATTATTTTGGACTGTAATATTTATTCGGGACTGTATTATCTTTTGGACCCTCTGTGTGAGGGCAATATTGTAATAAGTGTGCGTGAGTGTGATGTATGTCTTCCAACCCCACGTCTTTCTTCCTTTTTTTTTACCTGCTTATGATGGTTAGATTAGGGCATGTTTCAATTAGCATACAGTATGACAGCATGTTTTCATCATTTATCTGTTTTGTATGCACCGGGCTCGGCGCATCATACTAACTGCATTGTATTTCAATTTCAAAGTTGAATACACTGTTGGCTGTAGCATTTCATATGCCATGTTTAGAATAGCCGGCCTGCTATAGTTGCCTTTTTGCATGTGTTGCATTAGGCATTTCTGTATAATTAGGATCATGCATGGATTTCTAATTAGTTTCTGTTTTGGCTTGGAGTACTTTGGTGAGTTTTATGCTTTAGCATCCTTGCATGTGTGTGGTGACTACCATGATAGCATGCTTACCATGAGGCTATATGCTTATGTGATATAACTGCCTGAATGCCTGTGGGTGAAGGTTGGGTTATTTGGATTGGAACAATTCATTCACTGTGTGTTTAAGCCCACTAGATAGTGGCAAAATTCATGTTTTCTAAGCCCACCCAAGTGCAAATCCACGTCTTAGCCTACTTGCGGGTAGCACCATCAAACCATTTTCCAATAAACACAT
>NW_021026223.1:265856-278183 GCF_004153795.1 Camellia sinensis | reverse complement strand
GGCATTCCATCACCCTCTCACACACTTTCATTATATGAGACATTAGCTTAATTCCTTTATAGTTGTTACAATTCTGGACATCTTCTTCACTCATCTGGAATGTTCCTAATCAACAAAATTTTGCTAAACAACCTAATAAACCAAGCAACCTCATTTTTATCCAAACGCTTCCAAGCTTTAATAGTGATATCATTAGGTCCTAAAGCCTTATTTGATTTCATCTTCTTAAGTGCAATCTCCACTTCAAATTCCCTAATCCTGCAATAGAATCTATAGTCTTGGTTTATCATATTACTGGCTATTTCTTCCCTTATTGACGTACCTCCATATTCCTCATTTAATAGTTTCTCAAAATAGTTCTTCCATCACTCCTTAATCTCTTCATCCTTCATCGATATCTTAGAATCCTCACTCTTTATACACTTAACTTGATTAAAATCTCTTGTTTTTCTCTCCTGTATCTTAGCAAGTTTGTATACCCTTTTCTTTCCCTCCGTACTATCTAGTCTAGTGTATAGGTTATCATAAACTTTCAACTTAGGGGTTGTTTGGGGTGTCCTAAATAAGTGTACTTTTTGACTTTTTATAAAATATGGGTTGGATATGGGTAGGGTTTGAAGTGATGTGATAGAAAGGTGATGTGACTTAAATAGGATGATGTGACTCAAATAGGATATTGACTTTTTGACTTTTTAGATTTTTTTAGGAATGCCAAACTTGACCTTAGTCTCTCTTACTACTTTCTTGACCTCATTATTAACTAATCTATAACTCTTAGGCCATGTTTGTTTGGGCGGACTGGATTAGTATTCCCATAATTAATAGTTCTAGGACTACGAATCCATTAGATTATGTATCCTATCTTAACTAATAGTCAAGTTTAAAATAATTAGTCCGTACTTTAATTGTTTAACCAAACATCGGATTAATAATTTTATTGGATTATTAGTCCAATCCCAAGCTCATGTCCACCCAAACAAACATGGCCTTAAGGTTTTCCTCAGTTTTATCCTTCTGTCACTTTTTAAAGCACTTTTTTTTTTTGCCTTAACTACCGCTTGAACCTCTTCCCTCCACCACCAAGTTTCCCTAAAGCTGGGTCCCGTTTCTTTCGACTCTCCAAGCACTTCCCTTAAGATTCTCCTTACATAATTGGCCATAAAGTTCCATATAGTATTAGTATCATCTTCAAAGTCTCAAGTACCTTCTTTATCCATTCTATTCTTAAATATTTCCAACTTATCCCCTTTTAAGTCTCACCATATCGTCCTACGACACCCACTATCCTTCTTAACTTGGTATTTCTCTTTAAAACATAAATCTAGTACCAAAATCTTATGTTGACAGGCCAAGTTCTTTTTAGGAATCACCTTACAATCACTGCATTTTAGGCGGTCCACTTTTTTCACTAAAAAGTAATTTATTTGGTTCTTAACTGACCCACTCGTAAAGATTATCAAATGTTCCTTCTTTTACTTATACAAATTATAAATACTAAAAATTTCTTAAATTATATCATATTATCAATTGATACACTAATTACTATATTAATTAATACATATACCATTATTCTTAAACCAATGGCAATGGAAAAAGGCACAACCTCCGGCCGAAAGTTACTTTAATGCTTTCTAAAGGGCCAAGTCTTTATTAGCCTTTCTTTGAAACTTTGTGTAAAGACTAAAATAATTAATATTGCATTCAAATCGACTACTGACTAATGATTCTGGTCTTTTAATTGCACTCCCACGAAAAAAATCAAAGCAATGTCCATCATGGTCCCCACATTGTTGCAAAACTCAAAGGTTTTTTTCTTGGGTTTGGTCCCCATTTATGGAAGGAGACAAAAACATTGTAAAAAAAAATTAGAACGAAAGGGATTATTTTCTCAATTTAAATAGCTTCATACATAGTTCTAGTGTGAAATAATGAAAGACTACTGTGAATGCAACTAAAAGTATTGTGAATGTAGTCTTTTTCTAATTTTTTTTTTTAAAGTTTTTTCATGAAAAATTAGCCTAATTGTACCAACATCCCTCTACCGTGTCGTTGGTTCTCATTCGGAGTTTTGTTCCCATTAGGGGTGTGTGCAAGTCGATTTTGACGGTATAAGACAAATGATCTCAATTAAATCGTTTGTAATAAGTTAATAATTTCTTAACTCACAGACAACCTCCTTGTCCTCAAAATTGATTGATTTATTTGAATATTTTGACTATTTTAGACTAATGGGATTTGACAGATTACCGGTTGTAATTTCTAAAACATTGTACAATCATATTCTAAGGTCATCTTTATATTATATAAGCATAAAGATTTTCGTGAGAAGTATTGTGGGAGCTCGAGAACCTCATAATAAATTTGTGGATTTATTGAATTAAAAAATAAATTTAAAAGGTAGTATTGGCTAACCCGTTAAAATAATAGTTTTCAAAATATTAATAATTCCATAATTTATAGTTTTCAAAAGTAAAGGTAAAATTAATATTTTATATCTTTCCAACCTAATTTTCTTCTACTGATGTTTATTTCTTTTAAAAAAAATTAAAAATTAAAGCTTACTTCTTACTATATTACTATATTATTCATACCATATATAACTATATCTCAAATCTTTAAAATTCATAATAAAAATTAAGAACCTTCAAAATATTTTGATTTAATTACACGCATTTAATTTATTTTGTACACTTTTTTTTTCTTTTTCTTTTTTCAATTTGTTTTGTACACTCATATGTACTAATATTTATGCCTAAATTATAAATTTTTTAATACAAGTGATGGGTGTGAAAAGTAATTAAGTGTGCATGATTAGAAGCACCCTTCCTATTTGCCACATTCATTGATTTTGTTTTCAAAAAATAAAAATAAAAATAAAAATAAAAAATTCTATATCTCATCAATTTAATCTCTTAGTTAATGGATTTTCACACTAGTAAAAATAATTTTTTTAGCATTTTTTTATAATGGTAACTTCATTTCACAAATAACTAATTATTTTTAAAATGTTAAAACATTTTACAGGAAAACTTGTATTAAATGAAATTTAAATTGAAAATTATGATTTGTTTTGAGACTTCACTTCTTTGATCAAGTTCTATACTAAAAATAAAATTTATGAACTATCTATAGATTAGGGATTTTGAGCCTCATTAATACTCCTTTCATCTCAAAATAATAATTTGTTATTCCATTTTTTATTATCCCAAAATATTAATACATTTTTAAAAATTAATGACTAAAATATAAATTTCTTATTTTGTCATTTCTTTAAATTTATTAACAATACAAAAAAATATAATTATGAGAATTAATATTCTAAAAAATATATATATTATCAAATGATAACTTTAAAAAATTAATATTTTTAAAATGTAATAATTAAACTATCCAAAAAAAAAATTAAATTTTTTTAAAAAAAAAGAGGACTTCGAGACAGGGGAGTAATAATAATAAAATAAAGGGTCCAGCTAATCTCAAGTTGAGATCAAGATTGGACCGTCCAGTTCGGTCTATGGGACTTATTTTTTGGGCCCATTTTGATAATCCGAACCGTTCAATGTGTAGAAATCGTCGAGTACTATATGCTTGTAAAAAATCACGTTGATCGGATATCAATAGTTATGTAATCAATTCAGTTTTGTATAAAAAAATGGGCAGCGAAGCAATTAATAGTTGATAAAAAACTGTTTTATTCACCTAGCTATCGATATCCGATCAACGTGATTTTTTACAGGCATAAAATAAAATATTTTATGTATTGAACAGTTCTATATATTGAACAGTTTGAATTATCAAAACGGAACCCGTAATGAACCCCCACAAACCCAACAACACGATCCAATCCGATCTTGGACTGGAGCAAGCCACTGCCTAAAATAAAATATTGATCACTTGTACATTTTCCACTCCAACAGAAATTCTCCATTTCAAGTTTCTCTACTCTCTCTCTCTCTCTCTCTGTCTCTCTCTCCATGTCTTCAAATTTGACTTCACAAGGGGTGGTCTTCGCCACCGCCATGGCGGTCTCCGGCACCGTAATCCTCCTGGCCCTCCGCCTCCAGAAGTCTTTTCCGGCAACACAATTCCCTATCACCACCCACTGCCCACCACCACTCCCTCGCCCCTGCATCTCTTCAGGTTATCTTTAACTCTCCAGTATTTCATTCATACCATATACGATTTTGGGTAATGTTCAACAAATCCAACTTTGATTGAAAACTTAAATCATTTCCACATATTATTTTTATAAAGAGTGATAAAATTAAGGCTCGATATGTCATTCTCAAATTTTTTTATTTTTTTATTTTTGGGGTTGTAGAAGATTAATTTTGTATGTGCATATATACATGTGAATAAGTCTGGGAACACAAACATTAGTCAGAGAGTATATATAGATATAAATTGTGTGTTAATTTTGGGTGTGTAGTTGGAAAGAAGAGAGAGAAGAAAAAGAAGAAGAGGGTGCACTTTGCAGAAGATGTGGTGGACCCAGTCGGAAACAGTAAAGAGTTTATAAGGAGGCAACAGCACAACAGTGATGATGCTGGTTTCTCTTCAAATTCAAATTCAAATTCAAATTCACCAACAAAGAACAGAGGAGGAGAGAGAGGGAGAGAAGTCCAAGGAGGAATGCCAGCGAACAGGGTGGCACTGTACAATGGAATTCTGAGGGACCGTTCCGTTCATCGCCGGTTGGCCTATTCTTCCTCCTATTGACTTGACTTTGTTGGGACTTTAAAAAAAAAAATTTCTGTACAATCTCCTATCTACCCTCCCCTTTTGCAAAGTGGATTATAATCTATTTCTCAAATTATAATTCACTTTTTTTTTCAAAAAAAATTACTTATAAATAGTTTATAAGTAATTTTTTACCAAACAACTGATCATAATCATCTTTTCAAAATAGCCTACAAAGTCCCCCCTCTTTTTGTGGTGTAGAAATTGATGGGTTGGTAATTAATTGACAACACTTGGTTATTGCACGTGGGATTGTTGTAGCGCTTTAATATTTTCATTTTCATTTTATTTTTGTTTATTTTGGATTTTAGTTTTCTAGATGGTATTTTGGTTTTTAGTTTTTGGATTCAATTTGTAGATAAATTGGATTTGGTTGAAATTTCAGGGGCATTTTTGTATAATTATCTCTCAATTCTCTCTTTCGCGGGTAATTCTATTTAAACATCACACAACTTCTTACATTGATGGGTTGTTAATTAATTGACAACACTTAGTTATTGCACGTGGGATTGTTGTAGGGCTTTAATATTTTCATTTTCATTTTATTTTTGTTTATTTTGGATTTTAGTTTTCTAGATGGTATTTTGGGTTTTAGTTTTTGTATTCAATTTGTAGATAAATTGGATTTGGTTGAAATTTTAGGGGCATTTTTGTATAATTATCTCCCAATTCTCTCTTTTGCGGGTAATTCTATTTAAACTTCACACAACTTCTTACATTACACTTTTTTAATTCTTTCATTTCAGCTCACTTCGCACCATTAATTTTTTAAAATCCTAAATTATCCTCATCTTTTTCAACTCTTCAACCCTCTATCCCAAACTCTATCCATAACCCTAACCCTAACCATCACAGTTAGCCGTCACTCCCTCTCCAGCCGTTGCCTACTCTACCACATATCTTCTCGTTACCGTCTTCCCAATGTCCCTAGGGTTCTCTCTCTCTCTCTCACTTACGTGCGCGCGCGCCCACCAGAACAGTACAGTAGAGAACAGCAAGTCTAGATTGTGATAGAGGATTGGATCACGATGGTGGGGGTGGAGAGTAAGTTGTTCGCGATGGAAGTGATGGAAGATGAGGCTATTTGCGGTGGTGAGGAATCGTCGGTCGAGGAAATATAAGGGATTTGTGGTGGGAAAAGGGGTCGCTAGCGAGTGAGTGGTTGTAAGGGTGGTGAGAGCCAGGATGAGAGGCAGTGGGATAGTGAGGTAGGAAGGTTGTATGGCTGCGATAATGGCTAGAAAGGATAGTCGTGGTGGTGGATGCCGGTGACGGTGGCCAAAGTTGGAAAGTAGGCGGTGAAGGCTGGTGGTAGGTAGTATTGTCGAAAGATATTAGGGGTGGGCAACAGTTTATCCGAATCGCTTAAACCGCCCAATCCGCATATAAATGGGTGGTTTCGCAAACATAATGCGGGCGGATGCAGTTTGAAATATGACAAATTTGCGGGTTGCGGGCGGGTCACGGTTTAAACCCGCAACCCCCAAAAACCGCCCGCATTTTAATTATTATTTTTTATATACCAACTTTGTAACTTTTACAGGAATACCATTATATTCTCTATGACAGTAGGATCCTTATTTTTAAGTATTTCTCAACTTTCTTAATGCCGTAGAATTATAAAGTCCTAAACTTGGTTTATTATATGATTTTCATTGGTGATTCATCTACTTTTTCCTAATAAAATTTTCCTTCTGGTGGTCTACGGAACTTCTAGTTTGATTGTTGATTACTGAACTGACAATTCTAATTGAGTACAACCTTTAATGCATTGATATATATTTTTTTTCATGGCAAAAATGCTAGTGTAGGGTCTCTTTGTTTTGGGTACTTTCATTTAATGCATTGATATTCAATTTTTATTTGTAAACTCATCAGAAAATTGTTATCACAAATATATAAAATGAATCTGATGCCTAAATTCGATGGGAAAAAAATCTCAAAATTTAATTTTTAAAGAAAAAAGTGTAAACCGCAAACCGCCCGCAACCGCCCGCACATTTGCAAACCCAATCCGCACAAACCGCAAACCGCACTGCAGGCGGTTGCGGGTTGACTTTTTCCCAAACCGCATAGATGCGAGTGGGTCAAAACTGAACCGCAAACCGCACAAAATCGATCCGCAAACACCCCTAAAAGATATGTATTGAGAGTTAGGGTTTAGACATATGTCCAAAATGGTAATTTGATAAAGGATATAAGTATAATAAAAAGATTATGAAAATAGTGTGTACTGAAAGATTTGATGATGTGTAAATAAAATTTCTCTTCTCACAAGATCACTGAATTAATTGTGTAGACTTGCCAAGTCCTAGGAGCTTGAGATTGATTAAATTCTGAGATCCTCTACCCTAAATTTTTGTTGTTTTTATTTTGTTTTTATTTTTTATTTTAAAATATTAAATATTTTGTCTTCATAAATTTTGGGTACTAACTAATACTAATAGTATTATAAAATTTTAAAAAAAAAGAAAAAAAAAATTGATGCAAGGAAAATAGAGCTAAGCATGTAAGCCAATAAAACAACCCTAAAACTAAAGAACATGAAGGGATAAGACCCATAATGTAATTGCGACAAAAGATAATAAGTGAAATATAATAAATAAATATAGTCATCTTAATATTAGTGACAAACATATATTTGTTCTATGCACATATGCATGCATGTATGGAAATTTGGCCTTCATATTTTCACAACTCTGGTTCCATAACTCTTTTTCTTTATTGTTATTTCCTTTTGATTAATGTCCTATCAGGAGGAGGTCTTTAAACCATGTAAGAATAAATGATTAGCATGTTTAAACAAATGCATTGTACTTGGTACATGTTAGGTCTCTCCATGATTTATGTAACATTAATACCTCTTTTAAGAGCACTTGTTTGATTTGGTTGTAAAGGGTAGTAGCCACTTTAAATATAATGGGTAATGTAAGGATTTTATTTTTAAAATCTTTTTGGATTGAACAATTCAATTTACTAGGGAGAAGTCCAATTCAACTGATTTTAACTGGTTGACTAGAATTAACTCCATGTGAAAAACTTTTTAACAGAAATGATGTTTGGATTACTACTATGTTAAATTAAGGTATGGGCTCCCAATTTATGGTCCAATTGTTTAGGCCTCGTTTGGGAACTCTCATTTTTAGTCAAAAAGTTAAAAAGTTACTAAATTAGCCAAAAAGCCAACAACTCATACCAAAAAGTCAAAAAGTCATCCAAACATACTAGTTTTTTTTAGCTCATATTTTAGCCAAATAGTCAAAAAGTTACTAAATTAGTATGTTCCTAAACGAGGCTTTAGAAGCATGTATGAACAAAACTGTGCCAAATTGCACAAATTTTTATTTTATTTTATTAAAGTTTCCCATTTCTGCAAGTAAAGGAAGCATGATCACAATGAAAGTTCAATAGAACAATTATTTGGATTTAGTTATTTAAAGCTAGCTTAAGTTTAGAAGCATGATAACAATGAAAGTTCAACTAACTTTTTTTTTCTTCTTCTTTATTTTCATGATGATAGACCAGTTCAAGCGGACCAAAACTCCAACTCCAACTACTACCCTTTGTTATTATTATTATTTTAGCCATAATATATAAATAGAAATTTGATACAGAATATTCCATGCAGAATATTCCATAATATATGAACTTTTTACTTTCAAATAAAATACTCATAAAAAATATATTTACTTAAGAAAATGATATTTTCATATCATTCTTAAATTATTATACTTTTTTTATTATTATTATTAGTAGTGTTTCCTTAGTATATATTTATTTATTTTTTTATAAAATAAATCTTGGCCTTTAAAGCCAAAACATTTGATTGGGGGAATACGTGTCAAACATTGGTTGGAGAAGGCAATGAGGCAAGAAACATGGGCAAGTGGCAACTGAAAGGCGGTAGAGATGGGGTTGGGGTGGGTGAGTTACATTTTTGACATTCTTGTCTGAACAGAATCTCATATGTCACCTTTCATTGTGTAGCCTAACGTTGCCAAAATGATATGGATTTGGTGATGTAGTGATGATGTAGAAATTATTTAAATATATATTTTTTAGGATATTATATGTAGTTGTTGTTGATAATATACGATTTATCTGAAATTTGATTAATTCTTTTTTTAGTAAATTTTATATCTTTAGTAGCACCAATATTTAGTATATTTTGTAAAAAATTACGATATTGTTGACAGTTTGCTTTTAGTATTAGTAATTGATTACCATCTAGTGATATATTTTGAACATAAAAGTGATAATAAAAACTCATAAAAAGGAAAAACTTATTACTTATAATTGCAAAATGTTTTGATTTTAGATCTACTATACTTCCAAAATAAGAACAGTATCTATAGACTTTAATCGTTCACACTTTAATCGTTACCTGAACGTAGTTGGCGTAGGGCTTTGGCGTTGGTAAACTTTCAGTTTACAGAGGTGGCTATTCTCAACATTTTCTTCCTTAGATCAAGCTCAGTACAGATCTGATTTGTTTTCTAAATGTAGAGTAAATTAAAGGTGTGTGTGTGGTTTTGAAAATGCGTTGTATGTGTTGAGGTGCCCAATTGTCTTCCCTTCCTTCGAGGTCGAAAAATATTAGGATGCTATTGGTGATTTTGATAAAAGTGTATTAACTTTTGAGATAGTTCAATGAGGAAGAGATTTATCTTTGGGTAAAGACAATACTTTTCATTATGTTATTTCACGAGAATCTACTGAATTGATGATATCTATAGAATATTTACAGATTTTAATTATGAAAAGGATATTAAATTTTAGGGACATTACAAGAGTTTGTCATCGGCCATCGGTGGAGAACGGTATTGCTTGTTGTTGAATAGAGTACACATGTTATGTGTTATGTTTAAAATGACCTAGAATGATGTGTACATGATGAGATGGATGACGAATGTGCTGCATAGAGGTAACGCGATCCTTCCGGCTAGCAACCGATAAAGCAGGCTGATGGGCTATATTGAGGTAATGCATTCCTTTCGGTTAGCACCCGGTAAAACAAGCAGATGTGTTATATAGAGCTAATGCGTTCATTCCAGTTAGCACTTGGTAAAACAGGCTGATGGTTGCTATGTAGGACTTGGCGAGACCACGAGATATTTAAATGTTCGCAACTTATTAGTTGGTATTGATATATGTGTTGTGATATGTGAAATGGATAGAAATATATGAGATATCCAATTGACTCTCCATGTTCAGTAATCGGTAAATGTAATATTACATAATGACACTGAATGTGAGATTGTGTTTGGTATTCGGTAAATGTAATATCACATAATGATATTGAAATGTGAGATTTTGTTTGGTAGTAGGATTATGTAGACGTTTGGTATAATGGTAGTGCGGATTTTCTTTCAAAAGTAAATGAAGTTGATAAACTCTTTGAATCAAATAGAGAAATTGTAAAAATAAAGATTGTTTTCTTGAAATTGTTAAAGAAGGATTCTTTTAAGGAAAGATATAATTATGTATATATATTTTGGTTATGAAAAGGCACATTACTTATATATTAGCATTCATGATACTATCTATTCATGTGATGTTATTTTTTAGAGTCATTGGGATTCCTATTGGACTATATGTTCATCCCATGTTGTTGATTACTTTTTAGGTGCATGTACGAATGGTTTCTTTGGAGTTGAGATCTACTTATTTGTTGGTCACGGGGCTTAATTTTTTTGTAGACAGGATGCCAATGATATGTATATAGAGGGTAAAACCCTTTTGTTTTTTTGTTTTTTGTTTTTTTTTTAATTTATTATTATTTTTTTTTATGTAAGCCTAAGGGTGTTATAACTAATTATCATTGTATATACAATAGAGAATATCACTGTTTTATTGATTATCCCTATTGCTTCCGCATTTATGTTATGGAAAATGGACTTTAATCAAGTATTTGGTAATGTTATTCAAGTAATAAAAGTCAGGGCATTTTCCTTTTTGTTATTCCGCCACCTTCAACCCAAATTGCCATTGCCATTACCACTTTCAGCCGCCATCTTCAATCATCAGTGACCACCTTTGACTGCCAGCAATTACCTCTAACCATCAAGGACATATTTTTTGATGACCACTGTTAGTCCATTTTTGACAACTCTTCGGCAAAGTGAAATTCCATTGATTTAGCACATTAAATTCTCTGATAAGTCTCTAACAAAGTAAAATTTTATAGACTAAAATTTCTCCAAGTAAAATTTTACTGTCATGCTGAAATTTCCATTGTGCGACAGTGAAAATTGAATTGTTTTGAACAAAAAAATAAATAGAAAAAGAGAGAAGAAGAATAGAAATCAAAGTTATAGAGTGTGGTTACAAACGATGTGATGTGTTTAAGATCTGAACGACGGTAGTAATGGATCTGGAAACGGCGATAACAGATCTAGAAGTGGCAGTAGCATATCTGGAAGAGACAAACAATGGATTTGTAGTCATGAATGACACTTAGTTCATATATAGACTATTGTTGCGAATGGTGGTTGTGAATAGAAGCAATGATAGCGGTAGATTTAGAAGGGCAACGATGGGTCTGAAAGTGATAGTAATGGGAAGATGGTTGAAGTGATGTACACAGAGAGAGAGACAGACAGACAGACAGACAAAAATACGTAAAGAGAGAGAGAGAGAGAGAGATGTATACAAAAAAAATCTAAAATTGTTGTAGTATTTTTAGGGTTTAAGGGTATTTTTGACCATTTATCTCAAAAATTTTTCTTATCCTACTAAAATTTGAAATTTAAGGACATTAACCAATATATAATATTTCAATGTCCCTTAATTCTTATAAAAATATGTAGAGAGATTTATCCCTAATTAGTCCAAATTAAAATAGTTCACTTGCTCGTTGATTGAATTGAACTTGGGTGATTTACTCACTTTTTCAAACTCAAAATTAGAGGGTTAATTGATGAAAAATGTATTTTTATGAGTCTACTAGCGTATGCCCATGCCTAAAGGCACGGTGTAAATAATATTAAGATTAAAATGCAGTTATAAAAATATATTTAACAGACTGTACTTTACAATTCCAAATAAATCAAATATAAAAAAAATTAAATATCAAATATTGCACACCAGCCAGTACTCTACAATTTAAAAGAAATTAAAACTAAAATGCACACCAGCTAGTGCTACTCCTGCCAATCAAATTATAACTACATAAGAAAAACAAACATTATATTGTCAAGACCCACGCTTGACAACACAAAAAAAGAAAAACAAATACATATCAATTTAAGGTTTAGAAACACCAATCCAAATAAATTGAAAGCTACATAAATAAAAAATGAAAAAGAAACATAACAAAGAGAAGATTGTGAAGATCATCAAACCTGCAAGAGCTTCAAAGCAAAATTCAAAAACTCAGAACTAAACCCATTGCTAACTGAAAGAAGTCAGTAATTCCCTCAATTACTCAATTACTCTCCGGAATGTTTAACCAAATATAAAAACCCATCTCACAATTTGAACACACACATACTCTATACTAACTATTAATAAAAAAAATTAGCTTATACAAAATATGTTATTAATCAATCAATAAAAACAAATAATCAAAAAGAGAAACAACCTCGC
>NW_021026223.1:214497-264525 GCF_004153795.1 Camellia sinensis | reverse complement strand
CCGTTGGGGTGGGAAGTGGTTTTTTGGCTAAATGTCATATAAGACTCTGTATTTTCCTAGCTCTTCATTTGGTTTTCCCCTTTGGCTTGACACACTTTTAACTTGGAGCACGAAATTGATCAATTTTGCAATATGCATTCATCGGACTGGACCAAACAGTTGAGTATAGTTCTCTAGTTGTGTGTAAACTTGGTGTTTTATCCAGTTCTTGAAAAACCATTTTGACTTAAGGTTATATTAGTTGCTAAAATCAGAGGGCTTAAGTTTTGCTATTTTTTGAATACATACTTGGGTTTTATATAGCCAAATAGAAAACCAACTACAATTAAAAAATAATATAAGCAAAAAGCCACAACTATATAAGAAGCCAAAAAGCAAGACAATCCATTTCAATTATTACAATCCAATTTACCGGATTAATAAATGATACTGATTACTTGAAAGTAGAAAAATGAAAGAAAAAAATAGGAAAAACACAGCCCATCATTGGATTATTAATAGGAAAAACAACCCCAAAATGTCTGATTTCCTGATTAATCCCTAAAATCAATCAATTTCAATTATAACTTGCTTAATACAATTATAAACTGCTTAATACATTCATAATCAAAAGCATGAACAACAAAATGATTCAAAAATTATAACCTGCTTAATACAGATTTATGGATAAATAATTCAAAAGCATGAACAAAAACAATGTAACAATCAACAACAATAACAATATAACATGCTTAACACAATCCACAACAGGTGGGTATGGAATTAAATTGGAATTATATTTAAATGAAAAAGAAGAAAAAAGTAAAATTATATTTCATTCATATAATTTTAGGGTGTATCATGTACAGACACTAAAAATTCTTGGTTCAAAAGATTGGTATTATCGAAATTGGTTTTCTTCTATAAATTGAAATTAAACAAAACTAAGATGAGCAATATAGAGTAGGGCTGAGGTTGCCAATTAAAATTTTATTCAAGTCTAAGCATATGGGGAAAAAAAAACAAACAAACAATGTATATAATTGGATTGGAGTATATAATAGATATTGGGTGAATCATAATTATGAATGAGCCATAGCCAAAATTAACATTTGAGCCAATTTTGATAGTTGTATTGTTTAGAAGGTAAAAAATACACATTGAAATAAGATTGTGCTAACACATTTCAATTCAATAAACTGGCCTAACTTTGTTAACATTATGCTCTACTTCTTTTTAGCATTCTTATGTTTGGAACTGAAACCAATTTTTAAGAGAACTTATGAAACTATCTTGTTTGCGTTCAATAAATGTAATCTGTTTGTGAAGCTTCATGCTTTATGCTGAAAACCTTTAGGAAGGCATTGTCAGATAATTAGTCTAATAGTTTTTATGCTGTCCTTTTTATCAACTCATAGCTTATCTGATTCTTTTCATGAACTATATTCAGACAGATGTTTTAATGTCTACTTTAAATACAATGGGCTATTTCTTTCTCACTATAATTCTAATTTTTAACAATCAAATAAAAACAAAAGATCACAGAACATTACTTTGCATGTTAAAAAAGGAAACTCAATTCACACATTTATCAAAATAACCCAAATTATTTATCAAAACACTAATCATATTTGAAACACTTCAATCTCATTGATACTTTATTTTGTTCACTGGAATGAGATAAATGATGATTCCCATTACAATGAATTTTTCATTATTCTTTTAAACAACCAAATATGAGAAGTGTAAGGAATCTTTGCACTTTATTATAGAAGATTAACACATAGTGAAAAAAAAAATGTAATGATAGGAAAAATCCAAAAATCAGCAAATTTGACTATCCAAGCCTATATACAACAATTCCTATTTAGCAAAGTTGAGAGCTCTATCCGCTAAACATATGTTAAAAAACTTAAATCCCATCCCAAAAATGTCTGATTTCCTGAGATGAGAAAACAACAAAGAAAAACAACCCATTTCCATTATTCATTCATAATCAACAATGATTCAAGATACAATTATAGCCTGCTTAATCCATTTCAAAAGCATAACAACAAACTAAGCATCACTGTAACAATATAATAAATATATTTTAAAAAAAAAAGAAGGTCGAATGTAACAATCAATCTTCAAAACAAACTAAAATAGATATGTAACGACATAAAATGAAATGAAATGAAATGATGGGTTTTGAAGGTGGGGGTGGGGAGAGGGCTTTGAGCGAGGGAGTTACATATCAGAGCCGTTGGGGTGGGAAGTGGTTTTTTGGCTAAATGTCATATAAGACTCTGTATTTTCCTACCTCTTCATTTGGTTTTCCCCTTTGGCTTTACACACTTTTAACTTGGAGCACGGAACTGATCAATTTTGCAATATGTATTCATCGGACTGGACCAAACAGTTGAATATAGTTCTCTAGTTGTGTGTAAACTTGGTGTTTTATCCAGTTCCTAAAAAACCATTTTGACTTAAGGTTATATTAGTTGCTAAAATCAGAGGGCTTAAGTTTTGCTATTTTTTGAATACATACTTGGGTTTTATATAGCCAAATAGAAAACCAACTACAATTAAAAAATAATATAAGCAAAAAGCCACAACTATATAAGAAGCCAAAAAGCAAGACAATCCATTTCAATTATCACAATCCAATTTACCGGATTAATAAATGATACTGATTACTTGCAAGTAGAAAAATGAAAGAAAAAAATAGGAAGAACACAACCCATCATTGGATTATTAATAGGAAAAACAACCCCAAAATGTCCGATTTCCTGATTAATCCCTAAAATCAATCAATTTCAATTATAACTTGCTTAATACAATTATAAACTGCTTAATACATTCATAATCAAAAGCATGAACAACAAAATGATTCAAAAATTGTAACCTGCTTAATACAGATTTATGGATAAATAATTCAAAGGCATGAACAAAAACAATGTAACAATCAACAACAGTAACAATATAACATGCTTAACACAATCCACAACAGGTGGGTATAGAATTAAATTGGAATTATATTTAAATGAAAAAGAAGAAAAAAGTAAAATTATATTTCATTAATATAATTTTAGGGTGTATCATGTACAGACACTAAAAATTCTTGGTTCAAAAGATTGGTATTATCGAAATTTGTTTTCTTCTATAAATTGAAATTAAACAAAACTAAGATCAGTAATATAGAGTAGGGATGAGGTTGCCAATTAAAATTTTATTCAAGTCTAAGCACATGGAAAGAGAGGGGGGGCTGTGTGTTTTCAAAATTTGAAATCAAAAAAGAGATAAATGGGAGAGACAAATGGGAGTGAGAGAGAGAGAGGGTCTGTTGAAAATGAGAGAGACAAATGGGGTGAGATATTGGCCCTGTTTGGTAGGGCTTATTTCTAGCTTATTTCAGCTTTTAGCTTAATTTAAGCTATTTTGATGTGTTTGGTTCAGCTTAACAATACAGCTTATAGCTTTTTGTAAGTAAAAAATCAACTTATTCTTTGAGTGGGGGAGGAGAAGCTTAATTTATAAGTCAAAAATCAGCTTATGTTCACAGCTATAAGCTATAAGCTGTTAGGCTATAAGTTATAATCACTTTCCCACAGCTCTACCAAACAGGGCCATTTTGAGCCCTTAGATTAAATCAATCTAATGGTCCAAATTTTGACACAGGTATAAAAGTCACATCCGGATTCAAAAAGCCTCTTGCCATATTATATAGATAACTACAAAACTATAAGAACATAAAAGAAACAATATTGCACTATAGTTCCTATTTATCAATTTTAATCACTTTTGTAGGCATAACTCATAAGAGTAGTGATAATAACTGACAATGTTTCCTACATTGTCTTAAAAGGTACATTTTCACAACCATCAATAAATGCATCGTTAGATGGGAGCCTTCAGCCAATGAAAACTGAAACCCAACATGCACAACAATATGTTTCTAGAGATTGTTAGTCCCACTAAAAGAATTGACAAATTTTAGTTCCCAATATAGATTAGACTTTATGTTTCTCTTGATACCATGAGCAGCACCAAACCATGGCATACACCAAAGGAAACGTGTGCCCCCTACTGTGATGAGATACAGAGAGCAATGATTTGAACCCATGTCTCTTCAAAACAAATAAGCATAATTAAACCAACAGGAAATAAATAAATAAATAAAAGGTTTAGTTTATAGCAGGAAAGAGTTTAGAGGTTGTTTTGCATAATTCATTGCCATTGCCTGGTGCTTTTATGATTAATTTGCTATACGTGTTCTCTTTAATAAGCGCAAATTATTTGCATGGTTCTCTAATTTAAATACAATGGGCTATTTCTTTCTCACTATAATTCTAATTTTTAACAATCAAATAAAAACAAAAGATCACAGAACATTACTTTGCATGTTAAAAAAGGAAACTCAATTCACACATTTATCAAAATAACCCAAATCATTTATCAAAACACTAATCATATTTGAAACACTTCAATCTCATTGATACTTTATTTGGTTCACTGGAATGAGATAAATGATGATTCCCATTGCAATGAATTTTTCATTATTCTTTTAATCAACCAAATATGAGAAGTGTAAGGAATCTTTGCACTTTATCATAGAAGATTAACACATAGTGAAAAAAAAAATGTAATGATAGGAAAAATCCAAAAATCAGCAAATTTGACTATCCAAGCCTATAAACAACAATTCCTATTTAGCAAAGTTGAGAGCTCTATTTGCTAAACAACAATTTCCAACAACACATAAAACATATGTTAAAAACTTAAATCCCATCCCAAAAATGTCTGATTTCCTGAGATGAGAAAACAACAAAGAAAAACAACCCATTTCCATTATTCATTCATAATCAACAATGATTCAAGATACAATTATAGCCTGCTCAATCCATTTCAAAAGCATAACAACAAACTAAGCATCACTGTAACAATGTAATAAATATATTTTTTTTTAAAAAAAAAAAGGTCGAATGTAACAATCAATCTTCAAAACAAACTAAAATAGATATGAATGAATAATGAAATGAAATGAAATGATGGGTGTTGAAGGTGGGGGTGGGGAGAGGGCTTTGAGCGAGGGAGTTACATATCAGAGCCGTTGGGGTGGGAAGTGGTTTTTTGGCTAAATGTCATATAAGACTCTGTATTTTCCTAGCTCTTCATTTGGTTTTCCCCTTTGGCTTGACACACTTTTAACTTGGAGCACGAAACTGATCAATTTTGCAATATGTATTCATCGGACTGGACCAAACAGTTGAATATAGTTCTCTAGTTGTGTGTAAACTTGGTGTTTTATCCAGTTCTTAAAAAACCATTTTGACTTAAGGTTATATTAGTTGCTAAAATCAGAGGGCTTAAGTTTTGCTATTTTTTGAATACATACTTGGGTTTTATATAGCCAAATAGAAAACCAACTACAATTAAAAAATAATATAAGCAAAAAGCCACAACTATATAAGAAGCCAAAAAGCAAGACAATCCATTTCAATTATCACAATCCAATTTACCGGATTAATAAATGATACTGATTACTTGCAAGTAGAAAAATGAAAGAAAAAAATAGGAAGAACACAACCCATCATTGGATTATTAATAGGAAAAACAACCCCAAAATGTCCGATTTCCTGATTAATCCCTAAAATCAATCAATTTCAATTATAACTTGCTTAATACAATTATAAACTGCTTAATACATTCATAATCAAAAGCATGAACAACAAAATGATTCAAAAATTGTAACCTGCTTAATACAGATTTATGGATAAATAATTCAAAGGCATGAACAAAAACAATGTAACAATCAACAACAATAACAATATAACATGCTTAACACAATCCACAACAGATGGGTATAGAATTAAATTGGAATTATATTTAAATGAAAAAGAAGAAAAAAGTAAAATTATATTTCATTCATATAATTTTAGGGTGTATCATGTACAGACACTAAAAATTCTTGGTTCAAAAGATTGGTATTATCGAAATTGGTTTTCTTCTATAAATTGAAATTAAACAAAACTAAGATCAGTAATATAGAGTAGGGATGAGGTTGCCAATTAAAATTTTATTCAAGTCTAAGCACATGGAAGGAGGGGGGGCTGTGTGTTTTCAAAATTTGAAATCAAAAAAGAGATAAATGGGAGAGACAATGGGAGTGAGAGAGAGAGAGGGTCTGTTGAAAATGAGAAAGACAAATGGGGTGAGATATTGGCCCTGTTTGGTAGGGCTTATTTCCAGCTTATTTCAGCTTTTAGCTTAATTTAAGCTATTTTGATGTGTTTGGTTCAGCTTAACAATACAACTTATAGCTTTTTGTAAGTAAAAAATCAACTTATTCTTTGAGTGGGGGAGGAGAAGCTTAATTTATAAGTCAAAAATCAGCTTATGTTCACAGCTATAAGCTATAAGCTGTTAGGCTATAAGTTATAATCACTTTCCCACAGCTCTACCAAACAGGGCCATTTTGAGCCCTTAGATTAAATCAATCTAATGGTCCAAATTTTGACACAGGTATAAAAGTCACATCCGGATTCAAAAAGCCTCTTGCCATATTATATAGATAACTACAAAACTATAAGAACATAAAAGAAACAATATTGCACTATAGTTCCTATTTATCAATTTTAATCACTTTTGTAGGCATAACTCATAAGAGTAGTCATAATAACTGACAATGTTTCCTACATTGTCTTAAAAGGTACATTTTCACAACCATCAATAAATGCATCGTTAGATGGGAGCCTTCAGCCAATGAAAACTGAAACCCAACATGCACAACAATATGTTTCTAGAGATTGTTAGTCCCACTAAAAGAATTGACAAATTTTAGTTCCCAATATAGATTAGACTTTATGTTTCTCTTGATACCATGAGCAGCACCAAACCATGGCATACACCAGAGGAAAAGTGTGCCCCCTACTGTGATGAGATACAGAGAGCAATTATTTGAACCTAGGTCTCTTCAAAACAAATAAGCATAATTAAACCAACAGGAAATAAATAAATAAAAGGTTTAGTTTATAGCAGGAAAGAGTTTAGAGGTTGTTTTGCATAATTCATTGCCATTGCCTGGTGCTTTTATGATTAATTTGCTATACGTGTTCTCTTTAATAAGCACAAATTATTTGCATGGTTCAAGGCTAGTCCAACAATTATGCTTAATTTATTCATTAAAAATCGATAATAAATCACAATGAATTATTAATACAAAGGGTCTAGTACAGCTTAGGTGGAGGGCAAAGAAGGCCACCTTCCGCAGGGGGGCTGAGCAAAAAAGAAAGTACTATTTACACCAACAATAACAATGACGAATTAAATAAATAAACAAACAACTAAATAAAACCCATGAACCTTTCATACATGTCTGAACCACTTTCACATGAACCTCAAGCTGCATTGTAACAAACCAATAAAACTATGATATACACACCTATAAGGCTTGATTTTCAGTTCAATTTGGCGTAACAATGTCTGTATCAAGAAATGAACCAACTGAATAGGTTCTGATATGACCATACCCTAAGTTTGCACCAGAGCAAGTGCCTTGAACTAAACCAAACTAAACTAATCCTACCAACTAAAGCCTTTATAAGTCTCAGATTGCAACAGACGAAATTGAACCCCTGGACGGCAAATTTGATCTCAAAGGATTCTGATGAACCCCAGTAGTCACAATACTCCTACTCAATCCAACTCAACTTGTAACACCATTTAGATAATTTATTTTTTACATTAGTTCTAGCCTGTGGATAGTTTGTCTTATAGCACAATCAAAAGTGAATATAAGAGAAAAAAGGCTTGACAATGCTTTTGTGCTCGCATTGATTGATTTTTGACATTGGTTTTCTTTGAGGGTTTCCCTCTCTTGACACAGAAATCAGTCAACTATAAATTGATTTTTAACCAAGAGAAACACTTTACTGACTAAAGATCTGGAAGTTATCTTCAGCCTTTGTTAGATTATCTTGTTGTCTTTCTTCTGTTGTTTCTCATGGCAGGAGAGGATATCCTCCTGCCTTCTCCTTATCATTACACCAATAAATTCAATCTCAAATCAAACATCAACAAATAAATAAATAAAACTATTAAAAAGTATAAACTAAATTTCCTTAAGTATCTCATAAACAAATAGCACAAATATACCTGATTCCAAACCTATGTGATTCTACCACTAACAAAATTTACATGTGACAGTAATAAAATTAGATTGTATTCATCCAAATGAATTAATAATGCTGTAATGTTCTAAACTATTAAAAAACCAGGCATATAAATTTCCTACACAACCAACCAAAACAATGATCAATCACAAACTATAAATAATGTTTAAATGTTTCAATCACATTGTTTCAATACCACACAATGTTTCAATCACAAATTCTTTAATGTTTCAATGTTTCACCGAATCAATGTTTAAATGTTTCAATCACAAAAATTAATGTTGAAATTAATTAATTATAAAATTAGATTAGAGTTTAGTAAAGACTAAAAATTAGAGATTAGAGATTATAAAATTAGAATAGAGTTTAGATTAGATTAAAGATTAGAGTAGATTAGATTAAAGATTAATTAGAGTAAATTAGATTAGATTAAAGATTAATTAATTATAAAACCAGGCTTAATTAATGTTTCAATCAAAAGATTAGAGTAGAGATCATTATCAATAAAGACTAAAGATTAGAGTAAAGATTATCCAAAAATTAAAGATTAGAGTAAAGATTATCCAAAGATTACCCAAAGATAGAAATATAAACACTAAAGAAAAAGCCCAAGTTTGCTCACCTAAACCGTATGTATACCGGATTATTTCTTTGTTGAACACCATTGTTCCCTTTTGCAGTCCCCTTGTTCCTCTTTTGCAACGGCTCCGTCAATTGGGAGACAGAGGGAGGAAGAGAGAAGATGATGAGAGTAATACGGGGTTTGGGGTTCAATCGCCAGCAAGGGTTGGGCGGAATGGGCTCCGATAGAGGTAGAGAGAGTAAGGGGGTGCCGTCGTCAATATTCAAGGGTGTTTGGGGCTGCCACTGTTGATAAAGATTGGGATGGTGGAGAGATGGAGGGAGGAAGAGAGAAGATGATGAGAGAGAATGGGCTCCAACAGGGAAGGTTGGGCTTTAATGGAGAGGGAGAGTGAGAGAAAGAGATGGGGGGTTGTGTGTTTTCAAATTTTGAAATCAAAAAAGAGACAAATGAGAGTGAGGGTCTGTTGAAAATGAGACAGACAAATGGGGTGAGATATTTTGAGCCCTTAGATTAAATCAATCTAATGGTCCAAATTTTGACACAGGTATAAAAGTCACATTCGGATTCAAAAAGCCTCTTGCCTTATTATATAGATATATCTTGAGGTCCAATGATTAATTTGTTTTGATTATAAAGGCATGGTTAATGAAATAAATTGGTGGGAAGTATAAATTATTGCATTAATATATGGATACTCGGTCCATAAATTCAATTAAAAAAATTTTTGTTGCCCAAAGATCCACACTCTAAAATATATTGTTCGTAAGGACAAGTTCCTATAAAATGACCAAACTACCCATATATATAATATATATTATTTCACAAATCAAACCCTAAACAACTCTCTCTCTCTCTCTCTCCCGATCTAGGGTTTCCTCCTTCTATTTTACCGTCGTCGACGGCAACCTTCGTCGCTCCTCCTCCATCCACAAGATCCAGATCCGTATATATAGGGGTTTTACTTAGTCCTTTGGCCATTGTAGGGCTTATGTTGACCATCAACAAAGAAATAGACAATAGGAAACCCCTAATGCTATGTTTGGTTGGGAGATTTGAGGAAGAATTTAGAAAGAGAAATGGAAAAGGTAGGTGAAATATGAATAAAACATATCTATATTTCACTTAATTTCACACACCTTTTCTCTTTGTCTTTCCAAATCTTTCTCTAAATCTCTCAACCAAACACAACATAAATCTCATACTCCTCCGTTAATTTGATCTGATATTCCTTCATTAATCCAATTTAATTTAATTTTTTTACCCAGAGATCCACACTCTAAAATACATTATGCATAAGGACAAGTTCTTATAAAATGACCAAACTACCCATATATATAAGATATATTATTTCACAAATCAAACCCTAAGCAATTCTCTCTCTCTCTTTCTCTCTCTCTCTCTCTTTTCATCTTCGTGATCGAAGCCCAAGGAGGATAAGGAGATTTCGAAGTCGTCGTAATTGTTGAAGTCATCGTTTTCTTCGTCGAAGAGTAGATCTAAGTAGTGAAGTGGTGGTGAGAGGTGGAGGCAGAGAAGTCATCATCAAATGTAGAATTCGAGAAAGCTGAGGTCTTCGTTGAGGTCGTCGGTAGTGGTGGTGGTGGTCGTCATCGTGGAAGAGATAGTGGTGAAGAGAATGAGAGATGAAACAGATAAATTTTTATTTGTTTGAACAGATAGGGTCTGGTTGAAGATTGTTTGTTAGAAAAATCTAATTGAATTTTGAACAGAAGTAATAGCAGCCAAAGATGAAGATTGTTTCTTCTTCTTCTTCTTTTTTCTTAGCTCAAATCTGTTGTTTCTATTGTTGATGATGACGATGATAAAATAGATTGCAGCAAATTAAAAAAAAAATGAATAGATAATAGGATAAAATTGGTTAAAATTTGAACAGATAATAAAATAGGACAGATAATTGAAAAGATAAAGGAAAAAAATTGAACAGATAATTCTTTTGAATAGATAAAAATTTTAAACAGATAAAAAAAGTCCCACGGATAAAAAATTTAAACAGATTAAACAATTTGAACAGATAAGAATTTAACAGATAAAAATTAATTTCAACAGATAATCAACGAAAAGTCAAACAGATAAAAAAAAGCTAATGGTTAAAATTGAAAATAAAATATTTTCTAGGACTTATTACCAAACTACTTTATAAAGTATGGACTTCTCATCAACAAAAAATATCTAACCTCATGCCTTATACCTTTCTTATACTGGGTTTATTACCAATTAATCCTTAATATATATGTATGTATTTTTTTTTTTTCATTTTTTACCCTTAATATTTTTCTATTTATACTTTCTCCCACACTATTATCAATTGCTACCCATTGTCGCCTCTGACTAGTCGGAAAGTCATTGAAAAAATTGTCAGCGATCTGTTGCGGCAAACAAGTAGGCACAGAGATAGATAGATAGGATATGTGAACAAATAAGTAGACTGATAAGTAAAACATGTGAATAGATAGGAATATTACGATATTTCAAATTGCTTTTGGCATAAGGATCCTGTAGAGTAATCCTCTAGAGTGATCTCCTAAAGTGGATAATCGGACGGCTGATATTAATACTCACCAAAACAACGTCGTTTTGGTGAGTATTTTGAAAAAAAAAAAAAAAAAACAGAATCAGGGGTTTCAAAAGGGATTTTAAAATTCCCCTCATATGTATACAGACAGCGAGAGGGCGAGAGTGCGAAAGAGTTCAAAGGAGTGTTTGGGGTTCAAAGGACGAACGGCGGCGGAGGCAGATGAACCACGACAGAGGACGAAGGACGACGAACCACGACGGAGGACGAACGGGGAGCCTGTGACAGCGAATCGAGGTAAACCTGAATCATAGTGAAGTTAGGGTTTACATTTGGCTTCAATTTTTGTAGAAATTAGTCGATTGGGAGTGTTTCGGGTTGGATTTTGTTTGCTATTTGTGTTAGGGTTCCAGATTTGGCTTTAATTTGTGATACCTGTTAGGCTTTGGGATTTGCCTTCATACCTGTTAGGCTTTGGGATTTTCCTTCATACCTATATATGCATTTATTTTGGGACATTACTAGGATTTGCCTATATTCGACGCTCAAAGTCATCAGAAGACTCAAATGAGTTCATACTTTGCCTGTCATTTTGCCCCTCATCATCAACTGTTTAGAAACAGGAATCAGATATAGAATATAGAATTGCCTTTAAAGCTTGTAAAAAGTGCATTCCTATAGGCGCATAACCAAATATGACTAGAGGTTACAGGGTACCATCTCTGTAATAGAAATCTAAAAATTAAAACATGAACTGATGGGCCTACAGGTAACATGTAAATGTGATATTATGGCGTAATTAGGGCAAATGCATCTGTACAATCATCAATTTCTGAACCTTGTTAGCTGGGGTTGATTACTAACATAGTTTGAGCTAGATGTTTAGAGGCTCAGATAAACATGTATCAAATTTGAACTAATTGGACAGACCTATAAAGTAGTAGGAGTATTCTGCTCCCATCCCATGTGTTTAGGAAGGATAGGATGAATGGCTTTTGTTGCCTAGATGCTACTTTGATGAATAATTATTATACTTTTTTTTTTATTTAGTTAGTTCATTGAGTTCTATAATTAGTTAATTGAAGTTGTATTTTGAAAGCTCATATTTTGAAAAAAAACCAAAACACCCCCTTAGATTTGAGAAAATAAGTTATTAAAGTAAGATGCCAAACAACTCAAGTTTGTTAAAAAAGGACATATATTTTGATGACAAGATGATGAATTTTATAGAGATGATTGGCATTTTCATTGGAAAAGCAGTGTTCAACTGGTATTACCAAAACCAAACTAATACCAGCAAAGTTTAGAGCCTTCATGAAAACAACAGTTTCATATAGAAGCATATGAGAGAGTAAAGAGAGGTATACTTTAATGTGAGTGATATTGTCACCATGAAAAAGAGATGACAACAAAATAGGGTAACACAGGCCATCTTATTATAAAGCTTTGCGTTCACATGAAGAAGCTTTATAAAGAGATGACAAGAAAATATATATAAATAATTGAAGAAGCTTTTTATTCTTTTTTCTTTTTTCAATTTTCTTTTCCTTTTTCCCCCCTCTACAAACCCAATATCCATGTATGTGGTATTTTTTTATGCAGATAAACAAATGGCTTCATCTTCTACTAATAATACAAACTTAAGATTAAAGCCAAGGTTTTGTAATTGTGGAAGAACAACTTCCGTGCGTATTGTACGAACCAATGCAAATGGAAATGAAGGACGTGTCTATTTTGTTTGCCCAAGAAAAATATGTAAGTACCTGTTATATAAATGAATCTGTTACTTTTTACAAATTTCATTTGTCCTTTATTGATTAACTGATTCTTGTCCATTGTAGTCTACGAACGACCACTGCAATTACTTCAGGTGGTTCGCAGATGATGATGACGACGACGACATTACCTCATCAACTTCAACCAATGCTGGACCTCGAACAGATTCAAGAACAGAAGAAATGAATGATCTAAGGACAAGGCTTGGTGAGAATGATAGAAGGCTTCAAAGGATGGAGAAGATGTTCAAGGCAATGACTTATGTCATTGTATTTTGTGTATTTTTGTACTTTATCATGTAAATGACTCGGTTGTTAGGTTTTCGAACATGCTATGAATGTAATCTACTTTTCTACTTGTTTTGTATTTTTTTTTTTTGGTGCTTCAAAATCTGATGGCTTGCAAAAACAAGTGTATAACAAGTTTGTTCGAGATGAAATGTGTTGAATGAACAGTTTGTGAAATCTATTGAGTTATGTTGGTTGCTTAACAGTGTGTATTATATGTGATGGTTTGAACAAAACAGGTATATTAATTAACAGGTTGAACAAGTTGAATAACGAGGTGTTCAATGAACAGGTTGAACAGGTTGAAGGTGTATAACAGGTTTCTTTGAGATGAAATGCGTTGAATTTTTAAAGTGGGTATTGATTATGAACAGTGTGTGAAATCTTTTGAATTATATTGGTTGCTTAACAGTGTGTATTATATGTGATGCTTTGAAAATGTTGTATGAAATGTTCAATGCTGTATAACAGGTTTCTGAAATTCAGGTTGTTCATGACCAACATTTTAACAAAAAAATTTATTTCAAATATTTATTTCAGAAAAAACTAGGAACTCATTTACTAATATAACATATTTATATTGACAAAAAGATGTAAGATGCATTTAGCACTCTGGGAAAACATAATAAATAAAATTAGAGAATAAGTACGGGACCTTGCAGCTTCAAAGATCACACAGATTGCACTTAAACTTTGACATATAACATATTGCACATGATATCCTACAAGCTAAACAAAAATGAAAGCAGACTCTTTTTGCTTGTTTTTGACCATGCACAATGACAACAAAGAGAACGAATACCTACACAGAGAGAGAGAGAGAGAGAGAGTAAATTGAAAACCTAGATTTCCTAAGTCAGATAGAGAGAGAAGCAGGGGTGATAGATTAAATTAACTGATTTGATTCAATTCATTTAGTGATATCATTAAACAGAACATAGAGTGATGATTACCAGACGAAGCAAAGGAGCTTCGGGATCCGCAATGCGAGTTAAGGCTATGTCAGAGCTAAATAGATCCGACTCGGCTTGAAATCGGAGAGCAATGTCGGAAATTAGAGAGTTTCAAATTGCTAGAATGAGCAGAAATTTCGACGGATTTGAAGGCGACGAAGATTGATCCGACAGCGGAATAAGCAGCCGTGGAAGCTCCGGCGATTGAAGAAAGAGAGAGAGATGAAGAAGAAGAAGATCGCTACAATGTGTTGTGGTTGATTAATTTGCTTTGGAAGCTCCGAAGAGTGTGAGAATGGCGATGCATTTGAAGAGCTTTGACTGTGGCCAGTCAGATTCGAGCGAGAGAGGGTGGAGAGTCAAAAGAGAGTCGAGCGAGAGAGATTTTGAGAGAGAGAGAGTTCATACAGAGAGATTTGGGAAATAAGTGAAAAAGGGGAGATAGTTTTTTAACAACGCGGGTCTTCTTTTTTTAATGTAAAAGTGATTTTTTGCAACCACTAAATCATCCGTCGCAAAAAAATAAACGCAAAAAATCATATTTCTAGTAGTGGCAACAGTTTAATGAAAGGTTTTGAATATTACATATCCAACAAAAAATTCACAAAAATTCCCAAAACAAAATAACGCTAAGATGTTGGCGTGTGATCCACATCCCCATGCCCACGGCCACACCCACAACCACGACCATATAGTACCTACAAAAAAATAAAATAATATTACATCAAAGGAACCATAAAATAAAATGGAACTTTAAATGAATGAATGACAAAATAAAAGAGGAAATGTGAAAAATAAATTACTTGACTACATGCGGGACTATTTGAAGCTTGCGAGTGATAACTACTTGCATTGTTAAGCAATGCTTGATAGGTTCCATGGACGGAATACATTGATGGCATTGAAAAATGCATATTGTGATGAAGAAAACTTGGCTGCAACAATAACAAACACATATCAATTTAAAATGATAATAGTCACCCACAAATCCTTACTAAAACTTTTTATTAACCAACTTACATCATAGGCGGGATACATAAATTGAGACGAAGAAGCTCTAACTTGAGGAACACTCGGCGAGAATGGACGAAGTTGAGGAGCACTTGAAAATAAAGGAGCCGACTGAGGAAATAAGGAAGGTGCTTCAGGAGCACTTGCCGAAATATGGGAGGAGTTTGAGGAGTAACAGACATGGAAGTTTGAGAAGCATTATGTGAACTTGTTTTATTTTTCTTTGCCAACGCAAGCTCCAAACCACCTTTTGTCCGCCTTTGTCCCTTGCTAGTGCACTCTCTTCTCTTGAGTCCTTTTGCTTGAACTACATTTTTATCCACTACACCATCCACTTCAAAGCTTTCAGGGCATGTGTTGGGGGGGCTTTCTTGTTGAACAGTATCTAAACAAGGCATATCGAATTTTGCGCTTAACATGGTTTCAATGTCTGCAATTAATTCATCCGCTTTCTCGACCGTCAAATTATATGTTTCCTCACTTTCAGAAGCTCTACATGCTACGGATCTGAATATTGCCATCAATGACCTATAACGTGAAGTTTGATGCAATCTTACATTAACCTGAATATCATACCCACACCTATCTTTCACATTTTCAGATCTTGCTTTTTTAGTCCATCTCTTCAGAATATATTGTGAAGGAATCTCTTTGAATTTGAGTCTTTCTCTAAGGATCTTCAAACAATGACTACACAAAATGCCCTTCATTTCAAACTTCCTATAATTGCAAGTGACCGAATCATCACACTCCTGCCTCACTTTCCTCACCTTTATACCATCACTATCAAGAACCGTATAAACGGTACTCTTACCATCATTTTCAATTTCTTCAATGTTGACTTCAAGGGACTTGACATACTCATCCTGAAATTCTTCAAAAATTTTATTTGTGTAAACATCTGCAGCTTGCTCCATAATCTTCACTTTAATATTCACCCTTGGTAACTTTTAGCATAGAGCATATTCGGCTTGTAACTCTTTGTACCTCTTCTCAAAAAGAACTCGAACAAAATGCATGAAAATTTGCATTAAGTTATGATCAGACTGAATGAAATTCTTCAAGAAAGCATTAAAGGATTCACTAAGTTGGGTGCTACTCATGCCCGCACCCCATGCATTTTTAACATATGGCCAACCCAATTTTTCCTTGACCCCAAATGTTAACTTCAACCAATGATTATCTCTTACTTTATACTTGTCAAGCATTTCCTCCGATTTTAACGTAAACTCTTCCTCATCCTCAATGTCGTACATAAACGTGGATAAAACACTCTTCATCCCCTTATCCTTCACCGCCTTATCCTTGAAGATAGAATTTGCATGCCTTAATGCATTTTGCATCAAATGCCAAGTGCAAAGGCGGTGGGTTGTGTTAGGCATGACAATAGGTATGGCCTTAGCCATTGCAACATCCTGATCCGTATAAATTGTTTTTGGAGCCTTACTTGACATTGCCTCCAAGAATCTTCTAACAAGCCATACAAAAGAATCAGCGGTCTCATCATATATCTAAGCTGCACCAAATATCACAGTTTTCCTATGATGGTTAAATCCAACAAAAGACGCAAATGGACTATGTGCACTATTTAACTTGTAAGTAGTGTCGAAAGTCACAACTTCACCAAATTGCCCATAATCCATGATCATCTGAGCATCGGCCCAAAATATGTTTGTAATCTGCTCCTCGTTATCTAATTGGACCGAGTAAAAAAAAGATGGATTCTCCAATGATTTGTCACGAAAATATTACAAAATGCTACATGCCTCCCCATATGCTAAACTGTTTTGCCTCTTCGTTCTCAAATAATTTTTTTGGTCCAGTTTTGTGAACCCAAGTGACTCCCTTCCACCAACTTCATTAACCATGAGCTCAAATGCAGCATTAAAACGGATTCCAGATTTTTCGACTAAATCTATTTCAGTTGCCTGTGATGCAGATATCTTCCTTTGGGATGGTAACATATGCGTACATTCTGTTGGTACAAAGATATGATTATGTTGTTCAACAAAATCACTAACAAAAAATTTCTGCATATTCCTATCCCACTTAATGACAAGTCGAGCTTGACAACCAGTCTTCACTTCTTGCCTAGGATTTTTTGTTAATAGATCTCGCTTGTCGACAACCCAAAATCCCTCCTTATTACAAACAAATTGTCTTGAAGTGATTTGCCCCTCTTTGCTCTTGTTTACATAGCCCCTTCTAATACTAAAGTCCAACCTTCCTCCATAAGTATTATAGAAATCATATGCTTCTTGTTCTGTATCAAACGTCATGCAAACTCTAGGCTTCCAATCACACTCACCCCCGTCATTCTCATGATTGTTAGGTTCCATATCAATGTGCCAAGTCACTTAAAAAATAAAGAAGTGCTCAATATTAGCATAAAAACTGTAAATTATGTTTGCAAAATAATACAAACTGAATAAGATAATCAACAAATAAAAGAAATTAGATAATCAAGGCAAACAAAAAGAAATAGAAATTAACAAAAACCAAATGCAAAGTGCAATATGCTATCTTTGTGGTTAGAGTTCCAGTAATAAACTTCATTTCAGGAGGGTCAAACTTTATCAATAAAGTAGGATAGAACATAAATAAAAAGAGTGGATGCCATTTATATATGAATGGAATTTGGGCTATGATTAATGTCAAATAATTTCTTTTGCTACTATTGCTTGGTGGAGAAGGGCACAAATGATACATTTTGCATTAGCTGTAAAACTTGAAGAATGAGCCTTAACTCTTATGAGCCTATAACAAAAACTACAGAACGTCATAACAAGTTTCTAGCTTGTATGTTTGTTATAGAGATTTATCTACACAATATGTTTGTCAAGTTTCATTTTATTTGAAATTCTATCAGAAGAAGAAAGAAGCACCTATAAAACACATTGAGGAGCAATCCCGTTGAAAAAAAAAATTGCTGCTTGCCCTCACAAATTGTTGAACCTTCTCAGATGTTGCCAGTGGTGGACGTTTCTTTATATGTTCCTTTAACCCAATTAATGAATATCTGATAAAAAAATACATGTAATGACTACAAAGAAAAACAATGACTACAAGGAAACTTCAGGATGTAAATTGCCTATGTCCACTTAAGAAACAGGAAAAAAAAAAAAAAAAAGTTTGACAGAGAAATAATCTGGTTAGATTTGCATACAGAGATGGGAGAGCTTTACGTTGACTTACATAAGCATACAGAGCTGAACCCATTTTTTTCCTAAGGTTGCATATACTGTGTGTGTGTATATATATATATATATATCTATTATCACAGGGATTGAGCAATATATATCAACAAGATTGAAGCAAGATTTGTGTGGAGCAATATATATCAGCAAGATTTCAGCAAAAAAGGCAAACATAATATAATCACCTATATTTTCTTCAAACGGTTGAAGCAAGGGCAACGGCCACGGCGGCGGCAGGACAGTGGCGACAGCAGGACGGCAGCAACGGTGGGGCGACAGGAGGCCAACTCTTCTTCGCTCTCTCGTTCTTTCTTTGATTCTTCTCGCCGTCTGTATAGCCGTCTTTATACATATGGAAGGAATTTTGAAATCCCTTTTGAAACCCCTAATTCTGTTTTTTTTTTTTCAAAATACTCACCAAAACGACGTCGTTTTGGTGAGTATTAATATCAGCCGTCCGATTATCCACTTTAAGAGATCACTCTAAAGGATTACTCTAGCGGATCCTTACGCTTGTTTTTGTCCTTCTGGACCAAAAAGAACAGAACTTGAAACAATTGGTCCAAAAGTTGGAAAATTTAACTTTCAGCCCAAAAGCCTAAAATTAAAAATATATTTTGTTTAGTTTGATTTTTTAAAAATTATTTTTAGACAAATTTTCATTTATCTTTAATGATTTTATATTTTATATTTTATTTTATATTTATTTTTTACTTCATAGATTCATCATAATTTTTGTTATTTTTTTGTAAATATTTTAAAGTATAAAAAAAATTTAAAAACAATTATCTAAAACAAATAAAAACCATCGGAAAAACAAATTGTGAAAAATCCCACAAAACAAATAAAATATGTAAAAATAATTATGAGCAACTAATTTGGTGGTCTAATAAAGTAACCGCTTTTGGAAGGCAAATACAGAGACAAAAGAAGGCACTTGTAGCAGCATCGTTTTCTTTCACCATACAACTTTAGAGCATCACATATCTTTTTTTTTCATTATCGAGTGAAAATTTTCATTTGATATTCGAATAGAAGATTTTGAGATTGTATCAAAATGACAGTCGACCAGGTAGATGTCCTGTCAATTGATCGATCAGTGTATTTGTTTTATATATTTTTTACAAAAAGGTGATTATTATGGAAAATAGTGAAAATTTAGGTCGTGTTTAATATAGTTCTAGAATTAACGTTTCAAAGCTTAATTTGAACACGACATTTGTTTACGTATTTCAAAACTTAATTTCACGTTCACTTTTGAAAACGCAGTCGAAAGCAGGAAATTTGGACTAATCGATAGTCCAGCCGGTTGACCGGAATACTGCAATTTTTTTTTTTTTTGCAATTGACATATATTAATTTTTATATATTCGAAAAAAATATTTTCCGAATTTTAAATTTTTTTTATGTGTTTTAATAGAATTTTGAATTGTATGTTTAGTTATGAATTGTAAGTTTTTATATCAAATATCATATGTCACATCAAAAATTTTCCACTTAATTTATAAAAAATTTCAAAACTTTTTCACCAAACAAATTGTCCACATTCAAATCATAATTTCAAAACTCACAAACTCAAAATATAACTCATACTCTCAAATCACAGTTAGAAAGTTCTACCAAACGCAACCTTAATGCCTATGAATAGTGATTTGATGAAAAATTTCAAGGGTCCTCAATTTGGTAAAAAAAATTTGAAAAAATAATTAATCAGCTTGTTTGTTTTCATTTTTCAAAAAGTACTTTTCAAAAAATTCTACTTTCTTATTTTCCGTACTTTTTTGTTTTTACTAAATTTTTTTAATATTTTAAGTAATTTTTTTACTTTTTAGACACACCTAACATAAATATACCTAAAAAGTAAAAAAAATATTAAAAAAATCTTATAAAAATTCACTAAATATCAAAAATACAAAAAAATGCAAGAATTCAGTACATTTTTTTTTTATATTTTTATGTATTTATTCCAAACCAAGCCTCAAGTCCCATCAAATAGGGTCGGCTACATGAATCCTTCTTCTTCACGCGGCCCTATCAAAGGCCATTTCATTAGTCAAATTAAGTAGATTCATATCTCTATTTAAAACGCTAGTCAACGTTCATCTAGGCCTACCCCGTCCCCTAACACTTCCATCTACCGTTACAGTATCGCATCTCTTCACTACTGCCTCTGTTGGTTTCCGTTGAATATGACCAAACAATCTCAAACGATTGTCTTTCAACTTATCTTCTATCGGTGCTACTCCTACCCATTCCCGAATACACTCATTCGTAATCATGTCTTATCTAGTCTTACTACACATCTACCTTAGCATCCTCATTTCAGCCACACTCATCTTATCTACATGTTGTTTCTTGGTTGCCCAACACTCCGTCCCATACAACATAGCTGGTCTAATAGCCATTCTATAAAACTTACCTTTTAGTCTAGTGGGTATCGTTTATCATACCCCAGACGCACTTCTCCACTTACACCATCCCGCCTTAATTCTATGGGTCACATCTGCATTATCTCTCCCGCTGTTGTGACAATCGACCCTAGATAACGAAAATGTTCACTCTTAGGCAATTCTTGGTTCTCAATCTTCACTTCTTCTCTACTTTCATTGTTACTGTTACTAAATTTACACTCCATGTATTCTGTCTTAGTTCTGCTTATCCGAAATCCTTTAGATTCAAGAGCTTTTCTCAAAATCTCTAACTTGTGTTAACTCCTTCTCTAGTCTCATCCACTAGCACAATATCGTCTGCAAAAAGCATGCACCATGGCACGTCATCCTGAATATTTATCGTCAACTCGTCAATAACTAAAACAAAAAGATAAGGACTTAAGGTAGATCCTTGGTGTAACCCTACAGTGATAGAAAATTCATTTGTCTCTCCAGCTGGCGATCTAATGGTGGTCACTACCCCTTCATACATGTCCCTAATCACGTCAATGTAATCTTTTGTCACTCATTTCTTCTCTAACACCCACCATATTATATCTCGGGGCACTCTGTCATATGCTTTCTCAAGGTCGATAAACACCATATGAATGTCTCTTTTCTTTTCTTTATACTTTTCTATTTCTGCAAAAAGCATGCACCATGGCACGTCATCCTGAATATTTATCGTCAACTCGTCAATAACTAAAATAAAAAGATAAGGACTTAAGGTAGATCCTTGGTATAACCCTACAGTGATAGAAAATTCATTTGTCTCTCCAGCTGGCGATCTAATGGTGGTCACTACCCATTCATACATGTCCCTAATCACGTCAATGTAATCTTTTGTCACCCATTTCTTCTCTAACACCCACCATATTATATCTCGGGGCACTCTGTCATATGCTTTCTTAAGGTTGATAAACACCATATGAATGTCTCTTTTCTTTTCTTTATACTTTTCTATTACTCTCCTCAAAAGATAGATCGCTTCCATTGTTGACCTACCAGGCATAAACCCAAATTGATTCTCTGACACCTCTGTTATATCTCGCAATCGGCGATCCATCACCCTCTCCTACACTTTCATTATATGATACATTAGCTTGATTCTTCTATAGTTGTTACAATTCTGGACATCACCTTTATTCTTATAGATTGGCACTAAAATACTCTTTCTCTACTCATCTGGCATGTTCCTAGTCAACAAAATTTTGCTAAACAACCTAGTTAACCAACTAACTCCCTTTTTACCCAAACACTTCCAAGTTTCAATAGGGATATCATCGGGTTCTAAAGCCTTATTTGATTTCATCTTCTTAAGTGCAATTTCCACTTCAAAGTTCCTGATCCTGCAATAGAACCTATAGTCTTGGTTTATCGTATTACTGGCTATTTCTTCCCTTATTGTCGTACCTCCATGTTCCTCATTTAATAGTTTCTCAAAATAATTCTTCCATCTTTCCTTAATCTCATCATCCTTCACCAATACCTTAGAATTCTCACTCTTGATGCACTTTACTTTATTAAAATCTCTTATTTTCCTCTCTCGTATCTTAACAAGTTTGTATACCCTCTTCTTTCCCTCCTTACTATCTAGTCTAGTGTATAGGTCATCATATACTTTCAACTTGGTCTCTCTCACTACTTTCTTGACCTCCTTATTAGCTAATCTATAACTCTTAAGGTTTTCCTCAGTTCTATTATTCTGTCACTTTTTAAAACACTCTTTTTTTGCCTTAACTACCGCTTGCACCTCTTCCCTCCACCACCAAGTTTCCTTAGAACTGGGTCCCGTTCCTTTCGACTCTCCAAGCACTTCCCTTGAGATTCTCCTCATACAATTGGCCATCGAGTTCCATTTTTATGTATTTATTAATTTTTTAAAATATTTTTTTATAAATTTTTTACTTTTTAGATACATCTAAATAAGGTGTATTTAAAAAAGTAAAAAAAAATGTTTAAAATTTTAAAAATATTCACTAAAAACAAAAAAATACAAAAATAAAAAAATTCAATTTTTAAAAAATTTAATTCAAAAAACTCCAACCAAACACAGTGATAGTTGTTTTTTTTGTCAAATTTAAATTTGACAAAGAATTGATGAACGATGTATATATATATCGACAATGCTACGTAACTCAAATTTTGTGGTTCAAAAGTGGCTCAAATGGTCAAAACGACGTCGTTTTGAGTACAGAACAACATAAAAATGGCCAAAACGACGTCGTTTTGACCATTTGAGTCACTTTTGAGCCACAAAATTTGAGCTACGAGACATTTTCCTATATATATATATCCATCTATACATTGGTCTTTGCGTTCATAATTATGGGTAACCCTACAGATCAGTATCATTTCCTTTTCAGATCCTTCTATTATTGAAGCCCTTCGATTTGATTCGATGAGTCCGCCTTACCATCTTCGTTTCCTCATCTATATTTAGCCCTGAAAAAAAAAAAGGAAGAGAGAGAGAGAGTGAGAGAGATGATTTTGTACACTTCATTCGCCGCTTGGACCAATCACTTTTTCGCTTGTATGGGGTAAGTGCTTGCTTAGTCCTTTTTTGTTTTTTTTTTGAACGGCTTGCTTAGTACTTGATTTCACCTCCTCAAGCTGGTATTTTACTAGGTATTTCTATGTTTGGATTCTGTTTGGATGCTGAGAAAATAGGGGAAGTAGACTCCTAATTATTTTTTTTCACTAATTTGGGGATGTGGGAACTGTTGGCAGCTGTTGAGTTGTTTAGAAATTTAAACAGCATTAATATTTTTTTGATAAATTATATGATTCAAAATAGTCAATATAGATTTTGAATTTAAGTCTGATGGAATGACCTGTTTTGTTGAAGACATATTTCCTTGGAGGTTAAATGTTGGTTTCAGAAGCAATTTTTGGGGGCCTTTTAGAGCAAAAAATTACATTTTTTTCCCCTTTCTTTTGGTCTTGATTTCCTCCAAGATCATGGATGGTGGTTATTAAATGCTGACCAAGAACTTGCTTCGTTTTTGATGTGATATACATGATAGAACACATTTATGCTTCACATCAAATTGGGAAGGAAAAAGATAAAATAAAAAATACACCACTTATGTTTTACCTTACAGGGAGAAACATAGATGTGGAGAAAAGTAGTATCTTGATTAAAAATTATGTCCTAATTTTCTTGCATCATATGATACTGACTGCTGTTTTAAAAGGAACAGAACCACCAACAATTAGGCCTCATAAAAATTACCCACTATAAGAATTCTGAAGAAACCACCTTCCTTCCCATATCTAACTTGTAAACTGTTTTTTCGTTGATCGAACATTCCAACATAAGTTAAATAACTTTAGGAATTCAAACCGAGCTTCAGCACATAAGTTGAGTGGTAACAGAAAAATAATTGCAAATCAGGGTTTTTCTTGGTGCTTTACTGGTTTAGACCTTTGCCGTGCCATAGCAGAGAGCTTCTGCTGAAGGTAGTTGCGCTCTGCAAACCTTAGCATTAGTCTGTTATAGTTTGAGCCAATGATGGATGAATCTATCTTAAAGATGCAAGCTGTAGGAAAGAAGAAAAGACCTGAACGCCATTAATGGTGTTGACATTAACTGAAAAAGTTTGGAGAAACTTGAGGTTAAAGGCTTATTAGGGTTTGAAGTATTGGACTGTGCTGTTGATTGGTATGCTTAAATTCTAATACTGTACATGACAAAAAGTTTTCCTTCGGTAGGAAGTACGTGATGAGATATAGGGGCAATTATGGGAAGAGCACATCTATTGTTGTGAAAATATGAGAGTGGTTTAGATTTTTTTTTCTGGGGTAATATGAAAGAGTTAAGCCTAATTGCTTCTTCATAATGGTGCCTCAACATTCTTCTAATTACTAAATTTATGTGTGATTGAGATGACCATGGTCTGGTTTGGTCATTATCTTTTATTTGAAACTTTATTACATGGTCTATCTTTTCTATTGAGGCTTGTATATGTAATTAATTACATGAGTTTATGGTCAGTGGTAATGCATGAGTGGCTATAATGGCATTGATGTTTAATAGGTTTTCTTTTTTTTCTTTTCTGTTTTTTTAATAAATAAAATTGCTTAAAGAGTGGATAAAAAACCATTGAAAAACTTCATTATGGACCTGTTGAACTTGTTGATGGACTGCAAACCTGACTTGAGTAAGACTATATAATGGAATGGAAAATTTTGATTCACCTGACTTTTCACAATTGCTGGACAAAGGGTTCAAAAAAGTAAGAAAAATAGTACTTTTTTCTGGGTTTCCATGTCTACGGCTGTTTTGAGCCTTCTTTTGATTGCATCTTCTAGTTGCCATATTCGCTTCAATGAATCACGTCGTGCTTTATTTTCCACAGCTGGTAATAATTAAATTGATAACAGTGATTATTGATGTTTTACCACAATATATCCAATGACAACTACTTGCTGTCATTTATTCATCTACTTTTCTTTATTTTTATTCACCTAGAATTACAGGTTCCTTTGTGGAATACAGTTCAAAGCATTTTGAGATTTGCTTTGAAGAAACCTTATTAGGATGCCTAAATAAGTTTTCCGTACATTGAGGTTGCATTTACCTTTACAGATATTTTAGAGAGATTTTCCTTTAATCATCTATGAGTAGCATTTTCTTGGGTAGAAAAAAAAAAAATTCTCTTGCAAAATAAGGGATCATTATGAAATTGAATGGTTCATAAACATGCTTTCAAATATTCATGAACACTTTAATGACTAGACTGCAGATGTTGTGTTTGGTTGATATGAAAACATTGTTAGTTCTGGCCACAAACTTGGTTTGCCTTGCTGCTGGAATTTCTTGTATATGTGGATAAAACTGAATTGTAACAGAGCAGAGGTTGTTTTGGATGCTATACCAAACCCACACCGATTATTGCTGTGGATGAGCCATCAAAGGGACTCAGAATTCAAGGGCAAACGGTGAAGAAACCCAGTGCATCGGAAGATTTTTGGAGCACCAGCACATATGAGATAGAGAATAGTGCAGTTCAATCTCAGAGAAGCCTTTCATCTATCAGCATATCAAACCAGAGCCTGATGCACAATGGTGGCACTGGCAGCACTAGCAACCATTCAGAATTTGTAAACCATGGTAAGTTTTATGTATTTGATATCCTTTCTTCTATTAAATCACGCCCAGCCATTGATCTATAATCTACCTTTTGTGTATGGTGTCCATGTAATTGTGGGCTTAATTCTGCTACTCGTGTGACATCATGGCTTGTCCTGCTACCTACGTTACATGGACTTAGGTGTGGGTATCGGGTGCGGGTGTGGGTTCGGGTATCGGGTACGGGTGCGTATCTAGGGGTCGAACACTTCAAAACTAAAAATTGAGGTGGATATGGGTATGGGGATACGTTAAATAGTTATTTTTAAAATATATTTATTATATAAAGATAAGTTAAATAGTTATTTTTTAAAATATATTTATGATATTTTATTTTGTATATTTTTTTTATTGATAGTATTTTTATTTTAGCTATATAATTTGATCTTTTATTTTTGATTGACATATATATATATATAATATTATAAATAAAAAATTATAATAAATAAGGAATAATAAATTATGTTAAAATAAATAAAAAATACAAATTACATATTTTATTTTATAGATTTTTTTAGATATTTTTATTATATATGATTTAATTAGATTTCTTTTAAACAATTAGATGATTTATTTTATTTATTATATGTTAAAAAGTTAAGAAATAATAAATTTTGTTAAATTATATTATATATATAAAAATTTTAATTTATAAATTATATTATATATATTATATATGATAAATTCTATTATATAAAACAAATTCTATTAAGAGAGAGAGAGAGAGAGAGACCATCGAGATCGACAGTGAGAGAAGAGAGTGACGAAGACGATTGAAGCCCTAGTCTCCCCCCTAATCGCAAGTATGCCACCGTATCCACTTTCTCCATGCCGTATCCCGGCCAGATTCTATACCCGTACCCGTGTCGTGTCATGTCGATACGGGTACTTCGCCAAAACTGGCGAGTCGGTGTAACGTGGCCTGCTGCTATTCATTATATTGCTCCTGTTGTTAATTTTTATTTTTCTATTATTATTATTTTATCTTTTTGGGAATTTCGTTATCTTATTCTCTAGAAGTATGTAGTGTAAATCTTGCTAGTTTCTTTGATTGCAGGCCTTCTTCACTGGAATCAGACCAGACTTCAGTGGATGGAAAATAAAAGGTGTGAGAGCCATAGAGAAGTTCGCAAGCCCACTTTAAGGTATCTGCTTTGTTTCTTATGTTTCCTTCTAACTGTGGTTGGATATGAGTGATGGGTGTAGATATCATGTGAACAAAATTCTATAATACACAATTTGGAAGGGTGATCTTGTGTGGGGCCAGTTGATAGAGGAAACATTATACCTTTATTGTTCAATCGTTTATCAAGCCTCTATCGCTCATGATCCCTATCCTGCCTTTTATATATATATATATTGATGTAAACTTTTCCCTCCCAGCCTGTGTTTCTTATCCTATTGCCAACTGATTGTGTTTTTGCAGTTGGAATGCGACTTATGAGAGCGTGCTTGGAAATAATAAACGTTTCTCCCAACCAATCCCTCTCCCCGTAAGTCAGCACTGCAATTTGGTGATTTGATCAGTTCTGTTAATGTTATACCTGGTAACTTCGGACTTTTGCTAACAGTTGTTGGGCTCCTTCTGGCAGGAAATGGTAGAATTTCTATCGGACATATGGGAGCAGGAGGGCTTGTATGATTGAGGAACTCCTGGATATTGTATTAACTGTTTTGTATATGGTAAGTGTCGGTACTTATCTGCATACAAGAAAAAAGAGCAAAAGATCAAAGGGTTTTACTGATATGTTGTATGCCAGTTGCAATGTCACAGACCAATGTTCAATTTAACCCTTTTTCTTTCTTTTTTCTCCTTTTTTTCCTGACAATCCTTGTACATGCCTATTTCAATATGTATATGCCCCACAAGTGTATCTCATATATGGAAGCATTCTCCCTTTGATGAATTATTTTATAAATATAATGAGATGCAAGTGACCTGTCTTTGGGTTTCCTTCACTTGTGGTTGATCGTGTCCATGAGTTCGAAAGAGAAATGTGGAAAAGAAGAGAGTGTGCTGCCAAACAAATTGGCTGCCTTTGGGTAGGTTGGTTGTTTGATGCCTTTGTTGTTGAAAGAAATGCTTATATGTGACCTTTATTTATTTATATAGTTTCATAACCAGCCCTAAAATGTTTTAGTATTAAAATTTTGGCACGGTTTTATTAGCATTTCGGAAGGATTGCATTAAGTTTTGCTCTTGAAAGCGAGTACTCCTATATTGTTGATTAATATATGTTATGCAGACACATTGTAGATGTTTCATGTATATTTCTTTTACTAAATGAAAAAAATTAAACATTTGTCTCACCAATTTGTCCGAAGCCACCTATTTTTGTTCAAGCAGAGAACATAGTCTTAAAATTTTGTTCTCAGGTTCAGGTATTTTGGTTAGGCAGTGCTAAATGCAGTAATTTCTTTAGACTCGTGATTGTGCTCAGGTTCAGATGTTTCACTTTTAACCTAATGATTTTATAATCATTGTTGCTTTTAGGTTCGTGATTCGTGATTATGTCAAAGTTTCCTTTTGGCTCTTGTTTGCTGGGCATTCGTTTCCTGGATCTTTCAAGATTAATGTTTTAGTGCATGAAATTTCTTTATGCTTATCCCAAAAAGAGAGTTGTTCTGGTTATTGAGAGTTTTTGAAAAGTCTCTTAATCATGTATTAGGGCTTTGTCCTAGATTTTCTTGATTATGTCCTAAGATTTGAAGGGAAGATTATATGAGCATTTTCTTGTATTTACTATTGCAAGGGTCCTTTCTAGGTTTCCTTGTAGAGTCCTGGTCACTTGAATAAGATTGGGAAGCTTTCTGTCCACATGTAGGCTTCAAGAAACAGTTGCCCAGAAAGCAGTGCAGAAGGATGCCCATAGTATAGAGATCTTGTTTAAAAGTTTGATAAAATAGTTGCAAACAATTTTTATTTTATTATTTATTTATTTTTGAGGGGCACATTAGAGCTGTGGCCTTGGGGATGAGAGTTTTACCTGTGACAAATTTGAACCCTCGTCTTCGTAGTGAGGTGCAAGGGATTTAGCCAATTAGGTTAGCTTCGGTTGGTTATTTGCGAGCAAATTTAGTCACACAAATCACGAATATTTATCATCTTGCACACAACTTTATGTCTGTTTGGCGCATTTTTTTCAAGCTAAAAACTAATAATAAAAAAATGTAAGGTAAAAACATCCTTTTCTTTGCTTCTCAATAATCATCATTTTTTTCAGCTTTTATGAACCATTATTGTCTGATAACTTGTAAGCAAAACCCATACTAAATACTTTGACATAAATTTTTAAAAAAGAAGTTATAAGAGTTCATAAGTTGCACCAAAAAGGGCCTTTCTCCATTACAATTGTATAAGAAGAATCAAGAACAGATCATCAGATATGTTGAAGAAATCTGCCTAAACATAATCTCACAACCTCCTGTGTGATCATGCCAAAAAACAGAAAAAATGGCCTGCATGATATCAATTCCAATAATTTTTACTTGATCAAATTTGGATACCATCTGATTTGTACATTTCATATCTTATACTAACGTATTAATGAAAAATCGAATAGTAATCAAAATTAGAAGCTCAAATTTAGTCATCGTAGCATTATTGATCCGGGGCCGATGGTAGGTAGAATCTTGTTAATTTGTTAGGATGGTTCAAAGTGTTTTCAACTTTCAATATTATTAGGTACACACTTGTTTTACTCAGATGATTGTTGGAACAGAATTGAGCTAATATGTTTCGTGTAACCTTCTTCCTTCTTTCGTACCAAGAATGTAAAGTTTTTAAATCTTGTTTCAAGTGTATTTCTCATGATTATATTTGAATTCTTTACTTCTTTCTTTTCCAACTTTTTCCATGTGAAATTATGGTATTGAATCAATATCTAATGATTTGAATTGTTTATTTTGTAAAAAAATTTCTATTGAGATCATTTATGTAAAAAATATAATAAAAATTTCATAATGATCGTATAATTATACTTACATAATTTCATCCTATTTATTTTTAAATAGATAGATAGTTTATTTTAAAAATTATATTTGTCAATTTTTATATAAAAAAAAATTAAATATGATCAAATTATATGACTATGACTTTGATCACTAGAATGAGACTCATCATAGGTCTACCAGCGTAAATTTGTGAAATTCTTCGATCCAGACTGTGTGGACTAGAGAGACGCAAACTACACATCATGATCAACACCATCATGTAACTTGGGCTGTAAATAAACAAGTCGTGGGTTATTCAAATTTGACATGTAAATTTGACAAGAATTAAAGCATGTTCAAATTTAATTATTTACTATTCATAACAATTTCAAACGTGATTTAATCGAGCTAATTACAATTTAAACTTGTGTAGGTTAGCCGTGTAATGCACATAAACTTATTGAGTGTAAAAATTTAATAAATTTCAAGATGTATTCGAGTTAAATTTGTTTATGATAACGAATCAATCGGAAATTATTTTTATCATATCAAACATGAATTAAACATAAATAGTTAGTTCATTTTACAACCATCTCATAACCTATATCCTAGTTTAGAAATTAAAAAGGATTAAAAAAATAAATTTAAAAATCAAATGGGCTAGTTTGAACTTTCCACAGAACAGTCGGGCAAATTTTGCTCAAGCATCATGTTATTATGCATGTGTACAGAAATATTTATCTAACTTAAAAAAGAAATACAAAAAAAAAAAAAAAAGGAATTATTTATTTGATAAACTAATTTTTCAAGTTTAGGTCTCTTTCCTGCCGCGTCCCTTGACATTATTTGATAAACTAATTCTTCAAGTTTAGATCCTTAAAAAAAAAAAAAAAAAAAAAAAAAAAAAAAATTCATCAAATTTAGTCTAAGGCCTCGTTTGGGAACATGCTAATTTAGTAACTTTTAAAATATGAGCTAAAAAAACTAGTATGTTTGGGATGACGTTTTGGCTTTTTACGAAAAGAAGTGCAGAAAGTAGAGAGAAAAGAGAATTTTTGACTTTTTAGTATGGATTGTTGGCTTTTTAGCTAATTTAATAACTTTTTGACTTTTTGATTAAAATGGAGGGTTCCCAAATGAGGCCTAAATGCTTAATTTGATATAACTCACTCCACTGGTAAGAATCAAAATTTTTATCAACTCTTTTTAAAACCATTGAACTTATCTCAAAAACTTTTGTTAACCAATTTTGATGAAAAAAATCATCTCCAATGCCTATATCTTTTAACAATTTCATCAAATAAGTAAAAAAATGCTTGTTAAAAATTTGGTTAAAGATTTGGTTCATTCTTAATTTGATAAAAAAAAATTGATTTTCTCTTGATTTGATACAAGTTTAATAAGGATTAGACCTCATTTTATCAAAATTTTCATCAAATTTAAATTTGATGAAAATTTGGCCAAGAATTGGAGATGTTCTAAAATATGCAAATATATAACAAAATTTTAAAAATAACTAAATCCTAAATGTTCTCTAGTTTCTCTGCCTATCAAAGATAAAAAATTAAAAATTAAAAAAAAATCACGACGAATGATTAATCAATGAGTTTCGCTTCTCTCAATATACAAATTATATATTTGAAAAAAGAAAACATGATTCCAAAAGTAACTTTAATTTTGTTAGGTTCGACTAACTGAAAACTTAAAACGTATCTCTCACGCAATTTGAGTATGTTTTCATTATTTACATGCTTATTTTTAATATTGATTTACTAATTTTCATAATTATTTAAGTTGTTTAAATTCGTTTCAGCTTCCGTTTGGGAAATGGGTTGGCTTTTTAGCTTTTTGGCTTTTTGGCTATTTTAGCCTGGACTATTTTAACCTGGTTTGGGAAGGGCTTTTTGGCTTTTTGACTTTTTGACTTTTTTGGCTTTTTTTTGTGAGAGAGGATTGTAATGATTATGAGTTGGATTTGATGTTTTGTTTTTTGTGACTAAAATAGCCTATTTTATTTTTTGTGGCTATTTTAGCCAAAAAAACCTGGGCTTTTTCTTGCCAAACGGAGGCTCAACCAACTTGACTAAACATGCCCCAAGGACTCCGTTTTGGCCCCCAATGACCGAGTCTTGGCTTCACCCCTGCCAACAGTCTACAAATGACATACACCACAAACAAAAGATTTCCTTTAATCTCTAAATTTATTTGACTTGAACATGTGAGCATTTTTGTTAGGGTATGCTATTTACATAATTACATTTCACTTTAAATCTCTCACTTTTTTGTGTTTTAAATATTTTTTTTAAAAATTTTTTTAGCATCTCAAACAGTGCTGGCTCTATAAAAAAATTTCAGAGTAGACATTCAAAAATTGAAACTTGAAATTTCTTAAATCACAACAAAAGAAAATTCTAATAAATTGATACCAATGTTTCAACAAAAAATATGCAAATACAAAGAATTTTACATAAATATATTTCATTCTTAATGTAAATATGAGACTTTTTTTGTCATAGGGTCTAGTTCCACTAAAGTTAATTTGTGCTATAAGTTAGAAAGTAAAATTCTAATTAGTCAATAAATTGTGAAAAAAAAAAAAATTACTTAAACTAAAGATTTGAAACAAGAAATAAAATATATGAATATATACTTTACACTAGATTGTTGTCTACATAGTTATGTATGAAAAATAAATAAATAAATAAATTTGTATAAGGAGTCAACCGTTATCACGACTCTCCAAAGCCATCATAACTTTACAAAAGCCGACGCAGCTTTCTTGTCGAAGCAACGAGACCCTAGACCTACAAGGTGATGTCATGCATGCTCAAAAATGGGACAATCTTTCCACGCGTGCAGGGAGAAAATGTAAAAAGAGTGAATTTAAACAGTTACCGGAATCATAAAAAAAATGGGTCAACCAGAAGACCAAATCAGATTCGACCTATTCAAACCAAATGGGCCAAGACCAAGAAGTGGCCAAGGGAAATTGCTAAAGCATTACTTGCTGAGGTCCATTGTTGAGGCAGACCCTACCTCAGCGCTGCCATTTTATTACGGCGTCGCCTTTGTCACTTGCCAAGGAAAGGGAGCCGTAACAACTCCAATCTCTACAACTGCTTTTTAAGACATAACAACTTTCGAAATAGGCCTCCTCCATACAAGATAATGTACAGACACTTGGCGCCAATAGTAAACACCGATGTACTAATAGCCAAGGGCTGATAGTAGGTCCAAAGCACATATAGCTTGGTGTAGATAGCATGCTCCAACACTTACTGGTTGGGGTTGACAGCAAGCACCAAATATGCCAATATACCACGGCGACCCCATAAAGATGAGAGTAAGATAGCTCGAAAGTAAGGGACTTCCTTTTCATATACCCAGGTCAAAGACTTGCCTTGGTTGTATAAGTAGGACCAAAAAAGCCCCTTTGGGCTTGGTATGAGGCACAACCCTTACTGTGGCCTATGCCCTAAGAAGTTAGGGAGTTTGGGGTTATGTGGTTAAGGGTGAAAGAGTCGTTGAGGTACAACTAATAGCATGTCATAAGTCCTGAGAGTACATGTTTTAGGAAACCAGACTGAGAAGGCAGGTGCGGTGACAACTAGGGCATTCACTGAGGTTCGTGCCAAACATATAGTACATGTCTAGGGATACATGTCTACCAAGGCTTGGTGGTTCAAGATGGAATATCCCGAGACACATGTAGCTACACTATTTGGCTACTTGGTATATTTTGATATCAAGAAAAAGTCTATAAATATGGCCTAATTCCCAAGGTTCAAGGGAGGATTTTTTTTTTTTTTTTTTTGATTGGAGGGATACGCTACCTACTTGATTACATTGTCATTTTCCTTCTTCTGAACCACTTGCTCCATCTCACCTGGTTACTCACTCTCTGACCAACCTAGATTATTGATTCATTAACATAGCTTTATCTTTCTAAGTGATATTATGATTACTGTTTATTATGATAATATGAAAGTTAGTGTAATCAACAAAATACAACTATTTTAAGTTTGCTTAACGTGTGTCCTACGAACACACATTAACAAGACCTTATATATAATATGAGTTGGGTTTCTCTCACGTATGAGAGAATTGAGAGGCTTTTAAGGCTTACCATCGGCCTCGTTTTGATAATCCAAATTGTTCTTTTTGTAGGGATCTCAATATATATTATTCATGAAAAAAAATTAGTTTGATCCAATAATTATAATTTTTTCATTTTATCACATCTATCTCCAAAAAAATAGACGACAAATATAATTTAGAAATAGACTATTTATTGTTTTATAGACAAATGTGATAAAATAAAAAAATTACAATTATCGAATTGACCTAAATGTTTTCATTAATGACATACATTAAAAATTCTATAAAATAAATAATTTAAATTATTGAAAAGAGACCCGTGATAGACACTAGGGGCTTCGCAAATTCAATTCCAATGTGTATTCCAACAATTGGATACATTTTCCAAAACACAGTATTTATTGAAAAATAATTATTTGTATTGTAATTTACGGAATGTCTCAAGTTCCCAACGTCAGAATCTCCAACGGTCTTGCCAAGGTATAATGACAGGCATCTTTTTCCACAAAATGTTGAACAAAGCAAATGTATGTACATAATGTGCCTATAAAATAATATTTTTTGTCAATTTGAATGAAATAAATTATAAATATCACAAGAATTATATCAAATTATATATTCAATTTTATAAGGAAGTCCAACAATTATAAGCAAACAACAAGTCCATTAATCACAACTGGAATGCTATCCACCGAGTAGAACTCAAGAGCTCAACACGATTGAAATAGTACTGTTAATCTAATATTACTGAACCACACTGATTTCGGCCAATAAATTTCTGCTGCTGCTAACAATTTTCTAGGGACACAAGAAAAAAATGAAAAAGAATCCCAACATGTTCACTGATTTCATAACACTTTTCACTTTTTTTTTTTCAATTTTATAAGGAAGTCCAACAATTATAAGCAAACAACAAGTCCATTAATCACAACTGGAATGCTATCCACCGAGTAGAACTCAAGAGCTCAACACGATTGAAATAGTACTGTTAATCTAATATTACTGAACCACACTGATTTCGGCCAATAAATTTGTGCTGCTGCTAACAATTTTCTAGGGACACAAGAAAAAAATGAAAAAGAATCCCAACATGTTGTTCACTGATTTCATAACATTTTTCACTTTTTTTTTAAAAAAAAACTTTTTTACAATTTTCAAAATGGTTTTTCCAAAACCTTACATCAAACAATACCCAAGAGATACTTGTTGGCATTTGCCTAATAAAAAATAAAAATAAAAATAAAAAATTGCTTTGAAACAATTACAAAAACCTTTTTCCCAGAGGCCATCCACAGGTGTAGGAGTATGATAATAAGCTCATGTATTAAAAACACATTAACCATGTATTTGGTTGGGAGATTTGATGAGGGATTTGGAAAGAGAAAGAGAAAAGTTAGGTGAAATGTGAATAAAATATACTTACATTTCACCTACTTTCACACATTTTTTCCCTTTTCATTTCCAAATCTCTCTCCAAATCCCTCAACCAAACATAGCATAAAAGAATAACAAGTTGATCATTCAAGGATTAAGGCTACAATGAATCTGGTCTTCCAATCATAACAAAATTTAACCAACTCATTTGACTATAATCCGTAATTCCCGCTTTCCCCATTGATTTATTTTATTTTATTTTTAATAAAAAAAATTATATTTGCCAATGCTAATAACATTAAAACAATGGGTTAATTAATTATTGATATTTTGAGTAATGAATGAATTGTTTACCCACATAATCAAATCTTTGCTTTCAATAAACAAATTCTGAAACCGTGTGGATTATCATTTTTTCAAGGCCCCAAAATGAGTTTATTCAATCAGACTTAGGTGGATTTTGAGCCCCGAGTCATTAATTTATCTATATATAAATTTTATTTTTACCCACTTAGTTTAAAATAATGAAATGCTCACTAGTGGTTACGTAATATACGTGCTATTGTGTAATCAACTTGTTGAAAATTGGGTCGGATTTGACCCGACCCAACCCATAACCCATGGACCTTCCACATGGGTGGTAGATAATTCACACTATTTAATGAATAAGATAATTAAGAGAATTATCTTTTAAGTATTTGAGTTGTTGTGGGAGACTATAACTCTACTTCTATCTGGAGAGAATCTCTATATATTTGATATAGAGGCCCCGTTTGTTTTTAGTGATAGAATGGAAGAGATTGATAGTGAGGGGATTAATAGTGAGGAGATTGTTAGTGAGGGGATTAATAGTGAATAATTGTTAAATTATTGTTATATAAAATAATAAAACAAATAAAAAAATATAAAAAATTAAACATTAATATTTTTAAAAAAATTCCCAATATAAAAAAAATAAAATTTTTTTTAATCCCCTCACTATTTTTCTAATACCATCTCTACCTCCTCCTTCCCAATCTCTCTTCCAAGGCCTTTACTAATACCAAGGGATTAGGAGTCCCCTCCCCATCTCTCAAAACAAACACCCCATATAATAATCCCACCTCACTATTAATCCCAATCCCCTCCCTATAACCCCAAACAAACGGGGCCAGAGAAAAACAATAATACGTATTATTATTTGTATGTGAGTTTACTTGAAAATCTCACTACAGGAAAAAGGGGCTATAGCAATGTTTTATTTGCGACGTTTATAAAAACGTCGCTATTTTCCAATTAAAACAACGTTTTTAAAACGCTGTATTAGATTTCTTTTAAACATCATCTTCGCGTGTTAATTGGCTAACGCTGTTACCTACATCCTAAAGCCCTAAAGCTGCGATTTCTCCACCCCCCATCTCTCTCTCTCTCTATCTATCGAGCTCGAATTCATTCTGAGCAAAATTTATCTGCGATTTGCGATAGTGCTGTAGTACTCAAATTCATTCTGAGCAAAATTGATTTGCGATTTGCGACTTCTCTCTATTTCTCGCTCCGGATTTGCGATTTGCTGTTGATTGTCGAAGATTTGAAGATTTGGAGATTTGAATCTGAGCGATTAAAGTTCTCAGTCTACTCTCTCGCTTGATTTCAAACACGCTCTCTGTCTCGATTTCGAAAACTCTCTCTCTCTCTCTCTCTCGCTCGATTTCAGATCTGGCGATGATTTGAAGGCCACCACTTGGATTCCAGATTTTGAAGTTTTGTTCTCCATTTTGTGAGTTTCAATTCATTTAGCCATTTCTTTTTCTTTTTGTTTTGCTTTGTTTTTTTTTTTTTTTTTTGGTTGAAAAGTTTATACATTCATACTCATATCTTGCATCTCTATAACACATATCTCTAATGGATAAACATGAGTTGAGGTTGATTGCTTTGATTCATTTTATAACACATATCTCTGGTCAATGATTTTATGAAGATGGCTCCATACATTTAAACTTGATAATTTTGTTAAACGTGTTGTTTCTCTTGCTTTGTATGGGTCCACTGTTTAGTCTATGGCCATTCATTGGGCCTCAGATTAGTGATTAACCTTTATGCTCGAGTTCTCCTTCAAATGTTGACTCTAATTCCCATTTTCATTGTCTTGATGTAGCATATTTGTGCCTCATTAAGAGAATTGAGATATCTCTGGTATTGTTTAGACTAAGATGATGGCATGAGGAGTTTGGATCTGATCCGGACCTGAATTGTGAACCCTGTACTGGACACCCTCAACTTAAATCTTCAGGTATGAAATTTTGTGACCTGAAATTGCTTCCGAAGATTGCTATAAAATGAAAATTATAATGCCCTGATTGTGGATACACGCATACAATATGTTATAAATCTCCCCAAAAACAATGTTCATGCACTTGTTTCTCGAAGCATTTTTTGTGTTTTTGGCAGCAAAGTTCTGCCATGGTAGCGGGGGCTAATGGAGTTCGGTCTCTGAGGGAGACACCAACATGGGCTGTTGCACTTGTTTCTGCAGTTTTTGTGATCATTTCTGTTCTTAATGAACATGGGATTCATTCTCTTGAAAAGGTAAAATTGACTAAGATTTTTATGTAAAATTTGAATGATTCTCCAAGCTTTTTATGTATGGTTTGATGGAATTTTAGAAAGAATTCAATTCTGAATTATTAACTTTGGTTTCTTTAATGGTACAGTGGTTTCGGAAGCTCCAGAAGAAGGCCATGATTGAGGCTTTGGAGAAGATTAAAGCCGGTCTCTCTCTCTTTCTCTCTCTCTCCCCTTCACAATTATATTGAAATATATATCATATTATATGATGAAGTTTATAAAGTTTATAGCAGAACGCCAAAAAGGATTCCTCATATCACGGATAATTACAAGTAGTAAGTTTAGAGGAGCTATTTGTTGATTATATACAACTTGTTGACTATCTTTCTCATTTATTAAAGTAAGTGATGCAATTCAAAAATTAGAGGTGAGTCTAGAATTTTATTAAAGGGATGCAATTCAAAAATTATTAGGTGAGTTTAGAATTTTAGTCCATTCATCCAGTGACATGTGATCATATAGTTACTTCGTTCATATTTATTTTTTATTTTTTGAAAAATCATCATATGGATATGTCATCTCTTTATCTCTTTCAACTATTGCATAATCAATAATAGTATTTAAAATTAAAAAAAAACAGTAACACCTCGACTGAGTTTGGGCCAACATTAATTTTTCATCCTACATTTCTATAATTGTTTTTCTATGCACACTGCATATTCTTTTTGAATTAATAATGAAATAAAAAATGGTATTTTATTATCAAATTATTTTTAAAAATTAAAAAAATCTGCAGAGTTGATGCTTCTAGGATTCATCTCCCTACTGATCACAGTAGGAACAAGCCTTGTGTCTAAGATATGTATTCCTTCCAAAGCTGGAAAAATCATGCTCCCTTGTAAGCAGCAGAACTCCAACAATAAGCTTTCTCACGCTTCAATAAAGTTGTTTGCCGGAGATACTGCCATTCGGCGGCGAGTTCTAGCTCCGGCTAGTGGTGTTAATGCTGGTCAAGACTACTGCTCTCAATATGTATGCCAAAAGTCATCATTTTTTTTTTTTGGGTGCATATGTTTCCTATAGATGGGTCATTTAAGAAATTTTTCCTGAAAACAATTTTGGAAACAGTTCGCCAAATAAGATTGTTTTGTGATCATTACTTGTTTGTGAATGAACAGGGGAAAGTGTCGTTGATATCTCAGTCAGGGGTGCACCAATTGCACATTTTCATATTTGTGCTTGCCATTTTCCATGTTCTGTATAGTGTGATCACCATGGCTCTAGCACAGGCCAAAGTATGTCACTCCACTCCACTGCTTCTACTTTTCTGATTCAAGATTTTTGGTTAATGTGATTTATTATTTATTGATTTTTTGGGGGGGTATTATTGAAAGATGAAGAAATGGAAAGCATGGGAGCAAGAAACCAATTCATTGGAATATCAATTTAATAATGGTAATTATAATCAGCATTCAAGATTACTTTTATTTATTTATTATTGTGTAGAGAAAATAAAGTGGGTAATTGAGTTAGGTGAATGTTGATTTTGGACAGACCCTGCAAGGTTTAGGTTCGCTCATCAGACATCCTTTGTTAGGCAGCACAGTGGCTTCTCCACAATGCCCGGGTCTCAGATGGGTTGTAAGTTCCACTACTACTCAGGATCCGTTTTAATGATATGAACTATTTATTTTGTAATCACAATTCCATATAACATATCATATTTTCATAGTAACGGAGAGTAAAATAAATAAATCAAATTTACAGGTGGCTTTCTTTAGGCAATTTTTTGCGTCAGTAACAAAAGTGGACTATCTGACTATGCGACATGGATTCATTAACGTAAGTAAAATTTCCAAATTACACACTTTTTATCCAATAATAATATTTTTATATAAAATTCATAACAAGAATGATAGTAGTTATATTTGTAAAATTTTAATGATAAGCACAAAATATCGCATCATTCTATACAACTTACATGCACTAACTAATTACCATGATGTCCCATGTGGCAGTGTACCACTTTGGATATTTGCAGTCATCTTTCAGCTAAATGTCTATAGTAGGCCTCTTCTCTCTCTCTCATATTTTCATTATTATTATTCCCTCTGTCTCAAAATAATAGTCCCTTTTGGAGAATTGAATTTTTTTTATAGTACATTTATTGTACTTTAAAAAAATTGAATTTTCAAAATTATCCTTTGATAGTACATTTTTTAGGGAATATCAATGTCATAACCAGATCATGAGTGGTTTCTGCTGTTTTTGATCAATTGATATATATATATATATATATTGCTGCTATATATGTTTATTTGGATGCTTTAGAAGTGGCTGTTAGAAGTATATTGAAGTAATAATTTAGCTTGAAGCTTAGGAAGCTACTGCAATACTTAGAAAGTCAAATTGGATAATTGATTAAAATGTCTGAAAATTGAATTTGAGGTTCCTTTAGGAAACTAAGCATACTGAACTCTACTTAACTTGGTTCCTTTAGGAAAATTGAAATTGATCTTGAGGATCAAATATCTTCTTCTCTGACACTTTAAGATCTTCTGGAAACATTGCCCAAGAAACCCCAAATTTAAGTGATCAACCAATGGACTTAAGTCCCTCAGATCCTTTTCTCAGTCTCGATGCCTTTTGCGTGTTAAATCTTCGATGCCAAATCCACATTTGTTCATTCCGACTGAAGCAGAAGGAGAAGATAATCTAGAGTCCAAGTCATCCAACCTAAAAACAAAACCAATATATTAGATGCCATTTCCTGAAGCACTCAAAAAGGAACACATGCAGTTAGGAATCAACAACCCTTCATGTTTTCATCAATAGCTAGAGAGGAAATGAAAATTTTCACATAAAAATATGTAAATTGTCGAGCCTCTATCAAATATGCATTTACCAGCAATTTATGGTTGTGAATGGTGAGACACCATTACAATTAATGGTAAGTGAAACAAATAAACAAAATAGCAAGTCCATCCTACAACAAGGTTAGCAAGCACTTATTAAATAAGTATAAATGCCCTCCTCCATATATTTGTCTCGGTTCATCTGGAAAAACAGATTACCAGTATATGCTTGATCCGTCTCAGCTAACTCTATCCAAGACCTCAGAGTTGGAATCCTCAATAGGTTCATTTAGATCAGGTAGCATAAATTTATTCTCCTGATTTATGGTCTCCTGTTGCAGCTTGGAAGAATCGTTCGGACAGGGTAGTTGTGTAGAATCATGATTATCAGTTTTGACATTTGGTTGCAAAACTGAAGGAATAGGGTTGCGAGATGCTACATTTTGCTGCGTTTGATCAGGAATTGCTTTGACAGATGCAACCGCTGTAACTCTTTCTGCTGCCGACTGTGATTCCAAATCAAGCTGCAATATAAGTAATACATGCAACAGCTTAGATATCAGTTTTTAAAACATTAAATATCAGCAGATGGACTTACTTTTTAGCGTAATGTGAAACAATTATAAATTGCCACTGTGCCTAAACACCCTAAGTGCAAATGACCACCCAGGCAGTTTTACTTTTTTTTTTCTTTTTTCTTTTTTTAACACAAAAAAAAAAAGAAAAGAAGTCATCGAGGAATAATATATGCATTACAGTAAACCAAAGAGAATAATCATTTGTCGCACATGAGTGGTACAAAAGCATCTTAAAGTTCAACATAAGTACAAGTAAATTCTTCAAGGTAGTATATATCAAATACAGTGTTCCATAGGTACAGGCATAAAATAAGGACATAAGTTGATAATATATATATTCTTACTTGATGCAAGATCAAGAAGAAGAAAACAAAAGAAGTGAAATGTGTACCCAATTGACAGGACTCACCCAAAATGAGTGATCAAGTAAGAATATATATATATATTATCAACTAAGAATATATATAGCATTTCTTCTTGATCTTGCATCAAGTAAGAATATATATATTATCAACTTATGTTTGATTTGTAAACTATCATCAGTGTTCCATAGGTGGCAAGTCCATGGACATTAAATGGATTTTGTTTTTTCTCAGTGATTTAAAATTGTTGCCTAGATTCTGTAATCTACGCACACAAACTTATTATTTTCTGTTTCAATAATATGCTGCCCTGTACTTGTTTTTATCATTTTATTCTCTTTCCTTTTCAATCACCTTACGGGATTGTTGGAATTGCAGATTGTGAGTCTAGTAAAGACATTGTCTTGGAACTCCACTTGTTCTCTACATTAATGGGAATGGTAGCTTTCTTGAGCGAATGGAAGGAACTGGGGTTGATGTGATTGGGCCTGGATTGGACAGTGGATATGGCAGATGGAAGGAAACATTTGGAAATGGAATTAGCATACAAGGAAATGTGGAACATGCTTGTTTATTTTCTACTCTTCCTGCTTTGACTGATGGAATTAAAAGGTTTGTGATGAGAACTAAAACTTGGGACTGAACTTTTCCTGTCAATTACTGCCTATACCCAATGACTTAGGAATAACTACTAGATGTTTGGATATTGACTTGCCTACTTGTTTTTTTCTTCTTTTTGTACATATGACCAAATTTGATGTTTGTATTGATTTCACATGATTCTGGGAACTTCTTTAATTAAATTATTAATCAAATTTGATTTCACAGTATTTGGTGTGTTTTTAGTTTTTTGATGTTCGAAATTTGATTGCCTACTGGATTGGACAGTGGATTTGACTTGTTTTTTTCATGTTTGCCTATTAGATGTTTGTATTGATAATTTAATTGAGTAAGTGCCAACAGGCACATGATCACTAGCTTAATACATTACTGAAGCACAAATTTCACTGGTTGGATTGTAGCCCAACTTTCTGAACTGGTTGGTTGGTCACTGCAGATGACCAGAAAAAAGGCAAAGAAATGGAAAATTTGGGTCCTAGTTGCTTATAAATCTAACAGTTTGGTTGCATGGAGCAAACATAAAACATATAGTTTACAACAATAGCAGCATAGAGAAAACAAAAAATGATATTTTATTCCATGTTCTTGCATCAGCAGCCAATATATATTCAAAAAGAAAAAAAGTGGCATTTTTAAAAAATGCCACTTATCAGAATGACGTCATTAAGTGGCATTTTTTAAAAAATGCCACTTAATGACGTCATTCTGATTTCACACATTAGCTTCTTGTAGCAGAAGCAGCATAAACAAATAAAATTAAAAAAGAAAAAAAAGTGGCGTTTTTTGAGAAACGCCACTAAATGACGTCATTGTGACGTCACACGTTAATTTGGGACGGAATGGGAGATGGACGTCAAAGATTTTACGGCCTTTTTTAAAACGCCGTCTAATATTTTTAGCGACGTTTTCAAAACGTCGGAAAGCTATTGCGGCGGCCGTATCAGCGACGAAAACATTAAACGCCACCATAAGATATTACGGCGTTTTTCAGGCTTTTTGCGGCGTTTTTAAAACGCCGCTAAAAATCAAATTTCCTGTAGTGTCCCCGACGAAGCGATAGGTAATGGAGGACAATCCATTCCATGGGTGTTTGAAGTTGATCTGATCAGATGTTTCTTTTTTTGACATGGCATTCTAATTCTAGTTGGCTTCCTTAGTATTGGTTTTTCACGTGATCTGATGATTCATAGGTTGTTCGCTTCCGTTCTTTGGAGAAACCTAAGGAGGATGAGTTCTGCATTGAGTTGTAAGTTCTTCATATTCCTAAAATCTTATTCATGATAAATGCATTTATTTAAAATTTTGGTTTCTTATTTGTTATACATTTGTGATATTTTTTTTTATGTGAATTTTTATCAGAGAAATGAATTTTGTTACCCTTGTAAATTTTTAGGTCAAAGCTTCACAATTATGATGATGTTGTTGAAAGAGTTGTTGGGAAAAACTACTCACATTACATAATTTCATATTGCATATCGCAAAATTATGAGATGAACAAAACAAACCTTCAATCCCAGGAAAAATAACATGCTGAATAAAATACAGATAAAATATAAAATGGTTAAATGAAGCAAACCGAAACTTGTGTGATACCACAGTCTCCTTAAAATAGATTCGCCGCCTCACTGTTGGGTGCTGGAGGTACGCCGACGTCTACTTCCCAAGATACGTCGGTTTTTACCAGCTACAACAGAAGCACCTTCTGATTAGCTTAGCAAACGGACAACGGCAGCACTCTCTCACAGGAAGAAAATTATAGGAGAAGTAAACTGACAGTGTATGGATGTCAAGGAAAAATTCTATATATCTTTTCAAGGAATAGGGCCTCCTTTTATACACCATGGGGGAGAGGGGAGGAGCCTCTAGCCATCAAGGCTGGCAACTAATGCTAGCAAAACTGCCCAATCAATTTTGTAAAACTGATGAGCCTTAAATGTGTGAGTTATATACACATTTATGAGGCAATTTCTTATTCAACCATTTTTCTCCAACACTATGTATTAAAACATATCCTTACTTTCTCAAAAAAATGGGAAAAGAAGAATATGATAATCTTGGTTTTTGCATTAATTATGTTCTAAGACTGATAGCAGAGCGGTGACTAGAAGCAAAAGCGAAAAAACAAATAAAAAATCAAATTTCCAACTCACAATATGGTCAAAAATGTTGTGATAAAATTTTGAAAGAAAATTGAAAAATTTTATATTTTCTATTTATGAAATATGAAATTTTTATTTTTATTATAAAAAATAAATAATAAAAAATTTTGGAACAAAAATAGAAAAAATTACTATATGATTTTATATTGTGTATTAAAAAAATAACTTTTTATTTATAGTTATATTTTCTATTTATGAAATATGAAAGTTTTATTTATATTATAAAAAATAAATAATAAAAAAATTTGGAACAAAAATAGTAAAAAATTACTAAAAAATAGTTCAAATAATGTCCAAAATAGTAAAAACCCAACCGCTAAACTAATTCGCATCCACTCGTCATTCTGCATGACCCGCTCAATCCCCTTATGCTAACTAAACAGACGGATGCGGATTAATTTTCTCCAATCCTCATAAGTTCGGATGGATGGTGGATGAGAGTTCACTCGACCCAACCCGATCTGCAAGCACCCTTATGTGTAACACTACTTATCAAAATGCATAATTTTATTTCTGATTTTACAAATTATTATAACTCTATCACAAAAATGCGTAATAAAGATGCATATGGTAAGCTTTCCGTACAATTATTATATTGTTGGCTTATATTTCTTACAAAGGAAAATATCATAAATGCGAGTATGCTAGCAAGGATTGAAAAATCCTTACAGATTAAATTCAAGCCAATTATCCAGCGATTGTGTTGACGGTTCTTTTGCCTCAATGAAAAGAACTTCCAAATTGCCAAGTGTAAAGAAAAGAAAAATTAAAAGAAGAAAGAAAGAGATGAATAAAGATGATTGAGTGAACAATTGGAGCAATTGAGCGAACAATCAAAATAACCATTAATTTACCTCTACTCCTATGCTTCGAAAAGGAACTGCATAAAATAAAGTGCAGAAAATTAACCTCTACTCCTATGATTCGAAAATGAAGTGCATAAAATAAATTGCAAAAAAATTAAGTGCAAGAAATATAAATGACAAGAAAAATAGAAATTAATTTTTTTTTTATTTTTTTTTTATTTGAGTTCTGAATCCTTTACAATGTAGTCATGAATGACTAGTTATACGCAAATATTTGTAAGAAAAAACTACCTACTACCCTATTCTCCAATCTTCATCCTTGTTTTGCCATATGTCTCTCTAACTTCTTCTCTTTACTCCATGTTCTTCCACATTATGATCCATTCGCATGTACTTAATTATTCATAACTTCTCATAACCTCCAAATGAGTAGGAGAGTGTCATGTGTCCTGTAATTTATCAATAATAATAATAATTATTATTATTATAGATTTATGGTGCCAACATTACCTCCCACGACTCTTTAAGAATGAGGTGCCCCGAATTCTTGAAGAGTTGTATATTTATGCCAATATAGGCCTTATTTGACAATTAATTAATTGCTACTTGAAGGGAGGCACATGTTCAAAGGTCCTCTTGTCCCATGATATGCATTGAAAGTGAACATAGAACCAAACATATGTTTTATAAGCCTTGACAGAAAATGAAAACCATCTTTAAATGTGTTTACTACATACATCAAAGACTAGCAAAGCACCGAAGGTGTGCCAGAATTGCAAATTTTATTCTTCACGCAGCTTCATGAAGGAGCAGTATTCATCTATCAAGACAATGAATAAAAAAAAAAAAAAAAGAACATGTAAAGAACTAGCTTCATGAAGGGGCAATATTCATCTATCAAGACAATGAATCAAACAAACAAGAAGAAAAAAATAAAATAAATAAAGAACGTGTAAAGAACTAGCTTCGAGGCATATTCTACTTTAGCAAACACACATATTTTCATATATGATTTTGCAAACAAAAGGACCATCCAATATGGTCGATTTTCAATCTTTGAAGCTTGAATTTTTACTCGAAGCCTTATTTAAAGTTCCATTAAAGTAGTACAAAGCTTTTGAAAATCATTTAGGCTGGGCAAACCAATAATTGTTTTTTTTTTTTATTTTTTTTATTTTTTTACAAATGTGGTTTTATCAAACTGTAGTTGGCTTTGTATCTTTGAAGGATGCCGATTATAAATTTTAACTTGCAACCGCCATGATTGACTACTAAAAATGGCCATGAAAAGTTTAAATTGATCGGCCATTATTTTACTCTCTTAACGTAAAATTCAAAATGAACATACTTCTAGAACTTTGATTTTTTGCAAACCATTTTAGCAAAATCAAGTTTTACTATGATCTAAAAATTCAAAATAAATTTTGAACAACAAAAGCCATCACATGAAGGAGCTTTGAAAATTCATGTACCTTGACATCTTGAACAATCTCAAAAAATTCGAACTCATGAACATTGGTTTGTTCGTCATTCTTAGTCACGTTTGGCTTGAGAACATGTTTTTCAACCACTTCAATTTCATTATTTCTTGGTCTAATGGGCTGTTTTTCTATTTTAGCTATTAATGGATTATGAAAATCCTTCATAGGCATGTGAGTTTCCTCATTTATTGGCCTAATAGGCAATATTTCTATTTTAGCTATTAATGGCTTATGAAAAACCTCCATAGGCATGTTGTTTCCATAGTTTGACTCTTTAAGAATGGGTTTTTCAACCCCCAAGTCTTATATGAAACATCATTTTAACCATCCTTGGCTCAACAACATGCTCTTTAACCATGATACTTTCATAAGCTGGCTCTTTAAATTTGGGTTTTCCAACCATTAATGACTTGGAAAACTTCTGAAAAAATTCACCAATTCCAACCATTAAAGTCTCGGTTAAAGACTTGGTAGTAAGAGTTGACAACTCATCATTCTATTGGCGAACTTCCATATTGAGTTCATGAATTTCTCCAATTAAATCGTGTCTTTTGTTTCCACTAAATAATATTGTAATGGATGAACATTTGTTTCATAAAGAAAATGGATTTCTTCTTGAAAATCCAAAATTCTTTGTTTATGCCAAAAGATTTCATTTAGACTATTTGGAATGGACTAATCTGATTCATTTTTTATTTCTTACACTTGATGTCCCATTAGACGTACCAAATATTGTTGACTTATTTTTCCTACGAAGGAAAATATTATAAATGCGAGTGTGCCAGTAAGGATTGAAAAATCCTCACAAATTAAATTCAAGCCAATTATCAAGCGATTGTGTTGACGGTTCTTTTGCCTCAATGAAAAAGACTTTAAAATTTCCAAAGTGTAGAGAAAAGAAAAATTAAAAAAAGGAGTGAGATGGAGAAAGATGATTGAGTGAAACTATTAATTTATCTCTACTCCTATACTTAAAAAAGAAAATGCATAAAATAAAGTGCAGGAAATTAAGTGCATGAAATACAAATGACAAGAAAAATAGAAATCAATTGTCTTTGATTTGAGTTATAGATCCTTTACAATGTAGCCATGAATGGATATTTGCAGGTAAACATTTGTAGAAAAAAACTACCTACTACACTATTCTCCCATTTTCATCCTTGTCTTGCCATGTGTCTCTCTAACTTCTCCACTTTACTCCATGTTCTTACACGTTATGTTCTATGATCCTCTACATTCTTTATCATCTTTTCACATGTGTTTAATGATTCATAACTTTTCATAACCTCCAAATGAATAGGAGAGTGTCACATATCCTACAATTTATCAATAATAATAATTATAATAATTACAGATTTATGATACTAACAAATGTATAATGTCTTACCACTTTCTGACCGAAGTAATTGAAGAAAGTAAATAATGAAGAATGTGATTGTTACAAAATAAACTAGTAGTTAGCCCAATGACCTACACGGTTGTATGTATAGTTAGTTCTTATACCATTTGTAATGTCCAAGAAAGTGGGTTTACTACTGAACAATGCTTAAGCCAAATTATTTAATTGCAAACTAGTAGTCTTTTATAAATCCAAAATCACCTGTACAGACAGTGTGGGCATCACAATTTTTATCCATTGGGGTCAATCTAAAAAAAAATTCAAAACAATGCAAATTATTTCCCTAATTTTAGAATATTTAAATGGTAATTAGTCCAATTGGAACCATAATTAAAGATTAATTTTTAAGTTGACTTATGGGGTGAGTTGACATCATTTCCTATAATTTGATGTCACCCTTATATACAAACTTCTTATGTGAGACGGGATTTTTCTAGAGAGAGAGGATGGGAGAGAATCCTATAACAAATTTTCAAATAGTTATATTTAGGTAAAATTTTGATTTATAAGGCTCTAATTATCTAGTTTTTGAATGTTTTAGTGAAGCTCGAAGACAATTTCAAAAAAAATCTTTCTCGTTTTTCTTTTTTTTTCCTTTTAAATTGTAAAAGAACATGATTATATACGGAGGGAGATTTGGTGACAACCATAGAAATCACACAATGAGGGTGGACACACTACAAGAATTTACACAATTGCCGACCACTTTTGCCGACCAAAAAAATTTTGGTCGCAAAAAAATGACATTTGGCGACCAAATATTAATTAGTCGCGAATGATCATTGCTTTTGGCGACCAAATATTATTGGTCGCAGAATGTTATATTTTGGCGACCAAAAAATGAGTTGGTCGCAGAAAGTGGTATGCTTTTGCCGACCAACTACAAATTTGGTCGCGGAAGGTCACATTTTTTTTGGCGACCAAAAATTTGGTCGCCAAAAACTTATTTTCAACAACCAAAAGAAATTAGTCGCCAAATTAGTACTTTTAGCGACTAATATTTTAGTCGCCGTTGATTGAGATTTGACGACTAAAAATATTTGTCGGCGAAGGTATTTTTTTTTTGCGACTACTATGGTCTTTTGGTCGCCAAAAATTATTTTTTTCTTTGGCGACCAAAAATTTGGTCGCCAAAAACTTATTTTCAGCGACCAAAAAAATTAGTCGCCAAATTAATACATTTAGCAACAAATATTTTAGTCGCCGTTGATTGAGATTTGGCGACTAAAAAGATTTGTCGGCGAAGGTACCTTTTCTGCGACTAATATTTTCGGCGCCAAATATTAATGAAATTTTTTTACTTTTGATCTTTGCCGACCAAAAATGTGGTCGGCAAAATACTTATTTTTAGGGACCAAAAAACATTTTGTCGGCAATAAAGTTAAACAATTTCAAAAACACAGATTCATGTTTTTGGTGGGAATACGCTCTTACATTACCGCCCAATTTATTTTCTATCAATATGTACATAGACCAAATAAGTTCAGTCTCTTGCTCTCTCTGTTTCTCCACTACTACAAAAATAGTTAAAGATCACACTTTGACAAAAAAAAAAAGATCTCATTTATTGGAAGTGTGATAAAAAAAAATTAGATTGATATTTTAATCACACTTAATTTGATTGAGTGTGATAATATTTATTTTTTATGTCACTTCTCAATTAAGTGTGATTATATATATATATATATATATTTTTAATCACACATTCTAATTAAAGTGTGATTATATATACACTACTACTTTTTAATCACAATTTTTAAACAAGTGTGATTATATATAT
>NW_021026223.1:178680-203208 GCF_004153795.1 Camellia sinensis | reverse complement strand
CTCCCAATTAGGTTTCCCGTTGAATTAAGTGTTTTAAGACAAGGTTAGCTTAACTTATAAAACAATAATATCCATATAAGCATGCATTCTTAAGATGGGAAAGGTAATTAACATAACCACAACACATATATTATCAGGTCAAGTTATGATTATAAGCTACAAACATTCTTATAAGAAAGGTAAATAGCATAACCACAACACATATATTATCAGGTCAAGTTATGATTATAAGCTACAAACATTCTTATAAGAAAGGTAAATAGCATAACCACAACACATATATTATCAGGTCAAGTTATGATTATAAGCTACAAACATTCTTATAAGAAAGGTAAATAGCATAACCACAACACATATATTATCAGGTCAAGATATGATTATAAGCTGCAAACATTCTCATGAACTCAAAGGTACAGGATATCCACACCTAACAAAAATTTCCAGATTTAGCATCACATAAACATTAAAATGAAAGGACTATTTTAGATCTTCCACTGGGCTTGGTCTTCCTATGGTTCGTAGAGAATTTGATCTAGTTTCTAGAACATCTTTCGGAAATGGGATTACTTTTCCAGATTTTAAGTTATTTAGAAAATGGTCCAGTGCTGTCCAGAATCTGTCCAGATCCATCGACTGTTACGAAAACTTGATTTTCTTGCAAACAGCTCAATGTTTTTTGATGAAACCAATTTTAGTTGAAAGCTAACTTCTAAAGGAAGGTTTTGACATAAAATATAGGTTCAGTATATTTTTGTACATTTTTCTGGAAATTTTGAAAGTTGACTGCAAAAACAGGTTTTAAGGTGGAATGCCCGAAACAAGAAAATTTATAAAAAGGGGGTTCCACCGTGGGAAAGTTTCATTTATTTTGTGAGGAAAATATGCTAACTATCACAGGTTTAACTCAGAAAATTTGTTTGAAAGAGTGCCCTTGAAAAGTTGAGAGATTTGTACAAAAAGAAGATGGTTTGTGCCAAAATGAGGAAAATACAAGAGAGATGGAAACAATACTCAAATCTTGGTATTTTTAACATAAGAACATGATAATAACAAATCTGAAACATCACTTAAAATATTTAAAAGGACATGCATTAGAAAAGAAAATGAAGAGAAGGTTGTGTTGGTGGCTTACCTTCTAGCTTTGCACAAGAAACTCTTTTCTTCCTCCCTCTTCTTCTCTAGACTTCTCTTCCTTGCTCTCCCCCCTCTTTCTCACCAAAATGTGTGTGTAAGTGAGTGTGTTGTGTGAGTTTGTAAGCTAGGGAGGGTGTGGTATATATAGGCATATTTGGGGTAAAAGGACATAAAAGCCTTTTAGTTGAAAATGGATGGGAAAGCTAAGATTTTGGTTGGTGTCAAATGGGATAGGAGTAACTAAGGTGCTAAATCATAGGTTTTGGCATCAATTAGTTGATCTTTAGTTGAAAGGTAACTAGTTTTGAGATTTGGAACCTAGGTCTAGGTCACTAGGTTTGGATTTCCTAGAATATCTTAATCATAGTCTTGGGGAAGTGTGATGGGTTGTTTTTTTAATTAATTTTGGTCCTAGGCACATCCCTCAAGGTGTATATATACCTATATATATATTGCAAGATTGATGGTATACCAAGGTACAAGGTGCAAGTACTAGTTTAGGGTAAATTTAGAATTTAAATAAAGAAGTGAGGGCTTGGAATTAAACTCATGTATTGGAACTTTACTTATATAGAATTAAATTAAATTAGGTTAGGGAACCTAATCCGGCTAGTGTAATTCCTGTTCCGATAAAAATTAAAAATGCTATCTGGCAAGATTCGAAATAATTTAAGAAACTAAGGGGCTTTAAGGAAATAATTCAAATACATTTTTCCGGGGCTTCACATTAAATGTAATGAAATGAGGAGGATAAGAACCTTAATGATGTATTTAATTATGATCTAGTTAGGTCTAGGACTAATGTAAATATCTTAGAAGTACACACAAAAATATAGCAAATCTTTATAGGTACCAAAGTCATTATTGCTCCAAGATTTCAAGAGATTTTATAGTACAATGATTATAGCCTAGGGGGGTATGATGGCTAGGCATGTGATGGTGAATTGATGGACATGTTATATATATATATATAGAACAAATCTTGGAAATTGTAAAATATATTATTAAAAAAGATTTTTTTTTGGGTAAAAGTGTATATATATAAATATATAATAGTACTTGTTTGGGGTCAATTTGTGATTTAATAAAAATGTGTGGGCTTGGGTTCAATTAAAGTATCTATTTCAAGTGTAAAATAATTCAGTTTGTATTATCTTGCTTGAATTTAAAAGTAAATAATCGAACGATGAGTGTAAAAATTGAAAGTTAAGGTTTAGAGCGATTAATCTAAAATTTGAGAGTTTAATATTAGAGTGTTAGAAGTGATTTCTAAGCTTCCAGGATCGATTAGGGTTTGTATGGATTCGCCCATGATGCGTTTTCAGTCCTAGGGCTTAATTTGCGATTAATCGACGAACTAAGGGCTTTATTATAATAATTCAAAATTTAGGGACCTAATAAGGTTTACAAAAAAGTCAGGGGCCTCACATCCTCTTAGCCGAAATTTCTCCCTCTCTCTCTCTAGAGTATTTCCCGAGCCTCCATTCTCCGTTTTTCTCGGTTTTAGGGCCCATTTCGTTGTTTGATTCGCGAAGTTCTTTGCATTTCGAACATTTTGAACCGAACATTTCTTCGTTCCGGTGTCTCCTTTGCTATTTCCACCTCTTGGGGTTTGTTTTCCCCGAGTTTCTCTCGATTTCCATGCCTCTTCCATTTCCTAATTTTTTCAGCCATTTTCCGCCATCTCGGGGTTGACTTTTTGTTGATTCTTCGCATTCTAGGCCGATTTTCTCTCTTCCGGCCATTTTCACACCACTTTTGACATGGCGGATGATATTCCACGGGGCGGGACTCCCCCAGAGCATGAGATGGATCTAGAGGCCGAGCTCCTCCCCTTGAGCGTCCGCCCGTTCGACCCGGCGACCTACCGGCCGGCGATTCACGTGCTTCCTCTCGACGGACTTCGCGAGTTCCGGGATTTTGCGAGAGGTGTGCCACTAGAGCTTCTTTTGCGTGAGCCTGAGATGCACTTTTCATACGGCGCTTCCGAGGTATACTCTCTCCCGTTTCATTTTCCGCAATGTAGAACACTTAACTGCCATAGTTGATTCTACTCTTTAATTGCTTAGCCCGGATAAACCGATACACTATATGTTGTAGTTGACTGTGAATACACTTGCACTTGATATCCGTTTGAATCTGAACACGTGCACACACACTACATTTGTACTGAACCACTCAAACACACTGACACATCATATGTTGTAGTTCCCTGCTAGCACACCGGCACTCGGTACCTATTTGAATCTGAACACGTGCACACATGCTATATCTGTACTGAACCACTCAAACACACTGGCACATCACATGTTGTAGTTCCCTGCTAGCACACCGGCACTCGATACCTATTTGAATCTGAACATGTGCACACACGCTATATCTGTACTGAACCACTCAAACACACTGGCACATCATATGCTGTAGTTCCCTGCTAGCACACCAGCACCCGATGTTTGTTTGAACCTGAAAGCGTGCACACACGCTATATTGCCACCAATTCTGAATACTCTTCAAAACTGTACATTTTATATTCTTTGCAACTATTTGCTTTTGAACAAGGAGATTCCCATACTGTCCGCGGGTATGGGAATGTTGCCGCCAGGGATTGGTATATGGAGTTACCAGACACGGTCCATCGCATTGTTGACCAGGCCGGATTTGGCGCATTCTGTATGGGACTCTCGTGCCTTACTGCGAGCAGGCCTCTCCTTGCTGCTTTAGTGGAGAGGTGGTGGGACACCACCGACTCTTTCCACTTTTCTGCTACGGGAGACATGACGATGACTCCCTATGATTTCTCGATGCTCACCAGCATCGGGGTAGGGGGTGATCCGATCCCCTTCGACACCGACATGGACGAGTGGGAGGCTGCTCAGATCCACCTGCTTGGTGAGGTGCCGCCTCTCGCACGTCCCAACTTCGTTCGATATTCATGGTTCGAGGTCCAGTTTAGAGTCCAGCCAGCCTTAGTCGAGGAGGCTCCGATGACTCAGGAGGCGGTGGAGCGATACGCGCGCGGTTTTCTCATGTTCCTGTGGGGGACGACTATTTTCGCCGACCGGGCGAACACTGTGCCCCTCTGCCTGCTCTGCGCTCTCGTGGACGTCACCCGGATCTTACGCTATGACTGGGGTGGCACTGCCTTGGCCACTCTGTACGGGTACATGAGATCAGCCTCCCGTTGCAGCGGACAGCTGCTCGGGGCTACTGGCGAGGTTGGGGGTATGTTTTCTCCTCTGCTTTTCATTTCTGCTTTACATTTTTTGTACTCTGTACACTGCACACACTGTGGTCTGCTTCACACTGATTGTATACTGCACACACGGCACACACACTCTGCTCAATACACTGCACAATACACGGTCCTGCAATTTCTGCTTTATTTTGTGTTCTGCTTTATCTGATAACCCTTCTGGTATTTGCTCTACAGTTGTGGGTCTACGCCTACTTCCCGAGACTCACCCCAGTGCCAGATGTGGAGACCCCTCTCGTCGTTCCGTTCTCGCGCCGCTTTGACGTGAGGTGCGTGCGGAGGCCCCGGTAGACGTTCATCTTTTTTCACCGCTACTTTGACACTATTACCCCCGCAGAGGTATGTTCAACTTTTAGAGTTTTATTTAAGCTTCACTTTACACTGTATTTTCAATATCAGTAGATAACAAACTGCATTTCATTTACAGATCACTTGGTAGCCTTGGGCTCCATTGCCTGCGACGATTCGAGATCGATTTGCTGGTGCAGGGGAGACTGCACGTTTCAGGATTTTACTGGAGGGCCCGGTCTGTCGGGCTTGGTACCTGGGTGAGCATTTCCTACGCCAGACCCTGGGCTTGCCAGAGCAGATAGTTCCGGGTCCGCCCCTACCCACATGAGGGACACTGAGAGATGCACTGCCGAGGAGTTGGCCGATTACACGATCGGCTGGGACGCAGAGGGCTTTAGGGTTGAGGGCGACTACTCAGAGTATGTTCGGATGTACATTATGTGGCCTCTGAGTAGTGGCCGCCGAGCTGAGAAAGGGGGACCTGCGGCGCCAGTAGCTGGAGCAGGAGCGGGAGTACGGGTAGGAGCGTCGAGGAGAGCTCGGGTCCGCGGCAGGGGTGGAGCTCAGAGAGGGCGGGGGGATGACTGGCCTGCACTGCCCACTTCACTGACATACAGAGGGCAGGGTGGGGCGACCTACCAAATCCCCTTTGCTCCTCCTCCGGCTGACCACGAGTTGGTCGGTTTCCATGACTTGCCTCCGATATGTATTACTACATTTTATGCATCTTGTATTGGCATTTTATTTCAGTTTATTTGATATTCCGCAGAATACTAATGCATCTGATACTCTTGCAGGCTTCTTCCGAGTATACCCGACAGTCCTTGGAGCTGAATGCCTCCATGATGGGGATGTTGCAGCGGACTTTCGACCTCCTGGCCCTCTACAGTATCCCGGTATGTTCTTCGGATCACGGTCTCAAACCATACACATAAGTTGCTTCACATAATCTGGTGCACAACACAACACTTGATAAACTGCTCACGGCATTCATACACTGTACTCATACATTGCATTCTGCACTGATAAACTGCTCACGGCATTCGCACACTGTACTCATACACCGCATTCCGCACTGATAAACTGCTCACGACATTCACACACTGTACTCATACACTGCATTCTCCATTGATAAACTACTCACGACATTCTGATGCGTTTGCCTCTTATACTTTTCAGCCTCCTTTCTAGATTCCCACTGTGGGAGGTATTCCAGCCAGGCCTTCTGTTCCTGCTGGAGGAGATGGAGAGGGCAGAGTATTCCCCCACACCAAGGCAGGGCGCACTTACGTTGGGAGTAGCTCGCGGGCTCCAGTCCCTGATAACGATGACGAGGAGTCGGAGGCGGAGGTAAAGGCAGAGTCGTCAGAGGAGGAGATCGGAGGCGACTCGGACTCGGGCTCAGATGACAGCGCTGATGATGCTCCTAGACCTTCATCCAGGAAGAGGATGAGGACGGACCCCTAGACCCACGGCCTTTAGACATTGATCCAGACTTTTGCTGTTTTTTCTTTTTCTTTTTCTTTTGTACCTTTTGCTGGTAGCTAGAGTACCTTGTACTGCCGCAGGCAGATTTTTATTTCCAAAACCATGTACTTGAAAAAGATGATGAAATGAAACAAACCTTTTGTCTGAAAAAGTGTTGCATTTGTACATTCCATATATTGCATCGTATTGCATCATGTTGCACCTCAATGTAAATGAAATTGATCTGTTGTCAGAAAATTGAACACTTGCATTGTAATAATCAGATAACGAACCAGCCAACAGCAAAACAACCCATACCAACCACTGCTCATTCCGAACACTCGGCTTATACTCTACTGGGGATTAATCTGCATACAACTCATAACACAGCGCTTGGTTCATTTTGCACACAGCGGATCCTGAACAAACAGCCCAATTCTGACAAGACAGACCATGAAGGTTAAATCTACTGAAGTTGAAGCATACTCAGATGCGATCTGAAACTCAGAAGCTTCAAAGAGGCCCAGGTTTTCCTGTTCACACTTATCGGGGGTGAACCCTGCAGTTGTATGAAAGAACCAAATCATGTTTTTACACAAATGTGGAGAATGGCACAGCATTCTGAGCACAAAACGATTAATTTTTGAAATTAAAGAAAGGTTTTTTTTTTTTTTCTTTTAAACCGGGGTAGTGAGCCTACAACTAGACATAGCGAGAATGACTCAACAGCGGAGACAAAAAAGGTAAACAACCTAAACACAACGAGACACACTCGGAAAAGACTCAAAACAAAGGTTGAAGTAAACAAGACAAAAGACACGACATACAGACGCGTTAACGAAGACGGGGGACCTCAAATCACGAGGAGCCAGTTTCTCTGGGTATTGTCTCCCACTCTTTCTTATTTGTGGTTCTCACACCACTCTGGCACTCAAGCTCGGTTTTTCTCTCAAGACCCTTCGGCTCGCTTTTTCTCTCAACTTACACCTCTCTATTCTTTATTCTCTCATTTTTTTTTCCCTCCCTGGGGTGTTTAATGGATGAATAGGAAGTTGTGGGTTCATGCCTAACATGGTTAGCTCACGGCTGTTTCTTCTGGTGGCACTCGGTCGATGCCCCAGGTAAGGGAACGGAGTACCTTGATCCCTTCAGATTCGTGCTTCACACTTGATTCGATACCTCATTGGTCGGAGGTTGAGAGAGCTTTCAGCCCTTTAATGACAGCTTGAGTTGTGCCCTTCTTGGCAAGTATGTTGGCGATGGGGGAAGACAGAACACCTGACTCAACTGTGCCCCTAGTTCATCATTATGACCATTTTTGTTTTGGTTTTCTACTAAAACAATTTTGACCAATATGAGAGTTAGATTAACACACTTGTTCGATTTTTGATTTGAAAATTATGCAAGTTAGGTCATGAGCACTAAAAATTTTCCTTTTTTGGGTCCAAAACAATCTAAGGTTTGGGGAAATGAAATAGTTCTCGAGAAAATAGTCAATCTCAGTAAAAATTTTCAAAAACTATTTTTGCAAACGGCCGATGCTAAACAAGCATGGAACTTACCCTCGAGATGCGCAACCTCGGTTCGGAGGCAATGGAAAATTACCCTTTGTTCGAAGGACGCTGCACGGCAACGAAAAGTTGCCCCTGGTTTGAACGGCGACTCATGGCAACGGAAAGTTGCCACTTGTCTGGATGATGCCGCAGCATATTGTAAACAGTCCTCACTAGTGATGATCCCGACCGAGCTTCCTCGGATACAGAGAAAACGAAGATGGTCAAAACCAATATATGGACACAGTCACTTTGAAAGTGCGTAGGACTGGACTTCAGGGTGAAGCTGCCTAGATATTCCAAACATGGGAGTCAAGGATGATTAAAAAAAACATTGCATGGACTTAGTCGCTATGAAAGCGTTGGGGGCTGGACTTCAGGACGAAGTTGCTTACGTATCCCAAACATAGGAATCAAGCCTTAACCTTCACCTTTTAGGCTCTAACTTTTGCCAAGGCACCCGATACGGGTTTTCGATCTTACGAGCTTTCTTTCCTTTTTCTTTCTTCCCTTTCTTCTTTCTCTCTTTTGTATATTTTTATTATTATTTTTTTTTTGTATTTTTCTCTCTTTTGTATATTTTTTCTTTTTTTTTCTCTCTTTTGTATATTTTCTTTTGCTCTAACTTTTGCCTGGGTCGCCCTTCCGGGTTTTGGGCCTAGCGAGCCGCTCAAAGGGTAAAAGTGTAACAAGTCCATGCCAAATGGTTTTAGGGTTTTGAAGCCATCCGTATCCAGGAGCGTGGCTGTTGCATTGACTTACTGAAGGACCCATCTTCGGCTCTTCGAGCAAATCGGACATTTTTGCCCCTAGTTTGGAGGGGTGCTTCCGTTCTAGCTTCACAGGCTTCTTCTGATGAGATCTTGATCTGACTTGGGTGCCTCTTGTTCGAGGGCTGCTTCCAATCTGGCCTCACAGGCCTCTCTTGATGGTCGATCGTTGAACACTCCGAATTGTGGTTCAAGGCCTCAAAACAAGGGCTCGAGTCTTGAGGCTGAGAGCGATCCTAAGCTGCACAATCTCAAGAGTGATTCCACACAGGTCTTCGCAGGATCGCGCAAAACATTTTGTTTTTTGAAAGTTTTTAAAGAAGCGACAAATCGCTCGCGCTGAAGATAGTGTGGAACCAGTCTGGATCAAGCCAAGGTCCTTCTCAGTACTCACATTAACAAGCATGATTTCATTCATTAAGGGCTTAGCATGCCTCTCTTTCTCTCAATTTGATCAAAGTTTGCAAAACCCGAGAAATTCCTTCCTCTTTGTTTTCACCGCAGTGTTCAAAAAGTTTTGAAAAACTTAGGTCAATGCAATGATTTTCAGGGCACAAGAGAACAGATGGAATGTACTGCTGTTCCTTTCAAGTCCCCTGGCACAACTAATTCAGAATAATAGTAAGCATGGAAATATGATAGCCGCAGCTGTTTCATTCAGATTCCCTGGTTGCAACTGGCTCCATGACAGAGATAGACTCAAAAGAAAGCAAAAGGGTAATTACAAAACAAAACGGTGTTCGAGGCAACAGCTCTGGAATCACCCGACATTCTATACAAAGAGGCCTGACTCGCTACAACAAGACAGACCCATAAGCAAAAGGACTGATTCAAGATATTGAGACAGACTCAAAACAAAACAAAATACGGACTCGACACCCAAACCAGAATTTACAAAACTAGCATTCGCAGATGCTCCAAAAATGCGTGCCAGACGCCACATCTAAAATACACCGAGCGCCGCCCGCAAGTGGTTCACTTCCTGATTACATACTCGCAGTATCAGTATCCTCGAAATCTAATAGCTGGGTAGTAACGAACTTGGCTGAGGTGGGCGGGAGGATAACTTCGTTGTCGATCAAGTCTTGCACCTCATGGCGGAGGCGAAAATAATTGTCGGTAGCATGACCGGTTTGCTGGTGGTACGCACAGTACAAGGCAGCATCATGTGTAGTAGGGAGATTCTTCGGGAGAGGCCGAGGCTCCAAGGGTTTAAGATGCCCCCTTTCAGCAAGGATCTGAAGTGCCTTTGACAACGGCATATAGAGAGCATGAAAGACCCTGCGCCCTCGGGGCAGGTACTTTGAAGGTTGAGTATTCTGGCTAGACGCACTAGCAAAAGGGTCGGCAGGCGCCGCCTTGGCTTTCTGATCGTTCCCAGGTGCAAGGTTGGGAGTGGAAGGAACTGTTCTGGCATGACGGGGCCTATCCCGATTTTCTAACTGGCTTGTACTGCCTTCGGTTGGAGTGGGGAAAATAGCATCCACAGCCTTAGCTACGACTGCGAATACCTATTGTTTACTCATCCCCTCAGCTTTCAAAGCCTCGACTGCCCACACAGTTGTTCAATGGGATCGGCATCTGCCTTCATTTTGTTTTTGCCTCTGGCCTCATCCTAATCGAGGGTTTGGGTTAATGTTGATACGTCATTGTTATAGTTGGAGGCCATCTCGGGTTGGCTAAGTTCGATCACAATCTATCCCAACAGTGCGGGCTCCTGTGGTACAAAATTCCCGGCATACGGTGCGGCTGGTGGCGAAGCTGACATTCCGTAAGCGAGATCCGCCACGGACCTCTGGAGGTCACCTATCATTCCCATCAATTCAAAGGTGGTGGGCTCACGAGCCTGATACAAACTGGGGGGTCCAGACCGGGTGCGCGACAGGCGACCTGGGTGGATGCGGTACATCGACATTGGTCTCGCTTTGCAGAGTGATTCCTTGATCTAATGCGGCCGTCATAACCACAATCACATCTCCTCTGAAATTCTGCGTCATGATAAGTCCGCTGTGCTGAACGGTGACTGACGGATCAGATTCTGTCTTGGCCTCAGCAAGGGGGACACTAGCTATTCTGTATCAACTCTCTGAACTGAAAGGAAAAACAAGCAGCGTTTCAGCCCAAATGGATCAAACACAGATGTACCGAACAACTGTACTCTACTGTGACAATTGTTGCCCGAATCACTGCCCCCAAAATACTTGATACGGATACCCACAGATATAATGTATCATAATATAGTAGCACGATATGGCCGGTCCAGGCCTGGTACTCAAACTTGCACTGATTGTACGTTCTGTAGAGATGCACTCTAAAAGTACATAGCAAATAAAGAGAGCCAAAAACCCCTATGGAGGGGTAGGGTTTTCCCTGTCCTATTTTGTCGGAGCTGGGTTTCACTAGCACGCAGCAGTTTTCAAACACTAACATCGGGTATGTTCTAGTTTGGAATAGTCACTATGGATTTCGATATGCACTAGGTTGAATGGTCGAAAAGGGTGCCCCAGTAAAACCGGGGTTTGTGTTCCCATACTGTCAGAGCCCACAACCGGTCAGCCTTATGGCATACTTTGACAAAGTCAAGCCTCCGGCAAACTGTTCAGGAATAGCAGATGGCAAACACGGTGTCCTAAGCGCACCAATGCACATGCAATGCAAAGAAACACAAAAATGAAATCAAAACAGGATATCACGAGTTCGAGTCAAGCTCTCTAAATCCCCAGCAGAGTCGCCAGAAACTGTAGACGTCCCCGAATGCCTCGGGAGGACGAGCCCCCGTTCTGTTCGTTTTTTTTGGGTTCACTACAATTCAGACTCTCAAATTGTCACGATCCTTAATCTGAACCAAAGAGTCCAAATCCAGCAAATCGTTTTGAGAAAACAGGTTTTTGAAAAGAAATGCCAAACATGGACTGCTTTGATAGATACAGAGTCACCACCTAAATATTTTGTTTTGGGAAATTTAGGAAACCCTGACTCGGTGCCAAAGGCCACGTGTCCGTCATCACCAAAGTTGTCTCGGCTCGGGAGCATGGGTACGATTGGGGAAGGTCAGCTATGAGCACCCCCTCTCGCCCGATCTGAAGATCGGCCTCTACTAACCGTGATGTCCATTTTTGAAAACGTTATGTGTTCTTATTCCGGTTATTAGCCTAGATTTACTACATTCTGCGCACAGCAAACAAGTATAGACTAGATCGCCTAATTTGGAACAAAACATTGCATATCCGTTTGTTTGGAAAATGCTTTGGAATTTGCTACTCACAAGTAGGCTAAAATACGGATTTCAACGAGTTATCCCAACTCAAACAATCCAACCTTCACCCACAGGCATTCAACCAGTTCATCAAATAAGCATCTAGCCTCATGGTAATCATGCTATCATGTTAACGTTCACACTCATATGAGATGCTAAAGCATAAAGTGCTCACCTAGTACTCCGTGCCAAAACAAGAACGTGTTAGCAATCATGCATGATCCAAGTCCATGTTTAAATGTCTAATGCAATGCATACAAAATGTCACTAGAGTAGGCTCGGCTAGTCTATAAATGACATGTGAAAATGCACAAGTAGCATGTATTTAAGTTAGATTTGAAATACTTTGTGCAGTTAGCATGATGCGCCGAGCCTAGTGCATGCAAGACTAATGAATGATGCACGCATGCATAGGAATTGGTCACCGGCCAAGGAGAATGGTCATCGGCTAAACATTACGCTCTCGGCCAAACATTCTTTGTCGGTCAGCACTCAACACTGTCGGCCGGCCAAATCTTCCAGCTGAATCTGTTTTTGACAGCAACAGAGGGCAAAACATAGCATGGCAATGCATTTCAAGCAATGTATGCACCAATCACACCCCTTATCATATTCATGACTCAAAGGGATATGATTTTCGATTCTCGGACCGCCAAACGTGCATTTCCATGCATGATGGCCCAAAGAATTAACTGTGCATTTTGATTTCAAATAAAATGCAATGCACATAAACAAACCAAGGGGCTTTCAACCTCTATCATGGCTTGATCAAGAGGTGAAGCATGCATGCCAATGCAATACAATCCTAAGCATGTGAGCCTAAGTGTGCAATATGGGCATGCAACCAAGTAATGCCAAGATGCAACTAACCAAGCATGCAAAGTGTAACAACAACATGCACACATGCAAGGTGCAATACGGACAACATGTTGGATACAAAGCATGCCAAATGCAACAACACAAAAGTGTGCAACAATATGTCATGAGCCAAGTATCTACATATATAAGCATGCATGCAAACATGGCTTAAAACATCAAACATCAAAAAGTGACTCTCAAGCACACTTAAGAGGATGCAATCATGGACAAATGGCATGCACCTTAAGCTTTGAAATTGCATAGAAAATAGGTGCTAAACAACTAATCAAAGCAAGCAAATCATGTAATTGGTCCAAGGACCTTAAGCATGATCATACGACACATGAAGCAAATGACCAAAATAGATCAAAACAGTCCTAAATCATGTTAAGGCAAGTCCTAAAAACCACCTAGATGGCATCTAAATGATCTACACACCTATGCACAAATGCTTAAACATGGAGCATACAACACAACCTCTTAAAGCATCAAAGGAGCATTAAATGCAAGGATGCAAACATATTATAAGGACTAAAATAACATGGTAAGTGGTTCCAAACCACTGAAACACTGCAAGTAATGCAAGCTACACACTCACACGCCCAAGGCTAACAAGCCAAAATGCAAATTGGCTATACTAAGCATGTGATGGTCGACCAAAACAACCAAAAATAGAGCTTGAGCATACTAAAACAAACACAAAAGCTTCACAAAGCTTGGCCAAAATCATGCTAGAACAAGGATCAAAACCTAAAGCATGTTAAGACCTAAACATGGCATTACAAGGCATGTATGCTAAGCAAGCATGGTGTACCAAAACCAACTAAAAATAGAGCTATATCATGACATAATAAGCATAAATATCAGTCAAGGCATGGCCAACATGAACCTAAACATGATGCTCACTAAAGAGGCAAAAATGGCCCTTTTCAAGGACAAGGAGAGGGGGGTGGCCCTCTCCTTCCTAGGACCTTAAGGCACCATCCTCACCTCTGAAATCCCTCAAGATTTCAGGGGTGAGGAGGCCCAAACACAATGGTCCCGGAGCTCAACCAAAATGGCACAAAACAAAGGCCAAACAAGCTTTAAAAGGGGTCAAATGACCCCAAAGCTTAAGGCAACCTTAACCAACTATTTAGAGCACTAAAAATTAGAACTTTTATATGTTATACACAAAGCTCAAAAACAGATGCAAGGTAGGCAAAAATGCAATGCAAAAAAAAGGAATAAAAGGACAAGTTTCTTACCCTTGTAGACCCTCTTCACCAATGGTGAACCAGTTGGTTCTTCAAGCTCAAACCAGCTACACAACTCCAAAAACAACCCGCAAGGGCCTCAGCTCCGAGAAACGGTGTGATGGTGGGTGTTTGTGTGCAAAACTAAGACAAAACACACACAAAACACAAAAGAGAGAGAGATATAGAGATGGAGGATATATGAACCCTAACCCTAAAACTCAAAACCCTCTGAAAATGCTGTCTAAATTTTCTAACCTCTAAAAGAGGGAGAGGAGGCCTCCTCTTATAGAGCTTCAATCTTGTAAGCTTACAAGACAAGCTAGCTAAGAGGGAAATCCCTCCATACACGTGTATGAAGGGAAGCCAAGTGCATACCAGCTGCATGAAAATATCTGCAAAAGCAGATGCACAGTAGTCGACCGGCCAAAAATGCAATTGACTAAAAAAAGATAGCCGGCCGGCCATCTATAGTGCCGGCCGGCCAATCATTTGGCCGGTGGCAACAAAACACAGCCGGTGGCCTCACGCCATGGCCGGTGGAGTGTGGGGATGGCCCATAAGCCATTCCCTGCCCCTCCAAGGCAAAGCACAAGTGTTTGGTGCAAAACCAGACACAAAACAGTCGAGTCGAGAGATCCTGAGGCAAGGCGCGTAGCCGAGACCTCCGGGAACTCAAGACGAACACAAACATGGATGATCACCGAGTGTTCAAGCGGTGACATCCAAGTCTTGAGGACGGTCAAAAATGGGGTGTCTATAGAAGTGTAATGAAGTAATTTCAATTTCTTGTGACGTTCGGATATATTAACCCATTTTATAATTATTAATCCTTTATTAATTTCCAATTTCATAATATGAAGAGTTAAAGAACTCTTCACGAAAACACAATCCAATTGGTGAAAATCACAGTCTCTACGTAGGCTTTGCTTTTTACGAGAGATGTAGGCTTTATTCTTGGTGAGAAGAGAGATTTCTAAATAGAGAAAGTTAGGGTTTTTCAGAGCTAGGGAGAGGAAGAGGGAGAGGAAAAGAGGAAAAGAAAAGTAAGAAAAAAGAGCAAAAAACAACTTTTTAAGTTTGCTGATTTGTGTAGACTTCTTGACTAGTCTTTCCACCGCTCGAGCGGTGAACTCAAACTCTCAGCATTTTAGTCTACAGAGCAAAGCACTGGTTACTCCATTTTCACCGCTCAAACAGTAAATCCAACCGCTCGAGCAATCACCCTAGAAACAAATTGTCACATAGGCTTAGTTCCTAAGGCACTCCTTACACAACCATTTAATTTGTATTTCATTTATTTAGATTTACAATTTAAATAAAGAAATACCCCACATTTGGATTCAAAGAAAAATACTAAAAAATCAAAATCCAATTAAATCAAAAAGTGGTTCCCCCAGTTTTATTACAAAAATAATTTTTTTACTAAAATTTCTAAATTTGATGTTGAAGTAGAGAGGTTAATATTTCGTAGAAAAATCCCTTAAAATCAAATTAGACTATTTAATATATAAGGAACAATTACTGTCAAAAATTATTTTCGAAATTGTAAGTTTTGAAAAATCCACTTTTTACACTTTTCAAGTTTAACTCAATTGTGACAAAAGAACCTTCTTAATGCAACTAGCTCTATATGAAAAAGAAAAGTGGATCGGGTCTCAACTGGTTCTGTTACTTACCTTTTCGATCATAATTAAAATAATAATCATAATTAACATCACGATAAATCATACTAAGGGTAATAACCAAATGTCATTTAAGGCATATAACTAAAGAACTCTTTAATCATAATCAAAAATAAAATTACAAGAGGTTATAATTAGGGTTTGATTTCTCTCAAGTTGTTATTTCAGCTTGAGAAAGTGTTTGGATTTGGTAAGTCCATTTTAGAAGTGATTTTAATGATTCGAACCGTTCATTTTTATTTTTATTTTTATTTTATTCATTGAGTAGAATATTCATGCAAAAAATTAATATAATTGAACATCAATAACTATATATTTGAATCATATTTGTTTTAAGAAATAGACGACAAATATAATTTTAAGAATAAGCATCTATTTTTGTAATATAAATTTGATTAAAACATACAGCTATCTATGTCCGATCATTTTAATTTTTTTGCATGAATATTTTACTTAATGAGTTCTAAAAAATGAACGATTCAGATCATCAAAACAGAACCTATTGTTGAGATCCAAATATGAGAGAAGCCCAACCCTTACAACTAAAGCATAATTAATACAACAATGTGTCATAATCAAGTCATAATTAATAACACAATGAGTTATAATAAAAGATTACAAAGGTCATAACTGGATATATGATACACATCTAAGGACAGAATGTGTATTATAAAATTTTCGTGTAAATTCAAAAATAAATTCCAATATATTATATATATATTTTAATATTAAATAATTAATATTATTTTTTTATTCATACAACCCACAAAATATTATTGAAAAATTAGCTAAATTTTATTTAAATTAAAATTTAAAGAAATTTTAAAATAATTATATCAAATTTGATGAGATTTAATATAATTTTTAAGTCTTAAAAAAGATTAATCTAATTTTTTTTTATAAATAATTTAATATAAAATATTACATCTGCCCAATACTTGTTAGTTAAAAAAATTAAAAAAAAAAATCACATCATATTACCGATTTTACCGATAACTTCCGATTTGGATTAGAATATCACTTTGAGGTATGGTACACAAAAACTACTTTTACGTACAGTAGTCAGACCCATGGATTGAGCCTCCTATATTTATCATTTTTTTTTAGAGCATATTTCTCATTATCAAACGCGACAAAGAGTTTCACTCTAACTAATAGGAACCAATGATAATTATTCCTAATAAATAATGGACAGGCTCGGGTGGACTTTAGGGCCTAAGTCCAGCCCAAGTTGGCACCTACGCAATGTCCGCTAAACTCATCAAAAAAGGAATGTACCTCCTGCAGGCTTTGTAAAGCAAACAAACATTCTTGCCACCATTATCCCTCTAATGCTCCAACTTTTCAACATGTTTATTGGAGAGATTGAGCCATGAAATAAGATTCATATTCAATGACCAGTGAATAGAATAGTACATTATTTAATTAAAAAAATTTGCACCTGTTGACTATATATTTTGTACAGGCCAGTTGCAGTTTAACACGTGGCTCGTGAAAGGTGTTTTGGGGAATTAATGCAAGTCTCCAATCAGCAACGAACATGTGGCAGTTCATATTGGTAATGGTGGGTCTGCATTACATGGAAATAGTGAGAAGGAGCGGGGTAATGTGGCCCAACGATTACTCAAAAGTTCGAATTCAAATGCAAAATGGAAGCCTAACTGAAGAAATGGCATAGTGGAAGCTGATTGTGCGAAGCCATGATCAGAGATCGTGGAAGTGCATTTCGACGGTTGGAAGCCCATTTCAACGGTTACCTTTGGAAAGTATAAATAGAGAAGAAAGCCCCAGAATGCAAGGACCTAGACTTAGTTCCAGAAACCAGTTTATTTACTTCATTTTTCCTTTCTAATTTTTACATTTCCAGTTCTTTACATTTTTAGCACTTCAATTCCTATACTACACTTCATTTCCTAGGAATAGTTTTCAAGTAGTCGTTGCTATAAACCTTTTCAAGGCTGGGTCATTTCATTGTAAGTTCCTATTTTCTCCATGAAATTCAGTTTCTGAATTGTTCTGTACTTGTTATTTCTTATGAATTCCTCCTAAAAGAAGCCACCAGTAAAAGTCCTCTTCATTAAGGCTGAAAGAACTTCAACATAATCGTCTGATAATTGGTTGACAATTAAAATTCTGTGAGGACGGATTAATTCTTGCTGGCTGCTTAAATTTACATTATTAACCTTTGAAAGCCAAACAAACTAACATATATTTTTGGCACACCCAGTGGGACTCTTAAAAATGACTAGACGTAGAGCAAGAGGAGAAAATGAACGCTTGGAAGAGGGTGTGAAAGGAGAGGTAGAAATACCTAACCTAGAAGATAATGTAATGGATACACCTATCCCATCAGATCCTCCACAAATGGTCGAACAGACCAGCACTTTAGAATATACAACACATGCCCAACATACTAGACAGGGCCATGAAACTGAACCATCAACTGTCCCTTCTACCCAACCAATAAATCCATGGGGAGGTTTAGTAGATGCTATGGGACAACAACTAATGTATACAATGGAAAGATGGGCAACATCTTTTTTAGATCGAATGAACTCTCATAAACCAATTGTTGCAAGACAGGCTGAAGAGAATGAGAATTCCCTTCTGCATAGATTGGCTCGAGACAAACAGCCTATGCAAAATAATGGACAAACTAATAGTCAATCTAGTAATCAAAACCATGAGAGAATGTCACATGTGCCTCAGTCATGGTACGAAGCTCCTTGAGACCACTAGCAAACCAAAACGTACCATTGCCCACCAGCAAAACCATACAAATTGGTAGATCTGGGCCAACACAAGGGGATGGTATGAGGATGTTTCCAAATCCTATGTTCGAAGCCATACCTGGCACATGGGGATTGACTAATCCTGTGTTTGAATTTGCACCCAGGGGGTTGGAGGGATTTCTGGCTGTTGGAAGAGAAACAACACATGTTCCTCCCCTTGTAGCACCTTTCGTAGGGCCTTTCCCAGGACAAATTCCAAGAGATCAGCCATACCTCCAACAGTAACTAGTATAACAAGGACAACCAGCCTTAAATGTACCCATAAATGCACCAAGAGGCCCTCAAGCACATGGAGTTCCTCCAAACCTTGTGTTTATTCCTCCAATAGTGGTTCAACCAGCACAAAATCTAGTTCCAAAGGACCAAATTGCTGATATAGTTAGAGAAATGTGTGGACCTATGGCTCGGGGGGTCCACACACCAGTATATAGAAAACCTTACCCAGAATGGGTGGATAGGGTACATGAATATCCAAGGGGTTTGGAATACCGGACTTTGCCCTTTTCTAAAAGAATGAAAACTAGTCAACAGTGGAACCCATTGCTAGGTTTACAGGCTAGTGTGGTGAGTTTGCCAATAATGATTACATGAAATTGAGACTTTTTCCAAACTCTTTAACCGGAGCAGCCTTCGTATGTTATATAAACCTTACACTTGGCTCTATCCAAACTTGGTAGCAAATGGAGGAGTTTTTTCATGCCCAATTTTTCCAAACAAAACCTAAGGTTTCTATGGCAGACTTAGCAAGATTAAGCCAAAGGCCTAATGAGAAAGCTGCTTAGTTTATTGCCAGATTTAAAAGGGCACGAAACAAATGTATGGTCATCCTATCCGAGCCTGAATTTGTGAGATTGGCTCAAAATGGGTTGGAGTTTAGGCTTCGAAATAAGTTTGATTCAACAGAGTTTCGAGACTTAGTGGAATTAACCTATAAGGTGTCTAGATATGAAACTTTACTTGAGGAGGAACAAGATCGAAGTAATGCATCATATATGACCTACTATAGAGACCCTAACTATGAAATTGACTTAGTAGAGATCGTAGGACAAAAAACCTATGACCTGTGAAGCATTAATTAAGAAAGACAGTACAGTAGACTAGTAGTTTAAAAAGACAAACCTTCATAGGAAGTTCACTTTTGATTTAATAAAGCCAGATGACATTTTTGATCATTTGCTTGCAGCAAATTTCCTAAAGTTACCAAAGGGAGTTAAGATCCCTACTCCTGAAGAACTTAAAGAAAAACTATACTGTAAATGGCATAATTCTTGGACTCATTCAACTAAAAACTGTATTATTTTTTGACACAAGATCCAAGAATAGATTCGGAAGGGAGGCTAAAGTTTCCAGACAAGACTGAAAAAGCTATGGGAATTGACACCAACCCGTTTCCAGAGATTGAAGAGGTTGCAGCCAATGTTGGCATACTAGATTTCCAAAACCTATCCTTGAAGGAATTGGAGGAAGTCACTATGCAAATGCATATAGCTAGCCAGGCTTCCTTCAAGAAGGACACTAGAAGTTCACCAGCAAGTGGACAGAACTCTGCAGGCCAAAGGGATGACTCAATTGAGGAGATATTGGATGATGACCCGCTCGAGGAAGCTATAGTGCAAATGATATGTCCTAGATGCAGGATGAGTTACAAATGGCTGAAGGGGCTCCCAATTGATGGGAAACAATATTATAAAGATGTACAGAAGGATCGAAAACTAGCCAGCACCTACGATAAAAGGCCATATCCAACTAGTCCTAGACAATATTCATCTTTGGTTGGTCCACCAGACACCAGGATGCAATCAAGGGGTAAGAGGCCTTTGTATGAATCTAGGCCACCCAATTATTACAAGGTAGACAACTAGCTTGAAAGGAAGCATGGATTCAGTGTAAAGCATGGGACTAGGACTGATGATTGACCCCTAAGGATTGCTTTGAAGACTGCTTCAAAGAGTGGAACAGCAGATCCAGTGGCCAGACCAGTAAGCTCATGGGTCCCACGAGTTCCAGATTGGTTTGTCATACAGAACAAACCTAAGGAAATGCTTACCCAAAAGAAAGTTTTTGGAGACCAAGGAAGAATGATTAAACCGCCCTTGGTGGCTCCAAACAATTGGGTGTTATTAAAGAACCCAAAAATAAGGAAGCCAGATGTGGCCTATGATTTCTAGGTCTCAAAGGAAGAAGATCCAACGAAGATACACCCAATATTAGAGGGATCAAAAAGAAAGCAGAGAGAGCACTTCCATAGCACGAGCAAAAGACCAGGCAGATAAGGGAATAGGTTCAAAGCCTGTTCCTAAGATCAAGATAAGTGTCATTATGGAGCAGTTAGCTAAAGTTCATGCTGAACTAAGAGCCAAGGAAAAATCTAGTTTAGCAGGCCTTGAGAAGGCCTTAATGGAAAGTGACGGAGAGACAAATGAAGGGATTGATTTAGGCCAAGAGAGAACATTGGCTCAAGATGAAATGTTTTAGGCCTTCATGGCTGAACAGACCTTTCTGGTTGACAAGCCAACAGAGATAGATCGCCAACAGACTGCTTCAAAGGAACCTGCCAACACAGAGGTACCAAAATGTAGCATGGAAGATGCTTCTGAAACAGCAGAACAAGCTAACTTGGAAGGGAAACAAGTACAGCCAGTAATTCAGTTTGACTCATTCCCCCCAGTGCCAGTAAATATGGTATATGTGCTACCACAAGAATTCCAAGCTGAAGAGGAAAACCAAGAAGGTCAGGAAGATGACTCCATTCCAATTTTTAGTGAAGATTCATAGGCCAACATGGTTCAAGATGAGTCAAAAGTGGCCACACCAATGGAAACTAATAAGAAAAGTGAGGAGGTGATCATTAACCTCTCATATCTCTTCGAGTACCCCACAATATCTATGACCCAATACGTTAAGGCCCTGTACATCAAGGCCTACTTCGATGGGATACAAATGAACAGGGTGTTAGTGGACAGTGGTGCAGCAGTAAACCTGCTTCCAAGGTCCTCTTTGAAGAAGTTGGGAAAAGAAACCCTAGGTTGATTCCAACCAGCACAACCATGACTGATTTTGCTAGGGATAGGCAAATGGCTTAGGGCATTTTGCCGATCAACCTAAGTGTGGGAACCAGAGATTGCATGAGAACATTCTTTGCTATAAACCGTAACACCAAGTATGATGCTTTGCTTGGCAAGGATTGGATCCACACCAATAAGTGTGTGCCTTCCTCTCTACATTAGAAGATGATGATAGCTCTGTGCAATGGGAAAACAGAGGAAATCAATGCGAATCTATAGCCTTTTATTGCTTGTGCTGATTTTACTGAGGCCAAGATATGCACTGAAGGAGTTGTACCGCTCAGTGTGTTGAGAAAGCTCGATGGAACAGCCGAAGTGATGGCTGATAAGGAAGTAGCACACTTGAAGCACTTAGTGCAAGAGAGTGCTGATGAAGAGTTCGTCATCAAAGATGACAATGATGCATGGTTGTAGGCAAGAAGATAAGAACCAAGAAGCCAGACCCTTGGCCTTAATCAAGTTTTCAGCATTAGACGTAAAGTCAATAGTCCAGAAGGTACAAAAACAAGAGAAGGAAGCCATGGTGATTGGCTGTAATCAGGAGCAACAAAAGGTCAGGCCTTTGGCCCTTGATAAGTACTATGCGTTGGACATCAATACAAACATCTAGGAAATACTGGAAGAAGAAGCCTTATGGACAGATTTTGTCTATGAGGAAGAAAGCAAAGACGTTAAGCTAGAGAAGGTGGAAGCAGAACAAAATGAAGAAGTTGCTTTGAAGGTAGAGGAAGTCAAAGGGGAAGCATTAGTAAGTGCTCAAGTACAAGACCTTTTGGACGAAGTCAACTTAGGGGAAGGTTCTGCACAGCAACCCATCTATATCAGTGATTGGCTAAGTCCCATTGACAGGAACCAGTTGTTGGTAGTCGTAAAGCAATATAAGGATTGTTTTGTATGGTCTTATAATCAACTACCTCGATTAGACAGGTCATTAGTGGAACATAGGCTCCCTATGAAGCCTAATTTCAAGCCACACAATCAGAAACCAAAACGGATGAGCCTTGAAATGGTTCAAAAAGTGAAAGAGGAGATTCTTAGGCTTCTTAAGGCAGGCTTCATTAGAACAGCCAGATATGTTGAATGGTTGTCTAATATTGTGTTTGTGGTTAAAAAGAATGGCAAGATGAGGGTATGCATCGATTTTAGAAATCTGAATTTAGCAACTCCAAAAGATGAATATCCCATGCCTATAGTTGATCTATTGGTGGACAATTCAGCAGGGCACAAGATTTTGTCTATGATAGATGGGCATTCTGGTTATAACAAGATCTGCATTGCAGAGAAGGATGTCCACAAGATAGTATTTAGGTGTCCTGAGAATATTGGCACCTTCGAATGGGTTAAGATGCCATTTGGTTTAAAGAATGCTGAGACAACATATTAGAAGGCAATGAATACAATCTTTCATGATTTCATTGGAGGATACCTTGAGTGTTACATTGATGATATTGTTGTAAAGTCCCAGTCTATAGAGGAACACCTGGTTCACTTGACAGCAGCTTTCGAAAGAATGAGAAAGTTCAAGTTGAAGCTTAATCCTCTCAAATGTGCTTTTGGTGTATCAGCTGGAAACTTCTTGGGTTATGCAGTGCACAAGAAGGGAATACAGATTAATTAGAATAAAGCCAAAGCCATCATTGAGGCCAAACCTCCATCAAATAAGAAAGAATTACAAGAATTAGAAAAAATTCCTTGGTCAGGCTAATTTCCTTCGAAGATTTATTTCTAATACTACAGGAAAAACTAAAGTATTTTCTTCTTTCTTAAAGCTAAAAAATAAAGACGAGTTTGTGTGGACAATTGAGCATCAAAGTGCTTTTGAAGGAATCAAAGCTTACTTGGCCAAGCCTCCAGTGTTGATGCCACCAAGGAGGGATAAACCCTTAAAGTTATACATTGCTGCAACAGAAGATTCATTGGGAGTTTTTCTGGCTCAGGACAATAAAGAAGGCAAGGAACAAGCAGTTTATTACCTTAGTAGGCTTTTAAATTATTGTGAATGTAAATACTCAACTATAGAAAAGTTGTGCCCAGTATTGTACTTTACAACAATGAAATTAAGATATTATCTTTTGCCTACTGTTGTCTTGGTAACTGCAACCATAGACTTGGTTAAATACATGTTATCTAGACCTATGCTAAGAGGAACAATTGGCAAATGGATATTAGCTCTATCAGAATTTCATCTAGAATATGTCCCTCAAAATGCAGTAAAAGAACATGTTTTAGCTAACTTTTTGGCAGATCATCCATGTCAAACAGAAAGCCAAGAAATAATGGACCTTGGTGTGGTCAATGTTGAGCCATGGCAAATGTGGTTCGATAGATCAAAAGCCAATGGTCTGGTTAGAATTGATGTTGTGATTAAATCACCACAGGGGGTAGAAACCACACATGGTTTCAGAATTCATGAAACTACTTGTTCCAATAACCAAGTTGAGTATGAAGCTTTAATAATAGGACTTGAGATACTTATTGGATTACAGGCTCATGAAGTTGATATATTTGGAGATTCTCAATTGGTAATCAACCAAGTAAAGGGAATTTTCAAATGTCAAAGTGCAAGCATATTGCCATATTATGTTGCTACATTGCATTTGCTTTCTCAATTTCAAATAGCCAATGTGACTTATATCCCAAGATTCATGAATCACAAGGCCAATGATGTAGCCCAGAAGGTCTTGAATTTCAGAAGAAAGGATGACCCCTAAATGAACATAAGTCAAGCAACATATCAGAAGTTAATACCACCTTTGGCTAAAAGGAGTGTCATGGTGGAAGTTAACCAGAATAACTTAGAAGGGCATGATTGGAGATATCCAATCATTCAATATTTAACTGGCCCTTCTTCAAAGGCCAATAGAAAAATTAAATTACAGTCCATGCAATATATAGTGTATCGCAATGCTCTTTACAAAAGGGAAGCAGATAGATTGTTGTTGGAATGTTTAGGGCCAAAAGAAGCACTGACTGCTATGGCTGAGGTGCATGAAGGTATTTGTGGTGCCCATCAGCCTGGTGTGAAGATGAGATGGTTACTTCGAAGACATTCCTACGATTGACCAACCATCCTAAAGGATTACATAGAGTATGCAAAAGGATGTCAAGCATGCCAAAAGCATGGTATGATAAGACATGTGCCAATAGCTGATTTGCATGCAGTAGTGAA
>NW_021026223.1:149915-177176 GCF_004153795.1 Camellia sinensis | reverse complement strand
CTCGTGTGTATCACTCTTTCAATGCTTTGGAGGGTTATGCTTTATGCCTTAATCATGAGCCAATTTGCATGCATGCTTGTCTAAGCTCTTGGGTTCCATTTCAGCATGTTCTTGGCCCTTAACTTGGCATGTTTGAGCTCTGTCCAGAGCTGGTTTGGTTAGTTGTGCTATGTGTTGCATGCCTCTTGTATGATGCTCTTAACTAGCCTTATGCTCTAGACCCTCCAACATGCCTCGTTTGTGTTAGTTGTGTGATTTGGCATCATTAAGCACTTGATTTCAGAGCATATAGCAGTGCCATATTCTCATGCATATCACTCTTGAATTGTGTTTAAGAGTTGTGCCTTTATGCCTTGCTTACGAGCCATGAGTTGAGTATGCATTCCTTGCTTTTCGTGCCTAAGTTTTGTTGAGTTTTGGCCACTGTTTTGGCATGCATGACCTCTGTCCGGGGATGGTTTGACCATTTGAGCATTGTAGTACATGCTTCATGTGTGATACACTTCACTTGCCTTGATGCCTTAACTCCTAAACATGCCATGCGTGCATTGTTTGCATGTTAAGAGTCTTATGCATACCACCTTAACATGTCAAGATTAGCATGTGGTTTGCATAGCATGTTGTTTGCATGTGTTGTTTGGATTGGATGTTGATCCAAATACGAGAAACGAGGGGCGTTTCATACTCGAAGTGATGAAACGCGCCTCATTTCGTGGTCATCGACACCTTTGATCATGCATGATAAGGTGGAGGTTCATCTTGTCCTATGTGTTATTCGTGCATTCATCAACATTGTGCAAGATTGACTCTTTGGCCATTATGCATCGAGATGCGTGATTGGTGGCTTAAGAGCCGAGCACTACACTTCTTTAAGCTTGAGACATGATAAGGAGTGTGGTTGCACACACATTTCCTTGCAAATACACTGTCATGCCTCTGTTTTTGCTCTGCTGCAGCAAAAGGAGAAATTGCAGGAAGCAGTGGCCAACCGGCCATCAAATCTGCCGACCGGCCACCAAGGCTGCTGATCGGCTATCAAAAGTGGCCGATGGCCACCATCTCTAGCCGACCATCCCTCAGCATGTTCCTAAGGTGGGTCAAAAGCATTCTGGAAGTTGGCATAATTTTCAGAAGTACAGAAGTGTGCAAACAGAGGCATCTTGAGGCAAGGCGGTGGATTTCCGGGAGGACGCAACCGAGCAAGCATGCATCCCTCGCCCTTGAGGCCTTTTAACTACTTTGTTTAGCTAGATTAATTCATTGGTTGTGTACTTAATTAGTTAAAGTGCTTAGCTAATAGATCTATGTAGTAATTTGTAATAGTTAGCTTAATTAGCATAGCTAGCTTAGCTAATTCATTCGGGCACTCCGTTGAGAGGGCACAATGTTGTAATAAGGGTGCGTGCGTGTGTGCATGTCTTCCAACCCCCATTTCTTTCTCCCTTTTACTTATCAGCTTTTGATGGTTAGTTTAGGGCATATTTCAATTAGCATACCTTATGCTTTACATGCGTGCATCATTCATTTGTCTTGCATGCACCGGGCTTGGCGCATCATTCAAACTGCATCGTATTTCAATTCCTATTTGAATACATGTATTAATTGTAGCATTCATATGCCATCTTAGATAGCCGAGCCTATTTAGTTGCATTTTGCATGTGTTGCATTAGGCATTGTTGATATAGTTAAGATCATGCATATTTCTAACTAGTTTCCTGTTTTGGCTCGAAGTACACTGTAAGTGGTTACGCTTTAGCATATTGCATGAGATGTGTATGTTGCCATGTCAGCATGCTTGCCATGAGGCTATTTGCTTAACTGCTATAACTACATGAATGCCTGTGGGTGAAGGTTTGATTGCTTGAATTGGAACAATTCATCAAAATGTGAGTTTTAAGCCCACTTGAGAGTGGCACAATCATGTTTTTCTAAGCCCACTTGAGGATGGCAAATCCACGTTTTAGCCTACTTGCGAATAGCACTTCCAAACCATTTTTCGAAAAACGAACATGAGATGTTTTGTTCCAAATCGAGTGATTTAGTCTATAGTTGTATGCTGTGTGCATCACATAGTAAGTTAGATTAATAACTGGAATAAGAAAACATGTGTTTTCAAAAACAACATATCATGTTAGAAGAGGCCGATCTTTGATCGGTTGAGCGGGGGTGTTCATTTTAGAACCTTCCCCTCTCGTACCCAAGTTCCCGAGCTGAGGCAACTTTGGTGATGACGGACATATGGCCTTAGGCACGAGTCAGGGTTTTCTAAATTTCCCAAAAACAAAATATTTAGTTGGCGACTCTGAAATCTAGCATAGCAGTCCATGTTTGGCACTTTTCGATTCAAAATTGAATTTTCAAAACCAATTGTCAGATTTGGACTCTTTGGTGATTTAGCAGTCTTACATTGCACTTTGTGAGATTAGATTCAGAACCGTGATGGGAGTCCAAACTGTAGTAGCTAAGAACGCAATCCGCGCCCTCTCCGAAAGGGGGGGGCGCACGGAGGAAGTTCGGGCGGTTTACAGTTTCTGGCGACTCTGCTGGGAATTTAGAGAACTTGACTCGAACATCATGATATGTTGTTTTATCTACATTTATACGTTTCTTTGCATTGCATTTGCATAGGTGAGCCTAAGTCACAGTGTGTGCCATCTGCTATTCCTGAACGGTTTGCCGAAGGCTTACTTGGAAAAACGTGCCATAAGGCTGACCGGTTATGGGCTCTGCCACGATGGGAACACAAACCTCAATTTTTACCGAGGCACCCTTTTTGACTATTCGACCTAGTTGCATATCGGAATCCATAGAGACCATTCCAAACTAGGATAGGTTGCTTACCCGATTGTAGGTTGTTTGAAACCGCTGTGTGCGTAGTGAAACCCTAGCTCCTAACAAAATAGGACAGGGAAACCCTACCCCTCCATAGGGGTGTTTTGGCTCTCACTTGCTTGTTATGTGCTTTAGAGTGTGTCTCTACAGGAATGCATGTATCAGTTTGCAAGTCTGGGTATCAGTATGAGGACATCAGTATTTGGGGTTATCAGATTTGAGGCTGTGATTTGGGGACAGCGATCAGTGTTGAGAATAGTGTGTTCAGCTTACAAATGCCAACTGTGTGTTGTCTTTATTTTTAGCCAAAATGCTATCCGTTTTTCTGCTTATTGTTTCCTTATTTTGCTTTATTTATCTTTTTGCAAGGTAGTATTGCATCATTGCTTCTGAAAAGGCAGATACCCCCCGAGCAGTTTGGACTAAAGGTTGAAGGCTTTCCCGATCTAAGGATCTAGTTGACAGACAACCAGTGTTTGTGTCATTACCCCCGATTACGAGACGGAGGTCATCCAGGCACAGATCACCAGTACAACGGTTACCAGTTCGGAGGTCTTTGTCTACTCCACCTGTGCACAGTAGGGATCAGATTTTCGTTTCTCCCACAGAGAGGGAACATACACCGGTTCAATCAGATCCACACTTTACAGTCGAAATGGAGGACATGATGCGTCAGCTCCAAGAGACCATGCAAGCCATGCAGTGGGATGCTGCCCGCCAGACAGAGTTTGTCACGCGTCAGGCAGAGGTTGTGGCTCAACAGACAGAGCTGATTGCCAGACTTCAGCAACAGCAGCAACAACAACAAGTCGGAGCATCTGCTTCGCATCCACCCCCACCCCCACCCCCACCCCCACCTAGAGTTCCAACACTCGAGGATACTACAAACATCCAGGAAGATACGGACGCTCTAACAGGGCCAGCCCCGCCACCAGTTTTACCGCAGATTTCAAAGACACCGGCCTTCTCAACAGATACACCGTTTGAATCTGAGATGGACCCGACCGCTCTGAAAGTGAGCAAGCTAGAAAAACTATTCAAGAGAGCTCAAGGTGTCAATTCCATTCCAGATATAGAGGATGGATACACCGATTCAGCGGTGACTTTGTCGAACTGGTTTAAGATGCTGCATACAGACCGTTTTGATGGTTCTGGGGACCCCATGGTACATTTACGGTTGTTCTCAGATATCCTAAGGCCAATGGGCCTCTCAAGACTGCAAAGTTGGAAGATTCTGTTAAGAGAAGTAGGGAGGAGATGGTTGAGGCCTTCGTTGCCCAGTATTCATACAACACAGAAATCGAGGTCACAACTAGTGATCTTGAGACAACGAGGCAAGAGCCAAAAGAGGGCTTCTCTTACTTTGTAACCCGTTGGAGAGCCAAAGCTTCTATGATGACCACCAGGCCGATTGAGAAGGATCAGATACAGATGGTTGTGCGCAACCTCCAACCCAAACTAATGCAAAAGATGATCGTCTTATCCCTCCCCATCTTTGCTGATTTACACAAGATTGGGGTACAGATTGAGGACACCATGAAGTGGGGTCTGATTGACCACGAGAGAGAGCAGCCCAAGCGGGCATTTACACGCAGTTCGAATACAGGTACGAGTAATGCTGCAGCTGCCAGAATTTTCGATGTGGGCATGGTCACTTCCACCACTCCAAGAACAGCCAATCCCTTTGCTGGCACTTCCACTTCAAACCCCCAAACTTCGAATTATCCACCCCTAGGCAAGAGAGTTTTCACCCCGTTGTACATGCCTTTGTCCAAAGCTCTGGGAGTCCTACTCAAGAAAGGACATCTAAAACCGTTAGAACAACGGCCTCTTCCTGATCCTCTCCCTCCAAAAGCATGACTCGACTAAATATTGTGCCTTCCATCAACAGCATGGTCACAACACCGACTAGTGCTTCAGGCTGCGTCATGAGATCCAGGATCTCATTGACAATAAGGTAATTGCACCACCACAAAAGCCAAATGTCACCACCAATCCTCTCCCCCCACATAATCAAAACCCTCCCCCTAGGCAAGCAAACTTCATCCAGTCAGCCATTCCATATGACCCAAACATATATATCACGCCCTCCCACCTACCCAAGCCTGAGGTGTTCATTCTAGATAGCACGGACTTATGCATGTTGAGCATCTCCCAAACCCAACCTGAACCGGTGGTGGTGACTGTCGAAGATAGAACCGGGATGACTTTTGAGGCAGATGGGAATGTTAATTCAGAGCCTGAGGGGTCTGGGAGCTTTGCGTACAACCCGAGTGGTTATATCACATCAACAAATCAAGTTAAGTTGAGGGTAGAGTTGTCGGTAGCGGCAGAGATTGGTGTGGTTCAGGAAGATGGGCCAAGTCAGGGGTTAGATGACCTAGCAGAGCTGGAAGAGGATATTGCCAATCTGCAGTTCTTCAACGAGCAGGACTCAGGGGATGTGAACATCAACTGGTTCAACTTGGATGGATTAGCAGAGAATACGGGGTGGCTCAGCGATGAGCCAGATGTTGTTGAGGTTCCTCAGCCAAGACAGGGGCAGTCAGAAGTCGGAATATCAGCAGTGGCCGGAATGGCCGAGAATCATGAAGCATCGCCAGAGAGCACCGGTGCTAAGAATTTTGCTCGGGATCTAGGCAGTTTGAGTACAATAGATACTGAACAGGAGGCTGCATTGAAGGGTCTTGAGCAAGAAAAGATCGAGGATCTTGAGAGGGCTAGGAAGGCAAAAGCCCCTGTAGGGATGAAATGTGCTGTGAGCACAGAAACAGTTGCAATAGGACCGGACAGCTGTCTGTCGATTGCCAACAGAATGTGGTGGGAAGACGACGACTTATGTCTTGCCCACACCGATGAGGACTGGGGGCAGAACCAACCGGATGACACCTGGTACGTCGAGGAGGTTGACCATATGACCAGGAGTGGACGGTACTTCAAGCCCCCACACCTAGACCAGCCGGAGGCATCCGAGAAGGACAAAGAAGCAGAGAGGCAGAAGGAAAAACTGCTGGAGGAGGAGGCTGTACTAAAACAGCTTAAGAAAATTCAAGCAGACATCTCCATCTGGGGACTGCTTATGGCCTCGAGGGTTCAGAGACAGGCCGTCCTTACAGCCATGGATAGGGCCAAGCTTTCAATTGATACGATACCTGAGAAGTTGGTAGGATTGGTTTTCCTGGGAGGAGCTTTCCCAACCTTGACCTTCACCAACAAAGAGTTGTTGCCTGAGGACTCAAATCATAACAAACCACTCTATATCTCCTTGGAGTGCAGAGAGAAGTGGATACCGGTGGTCCTGGTCGACACGGGGTCCGCAATCAATGTATGTCCGTCGAGAACGACGTATGCTATCAGGTTGAAGCCCGCGGATTTTGTGCCTATGGCCTAGGTGATACGAGCCTATGATAATACCAGCCGAGAGGTGATAGGGACCGTACAAATTAAGACTCAGGTTGGCTCGGGGCAACAGGACATTGAGTTTCATGTCTTGGATGTTTCAATCTACTCCTTGGGCGGCCGTGGCTGCACTAGGTGAAAGCCATCTCTTCTACCTTACACCAAATGCTGAAGTACCCCCACGAGAAGGGGGTGGCAATCATTTTTGGAAATTCCTTGATACATCCGCCGTTAGAGGTTTCTACACCAGTTTTGGAGATTGAGCATAGCGCAGAAAATGTATTTTTGTCAGGATTCACCCTAGCTGAGGCCCGGGTTGTACAAAATATACTAGTTGTTGATGAGGGGCTATACGTCAGTGCACAATCTGTCTAGCTTATGAACAAGCTTCAGCACATGTCCGGAATAGGATTGGGGCGAAGTAGTTGGAAGGGCGTCACAGCATCGGCCAAAGTGCCGCATAGCCCATATACCTTTGGCTGAGGTTATTTGCCTACCAAAGAAGATTGGGCAAGGAAAGGAAGAGAGATGGCCAGAAGAGCCAGGGCAAAGCAAGCTGGGAAGCATTATGAGTTGGTGCACCAACCTATCCAGGGGACCCTAAATGGACGCCTTGTCCAAGAGGGGGAAGACTTCCCATTCTGCGGCTTTCTGGAACCCTGGATAAATTTAGAGAAGCAGCGCTTGCTCGGCTTCAAAATCTTTTTTGATCTTCAGTTGTCCGGGGATGAAGTTGCCAAAGAGCAGACAGACCCACCAGCTGAGGCTGAGCAGTGCAAGGACGAGGATTCTGAGGGCACAGAAATTGAGATGGGGGTAGCGCTGGCTTGTCTCCTCGCAAATCCTCAGATCATACCGGAGTGCTTGGGGGATAACTTCTTAGTTTCTATGATCGGGGATGAAGCGGCTGTGGGCCTATCTTCAGGCGTTCTTGATGCATCCATCGCACCCTCCGTCATCTGGCAATACGAGGAGGGCTTTTTATCAAGCAGTTTCGGGTCAGGTAGTGAGCCGGAATCTGATTCCACTGAGTCTGTGGAGTTAGAATCAGGTTCCAGCTCGTCTGAGTCTGAGTCCGGTATTCTCAGGGGTGATAACCCGGATGCCACTATGCTGTCCAGGTCGTCTCTTTCTTTTTTCTTTGAGTCTGTTGTAATAGAGGAATCGGACGGACTGGATGTTATTAATGAGAATGGTACGACTGTGGCTTTCGAGTACTTTTCTGTGCCTTTAATTTATTGCATTAATCAAGACTTTCAAAATTTTGATGAAAACGACGAGGAAGAAATTCTCCCAGTTTTGAAATATTTCTTGATCAAGAGCAGGAGAGGTTTGTAAAACCGTTGGTTGATGAAATCACCACAATTAATGTTGGCACTGAGAAAGACCCGCGGCTGGTCCAGATCGGGTCCACGTTGTCTTCGGAGGAACGCGAGCGCTTAGTCGCTTTATTAACAAATTTCAAAGATGTTTTTGTGTGGTCCTACGAAGACATGCCTGGAATCGATCCTGAGATTGTACAGCACCGGATCCCTCTTGACCTAGAGGCCCGACCTGTTAAGCAGAAGCTCCAAAGGATCCGCCTGTACTGGGCTCTGAAAATCAAAGAAAAGGTCACCAAGCAGATCAACGCAAGGTTCCTGTTAGCATCTGAGTACCCAACTTGGTTGGCCAATATAGTCCCTGTGCCGAAGTAGGATGGCAGAATTCAGGTATGTGTGGGCTTCAGGGATTTGAACAAAACTAGTCCAAAGGACGACTTTCCTCTGCCACATTTCGACGAATTAGTGGACTTCACTACTGGGCATGCGTTGCTCTCGTTCATGGATGGGTTTTCAGGCTACAATTAGATTTTGATGGCACTCGAAGACAGGGAGAAGACTGCTTTTACCACCCCGTGGAGAACCTATTGTTGTAGGGTGATGCCGTTCGGCTTGAAGAACGCTGGGGCTACGTATTAACGGGCTGCGACCACGATTTTGCATGATATGATCCATAAAGAGGTTGAGGTGTACGTGGACGACATGATTGTTAAGGCCAAGGAAAGAGAGGGCCACTACACTGCCTTGCAGAAATTTTTCCAATGGATCAGAGAGTATCAGTTGCGGCTGAATCCTCAGAAATGTAAATTTGGTGTTATAGCAGGGAAAATGCTGGGGTTCTTGGTCACACAAAGAGGTATCGAGGTCGATCCTTTCAAAATCAAGGCCATCTTAGAAATGCCACCACCGAGGACTGCAAATGAGGTGCGAGACTTTCTGGGTAAAGTGCAATTCATAAGACGGTTTATTACAAAATTAATCTTGACTTGTGAACCACTGTTTGGTCTCCTAAAGAAAGGAAAGAAGTTCCAATGGGACGACCGATGCCAAGTTGCTTTCGAGCAGATCAAGCAATATTTACGGAACCCACCTGTGTTGTCACCGCCTAGGCTAGGGAAATCGTTGATTTTGTACCTATCAGTGACCGAAACGACAATGGGCTGCATGCTTGCACAGGAGTCTGAGGACAAAGTGGAAAAGGCTATCTACTACCTGAGCAAGAAAATGCTGGATTACGAGACCCGCTACACTCCGCTGGAGAAGGCTTGTCTAGCCTTGGTATGGGCTACCAGGAAGTGGAGGCACTACCTATTAGCTCACTCTATAATACTGGTTTCGAGATTAGATCCCATCAAATATCTCTTCGAGAAATCGGCACTTACGGGTAGGCTAGCTCGTTGGTTTCTTCTGCTTTTCGAATTTGATCTGAAGTACATGACGCACAAGTCAGTGAATGGGAGAGCAGTAGCGGAGTTCCTAGTCGACCACCCAGCTGAAGGGGATGAAGCAGTTGAGTATATGTTCCCAGACGAGGCCATTCTTTATGTCGAAGAAGAGACTTGGACGATGTACTTTGACAGAGCGTCAAACCAATACGGGTATGGGATAGGGATGTTGCTGATAGCACCCGACAATTCCCGCATACCCTTAGTATTCAAACTCTGGTTCAAAGTGTCGAACATTGAGGAAAAATATAAGGCATGAATTGCTGAACTAGAAGCCGCCCTGGAACTGGGGGCAAAACGGTTGGATGTCATCGGGGACTCGAACCTTGTTGTATCTCAACCTAAAGGAGATTGAAAAGTTAAAGATGAAAAGATGAGAATTTATCACCAGTCCTTGGACGTTCTGATTCCTCGATTTGAAAAACTGAATTTTGCCCATCTGTTAAGAGAGAACAACAGGTTTGCTGATTCATTAGCAACTCTATCTTCTATGATAGACATCTCTTTCGGAGTCTGCATGCGTCATATCATCATTGAACAGAAATTCGTGCCGACCTACGAGCTGATTGCTTCCATAGATGAGGTACAAGATGAGAATCACTGGTATTACGACATCTGGAACTTCTTAGAAAAGGAAATGTATCCACCAGGGGCAAATGCCAAAGATAAGAGGGCAATTCGAAGAATGGTTGCTCTGTTCATCGTCTAGGGGGTAAACTGTACAAGTGGGGTCATCTCGGGATGCATAAGCTATGCGTTGATGTTGAAGAATCCAAGCGCCTGATGGAGGCCATCCATAGAGGAGAGTGCAGAGTATAGAGTGCACATGAGCGGGGTGATTCTAGCCCGGAAGATCCTTAGACAGGGTTATTACCGGTCAACCATAGAGGAGGATTGTATTGGCTTTGTCCGGCGATGCCACAAATGTCAGATCCATGCAAACAGCATAAACATTCCACCGTCGAAGCTGTACAACATGACTTCGCCATGGCCGTTTTCAGTCTGGGGGATTGATGTGATTGGAGCTGTCACTCCGAAGGGGTCCAACGGGCATGAGTACATTTTGGAAGCAATAGACTACTTCACGAAGTGGGTTGAGGCCCAATCTTACGCAGTGTTAAAGGCATCGCATGTCGCTAAGTTCATCAGGAACAACATTATTTATCGCTACGAGATCCTGAATGAGATTATTTCAGATAATGGATCCCACTTCAAGAAAGAGGTGATCGACTTGTTGGAGAAGTACAACGTGACTTTTCATAAGTCATCTACATATCGGCCGCAAACCAACGGAGCAGTTGAGGCCGCCAACATGAACATCAAGCACATTCTGCAGAAGATGGTGGAAACCTACAGGGGCTGGCCAGATAAGTTGCCATTTGCTCTTTAGGGCTACCGGACTTCAATTCGAACTTCTACTGGGGCAACTCCGTATTTCTTGGTTTATGGGATGAAGGCTGTTCTGCCTATCAAAGTTGAGGTTCCATCATTACGGGTATTGGCTGAGTGTCAGATAGCTAAGGCAGATTAGCAGCAAAGCAGGTTCGAAGAACTCATGCTCTTTGATGAAAGAAGGCTGAAAGTACTGTATCACGTTCAGGGTTATCAACGAAGAATCGCCAGCGCTTTTTAAAAGAAGGTTAAGTCCAGGAATTTGAAGGAATGAGATCTAGTGCTCGAAGACAATTGAGCTCCCATCCATGACCCTAGGGGCAAGTTTAGACCCAACTGGACTGGCCCTTACATCATCAAGTCTATCTGGTCAGGTGGAGCTGTCGTTCTGATGGACCTAGATGGCCTAGTGTTCTCCCAGCCAATCAACATGGACAAGTTGAAGAAATACTATCCCTGAGTGGCTTGTTAGGCTGAGAAAACCCGAAAGGGTGACCTAGGCAAAAGTAAGAGCACAAAAAATTTGAAATAATAAAAACTGAGCTCGCAAGGTTAAAAACCCAAAAAGGGCAGCCTTGGCAAAAGTTAGAGTGCAAAAGGAGAGGGTTAATACCCGAGTGTAGCTTAACACCGAACTACATAAGGCTTGATTCTCATCTTTGGGATACGTAGGCAACTTCATTCTGAAGTCCAGCCATAAACACTTCTAAATCAACTTTGTCTGTGTGATCATGTTGGTCATCTTTGTCCATTCTACATTCAAGAGCTCGGTTGTGATCTCCAGTGCAGTGCTATTCAGACTAGAGGCAACTTTCCAGTTGCTCGGATCCGGGGTTGTACATCTCAGTGATAGATCTCGTGCGTGTCCAGTTTTGATCCATATCGAAAATGGTTTTGAAAAGTTTTAATAAAAGTTGATTTTGCTCAAATTAATCGTTTTGCGAATTAGACCATTTTTGGACCAAACGGAAAATTTTCAGTACCCACAACCTTCAATTACATTGATTTCAGTACAGAGTTCTCCTACTCTTGAATACAAATTGAAGTTGTTTTTTATTACATTCATAAAGAAAACTTAAAAGTACTAATAAAGTAATAAATTCGGGGGCATGGATAAGTCAGGTGTTTCTGCGCCCCCTCCCAGAGCTTGTGGAAGCCTCTAATGCCAAAGTAGGCCCAACCTGCGCCTCTTCATCGAGCCAAGCTATGCACTCATCAGAGAGGGTGCAACTGAAAGTGGGAGCGGAGGCCAGAAGCTCTCTCATCCTCCATGCTGTGGCATACCGAGCTAGTTGTGCGCCTTGGACTGGAAATACGGCAGGGTACCCTATCCCTTCTTCCGGACAAGTCTGGTCATGCGCAAATTGGCACCAAAATCGGAATGGGAAGTAAAAGACACAGTGTGTCAGGCCAAACAGCTGAATGCTCGGCTAGCGAGACATGCTGTAACTCATCGCTGGCAGATTGAGCCAGGGGCAGCGCCAAGCAATGTTGACAGCGGACAGACTGCACATCCATTTGCACCACCATCCCTCATCTGGGGCATCAACTAGGCGTCACCAGAAGAAATAGCCGCGTGCTGAATATGCTGGGCATGAGTCCACAACCCTCAACTTATCCATCAACCATATCTGGGGAGGGATGAAAATTGAGAGATTAAAGAATAGAGAGGTGTACGAGGAGAGAAAAGTGAGAAAAAGGGTTTTGAGAGAAAAATCAAGCCTAAGGGCCGAGTGATGTGAGAAATATATGTGAGATAGGGTAGGAAACATTACCTGCAGCAGTAGTGGACTCCCCGCGAATCTAGTCATCTCACGGCGACAGAAAGTATCCAAACCCATTAGTGTCTCAGCTTGTGTCATGGCAATGCAGCTCTTGCCCTCTTTTATGCCTTGGGCAACCTCAATCAAATGGATGCTAGACCCACCGGAGCCTGGGGCAAGTAAGAAATGAGGCAACATGCACAAGCAAAGCACATGTCGCCGAAAACCTTGCCAGTGATGATCGCCGCGGTCACCAGCATTAGAAAACCGACGAATCAGGCTCGGAATATCTAGTTCTCCATCGTGGATCAAAGACCGAGCGTCATGTAAAGTGAGCCTGCACATCCGTCCTAATGCTTGGATTTGGCCGAAGTAGAATTGGGGCAAGATCTCTTCATCACTCTAAGACTCCATCAAAGATTGGAAGTCTTCGAAAGTGGGACATATCTCTTGTTCGCCAAAGTTAAAAACATGAGTTACCGGATTCCAACACCTTGCCGTAGCATGAAGCAATGGAAAACGCAGTGGGGTGCAGCTCAGCGTGAATAGTGCATTTATTCCGAAACCCTGAAAATTCACCTTTTCTGAGCCATCCAAGTTTGGAATCCAATTTGTGAGGTTTTGGGCAAGAAATGTTTCCATTTGGGGCAAAAATAGAGTTGAAATGGAGAAACTACGAAGCTGGAGCTTTTGTAGGAGATAAGGTGTTGAGTGGAAGATAGGTGTCAACAATCTGGAGATTTTCTGCATTAGTGGCCGACCGGCCAAGATTGATGGCTGACCGACCATATTTATAGCCGATCGGCTAGTTCTAGGGGCTAATGGCCCTCTATAGTGACCGGTGGTCTCTACCTTTGGCCGATGGCCTCTCTTTTTGCTCCCTGAGTTGTCTATGTGTTGGAAGTGCTGAGAACTTGTGTCTTGTTCCACTTTGGATGCATTTTGTGGCGATTTTGTGAAGTCATGCCTGTGTTACTTCAATTTGTTTATCGAGTTGTTGCATTTTTGTTTATCGAGTTGCATTTTGCATTGATTGTTAAGTTCTTGTCTTGCTTATCGAGTTGTATTCACATTTGGTTGGCATGTCATGTCCTAGTTTTGCTTATCGAGTTGTTTTGTTCTTTCAGTTGTCAGTTGGTTCACTACCTGATTAAGGCAATGCAATTCGAGTGTGTGGTTTCCAAACAAAGTTCAATCTCATTTACATGTTGTGTGATGCGATGCGATGCTTAGAATGTAAAATGTAACACTTTTTCAATCAAAAAGCTATTTTCATTCCATCATGGTTTCTTTTTTACAAAAGTACAAGTTTTAAATAACATAAAACTGCCTGAGGCTGTACAATGTACAAAAACTTCCGGCAAAAAGAGAAATAAAGCAAAAACAAAACATCTGAATCGGCGCCAGTCGCCTCAAGAGCGGGAAGCCCTCATCGCCCTCTTCCTCGACGAAGGCCCAGAACTACCGCCGTCAGCTCCGCTACCAGCGTCTGAACCCGCACCATCTCCAACCTCATCTCCATCTTGACACGACTCTGACTGTGGACTCACTACCTCCTCGTCAGATTCATCATCATCTAGGGCAGGCTCCCACGAACTGCTCTCGGTATGAGTACGCCTATCTCTGCCTTGGCTGTGTAACGACATCCCTCGTCCTGCTCCCCCTGCTGCTCGGGGAGGCACTGAAGGTCCCGCTGAGGCGCCCGCTACAGCCGGTATCTAGAATAGGGCCTGAAAAGAACAATTTGGCAAATGCATCAGTTATGTTATGCGAAGCTGAGTATGGTATCAAAATGCAGTATATGATTATAATGTATGAATGCTGTGAGCAGTATATGAACACCGTGAACGGTGAATGATTGCAGTGTATGAGGGTCGTGGCCAGTATATGAGATGCAGTGTATCGGTGCCGTGAGTGGTATATGAGTGTGGTGTATCAAAATACAATATTGATGATGTGATGCATCAAATCTGTATGGAGCAGATTATAGAGGGTTTTGGAGTATAGGCTGAAAAAACTTACTAGAATACCGTAAATACTGAGCAGGTCCATGCTCCTCTGCAGCATCCCCATCACCAAAGCTGACAGCTCTAGAGCTTGCCCAGTGTACTCTATGGAAGCCTTCAAAAGTGTTGAGGTAATTAGTAATCTGCGGGATATCAATTGAAATGAAATGAATGTACAGAATGTAAAATATAGCATATACCGAGGTCGAGCCGCGAACTCCGACGAGCTTGTGATCAGCTGGAGAAGGAGCGATGGGAATCTGATAAGTCTCTCCAGCTTGTCCTCGGCGTGTCATAGTAGTGGGCAGGTCTGGCCACTCTGCCCTTTGTCTCCTCTGGGAACCCCTCCTACCATGGACCTGGGTCGCCCTAGATCCTCCCACTCCTCCTGCTGTGGCTACAGGTCTCCCTCTCTCACCTTGGTGAACACTGGCCAGAGGCTGCATGAGATATGTCTAGATGAGGATGGTGTAGTCGCCGTCGAGCCTAAAGAAGTCGGCATCTCCTGCGAGGTGTACCTCTCTGTCTGCCTCATGTGCGAAGGAGGCGACATCGGAACCACCAGCTCGAGTAAGACAAGGGTCTGTTACAGGAAGCGCTCACCCAAGTACTACGCTCGACAAACCGGACCCTCAAGCAAAACCCAAAATCGGGAAGTTTCCCGATCGCCCACAAACCGGTCTCTAACTGTGTCAGGCAACACTGCCCAGGGCTGCCAGGTGATCTGTAAATGACGGATATATAGGTTGTTATCTACTATTGAAAGTGCAATATAAAGCAAAGCTCAGATGAATTGTAAGGTTTGAAATACCTCCGCTACGGCTACAGTGTCAAAATATCGGCGGAAGAATGAGAAAGACTCTCGTAGCCTTCGCTCACATCTCACATCGTACCTATGTGAATATGGAACCACAGGGGGCGTCTCTACCTCCGGCTCTGAGGCAAGCCTCGGGAAATAGGCATATACCCACAACTACAGAATGTGAAAGGGTAATAATGGGTATGTTTATCAGTAAAGCAGTGTACAGATAAAGCAGAAATCAGAGAATGATGTGCAGTGTATTGTGCAGTGTACAACTAGCGTAAAGCAGATTGTGTTATGCAGTGTGTGTGGTGTACAGATAATGTAAAGGAGGATTGTAGAGCAGAAGGGAAAGATGTACCTCCCAGGCTCTCCAATAGCCTCCTAGTAGGTGCCCACTCCAGCGAGATGAGGAACTCGTGTATCCATACAACGTGGCCAAGCCTGCGCCGCCCCAGTCATAGCGCCGGATGCGAGACACGTCAACCAGTGCACTCAACAGGTAGAGGCCAACGGTGTTTGCCCGGTCGGCGAATAAAGTAGTGCCAAGCAAGAACATGAAGAATCCCCGGGCGTAGTGCTCGACCTCCTCGCGAGTCGTCGGCGTCTCCCTCCTGAACTGCTCAGCGAACCACGAGTATCGCATCATCCCTGGTCAGGAGAGAGGTGGACGAGTCCCTAGCAAAAAGATCTGAGCAGCATCACACTCGCCCATATCAGTGTCGAAAGGGATCGGATCACCCCCTACTCCTATGCCGGTGAGCATGGAGAAGTCGAAGGGAATCATCGTCATCTCCCCTACTGTAGAAAGGTGGAGGGAATCGGTGGTGTCCCACCACCTCTCCACTAAGGCACCTAGAAGAGGCCGACTCGCAGTGAGGTGCGAGAGTTCCATGCAGAATATGCCAAAATCAGCCTCATCGGCGATGTTGCGAACATTATTAGGTAGCTCCATGCACCAGTCTCGTGCAATGGTGTTCCCATAACCCCGGAAGGCATGAGAATCTCTCTGTGTCCAAGATAAATAGATACAAAGTAGTGTCAAGAATACAGTTTATGCATGTGTTCAGAACTGATGAAAATGCAGTGTGTACATATGTTCGAGTTGACAGAAGTATCATGTATGAATGTGCTCAGAATGAACTAGGCATGTGGTGTGCAAGTGTGTTTGGACTAATCTGATGAAGAGCAATATTGGCTATCCAAGACATATGACCTACATTGCAAAAAGTAAAGAGGAAGAGCATACCTCAGTGGCGCCATAGGATAAGTGTAACTCCGGCTCGCATAGCAGGAGGTCCTCCGGTGCACCTCGCGCGAATCTCCTAAACTGGCGGATACTGTCGGGGGACAGCACGTGTACGTCAGGGTCATAAGACGCTGGATCGAAGGGTCGAATACCAAGCAGCAAAGGCTTAAACTCGGGATCCATCTTCATCCCTGGAGGAGCCCCATCATGCAGAATGTCATCCGCCATCTCAAGAAGAATAAGAAAATAGTCGAAGATGCAGAAAATAGGCGAGAATGCCAAAAGTCAACAAAAAGTCAACTCTGAGGGGTGAAAAATGGAAGAAAAGGTCAAAGCTCGGGAGAGGGCACGAAGATCAAGGGTAACTCGGGGGAAACAAACCCCAAGTGATGGAAGTCAAGAATGAGGCTCCAAAAACACTTTTCAATCGGTTCAAAGTGTTTGAAATCTTAAGGGTTTCGCAAATCGAATGTTTGTGGGACGCCTGGTAGTGTGTATAAAGCGTGGATTGAAGGGGGAAATGGTCAAGAATGGGAGGAGAAATGATTTTCGGCCTTGAGGAAGTGAAAGAATAGGGTTTGGAACCCTATACTTAAAGACCCGTGGCAAAATGTCAAAACTGCCCCGAATCTGCCACTTTTGGCCGATCGGCCAAATTGTTGGCCGGCCGGCCATATTTTTGGCCGATTAGCTTATCTGGTGGCCGATGTGTGGCCGATGGCTCCCTCTTGTGGCCGATGGACCTCCAAGGCCCTTGTTTGGGGTTATTCTGTTGATTTGTACCCTCATCTCTCAAGAAAGTTCAAGAAAATACACCTTTGAGCTCAAGTAGTTCTCATGGAAGCCCCGAACTGTATTTCCAGTGTGTGGCGCTCAATATGCACAAATTGTATCCTTTTCGTATCCTTTTGTATATTACAAAGTTCGAAAATTGCTTTTGCCTACATTGCATTATGATGTTTTTGCCATGTTGGCAAGGTTTGCATTTGTTATATGCCTTTTGCTTTGAGCATGCCTCGTGCATTGTACTTTCTAGGGGACTAGAGCAGTGCTGGTTATAAAAGTAAGGCATCTACGTGGGTCTAAGGTACGCTTTAACTTGTGCTTTGAGTATTTGTGTGATATCTTTGAGAGATAAGTTAACTGACTTGATCGTCGGAGTGCCTCCTGGGTGGACGAGCCACCATGGTATTCTCATCTTCTTGTTGGTAGGTGGTTGGCTTAATCTATTCTGTCTCGTGCTCTCCAGTTAAGTTACCTGTTTGGTTGTATGGTCGAAAATCAACACCCATAATTTGGTGCCGTTTGTGAAAACTTAGTGAGAATAGATGGCTAACAACGAACAAGAAGTGAGGATAGGAGATGACCTTCACAGTGAGGAGGAGGATCATAGGGATCCCAATGTTAAAGGAGGAACTAATGATGAGAAAGTTTAGGAAGAGAATCCCAAGGCAACTAATGTCGCCAAGGGCTAAGATGGTACGAAAAAAGGTAGCCGAGATGAGTACTACCACGAGAATAATCTTTAGGTATGAAAGGACATATGCCTGAAAAGAGACAAGGAACTGAAGGACATGGCGAATAAGTTGACAGACTTGTAGACCGTGGTCAACTTCATGATGCAAAACAACGTGATGTAATCTCCATTTCCGTTGCAGGATACGCCCGCACTAGCAGCCAAGGCTGGTGCCCAGAAAGGAGAACAGAAGACAATTCCAGTGGTCCCATAGCATGGCAAGAGACATGGGAATTCACACTGGCAGTCAAAAGATGCCGGGTGAATGAAGTCAGTACGAGGGGAGTCCCAAAAAACTCCGCGAACCAAAGGGACCTACGTCAGGGGATCTCGGCAGATACAAGGGCAAGGCCTTTGTTTTGATGATACTGTGGATGTGGAGAGGTTCTCTTGGAACACACTCGAATACAGGGAGCAGTGCGCCGAAGAGGTTGAAGTCAACTGACAGTCGAGCTCCATGACGGACGAAGGAGGACTTGAGAGACTACCTTCAGAGGAAGAGGCAGGACACTGAGATCATATCCAATGCCACACTGAAGATGCCATTCTCGGTGGAGTTAGATGTGTTCGAAGTGCCAAAGAGATTCAACATGCCGAGGTTTCAGATTTATGACGGTAAGTCCGATATGAACTTTCATGTAGGATTATATTTGAATTCTATGGCCTTGTGAAGTGGGAATGAGCAGTTGTTGTGTAAAGTATTCCATTTGTCATTTGGGGAAATAGCATCGGATTGCTTCCACAAACTCCCGAAAGGGTACTTGAAGAGTTAGGAAGGCCTAGCCGAGATATTCGTGGCCAGGTTTGTTACAAACAAGTTACAACGACTAAGGGTAGACTCCCTATTGGCTTTGAAGATTAGCGATGATGAAGGCCTTGGGGCCTACGCCAAGAGGTACTATGAGGTTTACAACTGGATTCTGGATTGTAACCAGGAACTCGCAGTCGTATCTTTCAACAACGGCTTGGATGACGATTGCCCACTCTGGCAATCGCTTGTAAAGACCTTCCCGAAGAACATGGAGGAGTTAATGGCATGAATCGAAAAGTATGCCAAAGTAGAGGAAGATAGAAAGGCAAATAAGGCGAATGTGTGAAAACCAAAAAAAAGAAACGGCTCGCCGAAGCGAGGTCGAGGTAACACCGGTACTGACAGGCCGGAGTCAGGGTTGAGATCCATGTAGGCAGTAAGCATTGTTTTCAAGATCCCCATCTATAAAATCTTGGAGAGAATTAGGAATCAACCATACTACAAAGTACCACAGAAGGTTCCAGGAGAATATATGGGTAGGAACCCCAAGAAGCATGTGCCTACCACAAGGACATTGGACGCACAACCCAGGGATGCAAGGCTCTGAAGTTGCACTTGGAGGATTTGGTCAGATAGGGACACTTGAGAGACCTAATCGACAAAACAAGAACAAGAGAAAAGCAGGCAAAGCTCGCCTTGGCGCCAGTAGCACCACCACCACCACCACCACCACTACAGTAGGCAGAGGGACCACGAGTATCTAATGTGATTCATTGGAAGGTCAATGAGAACAAGATTCGAGGTGAGACACAGAGGGGTAAGGCATCTGCAACATGTTTACCAAGTTCTGTAGAAGAAGCCCCGACTGGAAGGACATCAGGGACCGATGATTTCATTCACTGATGAAGACCCAGACATGGTTCAGTATCCACACAACAATGCACTGGTAGTAACATTAAAGGTTGCAAACTACCAAGTGAAGCGCATCTTAGTTGACCAAGGAAGCTCTTGTGACATCATATATGTCAGATGTTACAAGGATCTCGGCCTCTTTAAGGATGATCTAGGGCAATCTAACAGTCCTATGGTCAGATTCAACGAGACATCGACATGGCTGTTGGAAACCACGAGTCTGGAGGTGCAGACAGGAACGAAGAAGTTAACTGTAGAGTTTACCGTAATAGATACCCCCTCCCCATACAACATTATCCTAGGAAGACCTTGATTGTATGCAATAAGGGTTGTTCTCTCAACGCTGCAGCAATTGTTGCAATTCCCAACTGAACAGGGGATCAAATAAGTAAGGGAAGACCAAGTGCAGATGAAAATTTGCTCCATGGCATCAATGAAGTATACCTACAATGTGAGAGAAAGCAGAAACAATAGAAATTAAAGGTGAAGACCGGGAGGTCTTGGATGATGCCAGTAAAGAACCTGCCGATAAGAGTGAAGAACCCTTGAAAAAGGTTCTAGGATAGGAAAATGAGCAATTCTTTTACTGTTCTAAAGTTTTTCTACCATTGATTTTTGTCTTCTATATAAAGGATTTTTAGTTGAAGTATTAATAAAATACTAGTATCGATTTTGTTCTTTCTACAAAATGTTGTTGAAATTTGTGATTGTAAGATAAGTCTAAAAAAGTACAAGATGATGTTTCAATATGAAACAAGGCGATGTTCCCCTAATGAACAAGGCGATTAACTTAGACTTACCATGATGATAGAGTTAAACTAAGTATAAGTCGATGTTTTAATGTGAAACAATGCGATGTTCCCCTAGTGAACAAGGCGATTAACTTAGACTTGTCATGATGGTAAAGTGGAACTAAGTACAAGGTGATGTTTTAATATGAAACAAGGCGATGTTCCCGTGGTGAACAAGGTGATTAACTTAGACTTGCCATGATGGCAGAGTTGAACTAAGTTGGTGATGTTTTAATATGAAACAAGGCGAAACTGACCACAATTTGGCTGGTTTGAGCGAAAAGCCGGGGTAAATAGTACTCTCAGTACACTGAGGTCAAGCCTCAAGTGTTTAGTTTAGGCAAGCCAAACGCGATGACCTCAATCATGGATGTCAAAAATTAAAAGACCAGACGATGTAACCTTAATGTGAACACAAGTGATACTTAGGTTCACATTAGAGGGCAAGAAGCATAAGCAAATATAACACTTGTGAAAAATTTTGAGAAAAATTTTACAAGTTAAATTTATCTGAGATAAATGTTGGAAAGATTATCCGAGACAATTGGCCAGTTCTAACCTGAGATAAATGTCAAAGATAATATTCGAGATGATTGATACCGACGTAGTCTAATTCGAAATGATTAATTGAAGAAAGTTTTACTCAGAAGAACTTTAAAAGATTTGAAGTGTGAAAACATACATGGCAAGAGAATGAGCAGACATAAAGAAACATTCAAACAATTAAAAGAAAAAGAAAGACTTGCATTAAAGAGAAAGCTTTGTTCAAGTACACAAGAAGGGCACGTCGGCCCGACAAAACAAAAGTTGTTTAAAAGACAAGATTACACTTGGAAAAAGAAAAAGTACAATCAAAGGAAAGAAAAATTCCTAAGTACTAGATGTTTTCACTCTTCTCGGCTTTAGCTTCTTGTACGACCTTGGCGTCAATCTCTTGGAGAGTCTGATCCAAGCTTCTCTCTGCAGCAGCGACCTCGACATCAGAGGTGTCAACTTTCCTCAGCGAGGTGCTTTTAGAGACCTCATTCCCCTCTTCCTTAGTCAAGTCCAGGACTTGATCATTCAGTGTTGGGGGCTTACCCCTTGAGCGACCTCAACCCCGGCTTCATCCTTAGCGTCAGTGTAACAACCCCGACCCATGATTAACATTAATCCATGATTAATTGTGCCTAAACAGTAATTAAGGAGAAATTCTGAATTAATTTTCATGTGTGTGTTGCGTTATAGTGTTTATATCTATTTAGCGTAGAAAGATCTGTTCATGTTTTAGTTTCGGTTCGCAATTTGAAGGCCCTATCGGCATCTGATTCAGAAATTTATTTGATATATGTGTTATGTGGAATTTATGGAATTTTGTGGTAGGTTTAATTGAAATTCGATTCAAGACTATGAAAATGGATTAATTTAATGCCCACTTATTTAACTTTAATTAATTACCCTCAAATGAGCCTATATAAGGCTTCTCACATGCCTTCATTTCTCTTCTTTTAATTGAACATATTTGAACTCATCCAAGCAAGTAAAACGTGAGAGAGAAGGAGAAGGGAGAGATTGAAGCTAGACATTTAAGGAAGAAGAGAATTAAGAAGGAATTAGGGGAGATTGAAGAGAGTTAAGGAGGTATAGGTCCAACACTAGCTAATTCAAGACTTGAGGTAGGAACTTTAACTCTTATTTATGAGATTGAATTACTTAATACAAGAATTCAAGAGAATTATGTTGATTGATGCAAGAATTGAGCTAGGATTAAAGAAAATCAAGTTGTACCATGCATGCATACATCTTTTCTCACATTTTGAGTAAAATTCCCAAGAATTCTCTCATGCATGTTTTGAATTCACCTTGATTTTGGGAAATTATCAAGTTTCATGTTGTTTTGTAGCATTTGATCATGTTTTGAGAAGCTTAAGTTCAAAGGAATGCATGCATGTCTTGTTTATGGATTATACATAAATCTTGAGTTGAAATTTTTGCATAATTAGGAGGTTTGGGGCCATGATTTCTTGAAATAATCTTTAATTCATGTTGTTTTATGAGTTTCTAGGTGTTTTCCAAAATTTTGGCCCAAGAGGATGAGCTTTGAAGTGTTTGGTTTGAGTTTTGAGCTTGAAGATCAAATCTAGAAATTCTAGATTTTGCATTAACGCTCGAGCGTAGGAGTTTACGCTCAAGCGAGCACTCTTAGTGCGTGCACTTCCGCTTGAGCGACCTGAATCACGCTCGAGCATGAAATGCATGTATCCAGAAGTTTGTATGTTTTACAGTCCGCTCAAGCGAGGAAAGCCACGCTCAAGTGAGGGTCTGAGTCTCGCGCTCGAACGGAGGTCAAGCATCCGTCAAACGTGAAAATCAAGCATCCAGTACCTTTGTCAAAGTTTACAGTCCGCTCGAGCGAGGCAAGTCACGCTCAAGAGAACCTTCATTTCTTGCATGTCTGCTTGAGCGAGGAAATCCATGCTCGAGTGTGGACCCTGTTTTCAGCAAGTTTTGAAAAATGTTTTCAAGTGCATTTTTTGCACCCTCATTCCATTCTAGGCATTCCTAGGCCATGATTAAGACTCCATAATGAGGTTAAAGACTAGAAACAATCTAAGAACAAATAAAGTAAGTTATGTATAATTCAAGCGTGTGTTTCAAGTGTGTATTTGTTACGTGTTTGTGTAGGTCACATGCCATAGACCGTGTGAGTAGTCTGCTCTGTCTGTCTGCACCCGAAGCCAACTGTGTGTAATAACTTTGTAAAGTTATGTTCAGTTATAAGTATTTTCCTGAATGATATAAGATGATCTGTTTCTGAAATATTATTTTGTGTTTGAATGAATGGTTGTCCAATGTTTCTGAAATGTATCCGTGGCATTCTTAGCTTCAAATGATATCTGTTATCTATTCTGTTAGGTCCCAATTATGGGTCAACTGTATGCCTCATGAGCCAACTATTATGGATCCTTATATATACGTCCCTTTATCAGCCAACTGTACGTTTCATGAGCCAATAGTACCGTCTCCATGCACGAGAGTCAACTGTATGTCTTTATGGCTGTCCCTTTATGGGTCAACTGTATACCTTTATGGTCGTCCCTTTATAGGTCAACTGTTTATGTTAGTGCTAATGAATGTACCACTTATGATTAACTGCAACTTCTGATTATGAATATGATTCTGAATCTGTATCTGCTATGAACTATGATATTTGAACATGATTATGAATCAATTTCTGATAACTACTGAATTCTGTTTTCTGTAACTGTTATGGGCAACATTCATTAAACCCCTTACTCTGTTATTATTCACTGGGCTTCATCTCACTATTTATATTATGTATGTAGGGGAGCGGGCACGTGATCAGGCCCAAGGTTGACAGCCTACGTTTCAATTTTGTTAGCCAGTCTTTGTGCCTCCCGAGGAGATTCCAGATGAAGTCAAGTTTTGTGGCTGTTTTTGTAATTGTATTAGACTTTGTTTACTTTGTTAAGCTTTTGGACGAGATCTCTAATATTATACGCCTAGGAGTGAGATGTAAATATTATATCCTTTGACGTTACTCCTATGTTTATAAAAGTTTTAAGATCATAAATCTCATGTATATCTGCACAGCTCGATGGACTATGTATATCTTGTATGTTTGCTTCTGCAGCCCCTAACTATATGTTAATCCGCCAAGAGGCCTTCGGTAATCTAAGGATTACTGGCCGGTTACGATGCTAAACCCATAGGAGCGGGTTTGGGTCGTGACAGTCAGCCTCCTCCTCTTTGGCCTCGTCAAAAGATTGGTTAGGTGAAGGCGAAAAGGCACGTTGAGTTGGCTGATGTCTCGAAGAGGTGAATCATTGGGCACAAATAGCTTCTTTAATGTCGCCATCCAACCAAGATAATAGCCTTTGTTGTAGAGCAAATTGACTTATTGTTTATACTGGTCCTAAATATCGGCTTGCCCCTTCGCATATGCCTTCTCGTCAGTGGCCTTGATCTCGGCTTCCTTTGTCGCGAGGGCCTCTGCAAGCTTGGCCTCGGCATTGGTTACCCTGACTTCGGCAGACTTGGCAGCTTCGACAGCAGCCTTAGTAGCTTCGACTTTGGCATTGGCCTTATTCAAAGTAGTTTTGGCCACCTTGGCGTTGTCCATCAGACTCCGAGTGTGAGTCTCGGCCTTGTTGAGTGAAGTAAGGAGACCTGCAGCTTCTTGTGTCTTTTTGGTCAGGTCCTTCTTCATCAACTCAGTCTTGACTACATGAAAGTAAGCATGCTGGATGGCCTGCAAGAGAAAAAACAAGTTAGAAAAATTTCACAACATACAAATGATTGAAGTGAAAGTTGAATGGAAAAGTGAAAAGATTCAGAGACTTACCAAGACTGAATGCCGCATCATTATAGCGAAGTTCTCATAGTGATTGAACTCAGCTAGCCGGTTCATGCCGGCTGGAAGAAGAACGGTCGTTGATAATGCAGTGCCGACATGGAGGCTTTCTACGGCACTATCGCCTGCTTTGAGAGGCCGATCACCAACTATGACTGTGGGGGCCTACGTTTCCTCAAAGTGGAAACTAGTCCCACCTTTTAGATCCTCAGACCTGGCCTCTTTGGCGTTGGGGTGTTGGATGATTTAGCCTCGGTCGGCCTCTTCTCGGTGTTGGCTAGTTTTGATATTGGGACTGAGTCCTCTAGATCCTTTTTAGAATCAGAAAGGATCTCAGTGATTATGGCCTTAGCCTTAGTCTTTTTCACCCGTTTGGGTTTGGGTTTGGGTTTTGGCTGGGATTGAGAAGATGGCGTGAACTATAGCGACACGACGTTGGGCAAACCAACCAATAAGTCCTCGATGATTATCGGTTTGTTACCCATCTTTTCGACGGTGGCAACGACAGTAACTCCGGTACCGAGCTTAAAAGCCAGAAGGGCTATTGGAGGATTAGTGGGATCGTAGGCTGACACCTTCGAATCTCGGCGTCTTCTGCTATATGTTCGGCTGGTAAGAGCATTGGGAGGTCAGCGACAATGTTGGCTTTGTGACGGCGGAAGATGTTAAGCTAAAGCCGATGTGGATGGCTCATTAATGGGATCAGATGTTGAAGTCTGATCTGGGCGTGGTGAGGCGGTGGCTTATTAGGTTAAGGCAGATGGTGGTGTTCTGCTCTATCTAGGGACGTCGGGGAGCGATACACTGGCACGTAGTTCAAGAGAATGAGGGCTTGTAGAAGTGTAAAACTTCTCAGAAAAGGATGTCAAGGGGAAATCTGACTCCACCCTCGATAATGGACACAACTGGAAAAAGGCATGTAACTCTCTCCAGGCATGATGGAGTCCTCATTTCTAACCAACCTGAGATGAATATCGGCTGGAATGTAGAACTCCTGGCGAAAGTATTCCAACTTAGTGGGCGAGTCTACCCTCCATTTAAACATACCCATGGCCTCGGCTAGGGGGAATTTGGTAAGATTTATCATTGAAAAGGTGGACTGTATGGACTAAAGGACCTTGGCGAAACCCTAAGGAGTGCTGGGGTACCAGTTCCGGTGTTCAGATGAAAGTTTGAGGGCAAAATTTGTTTCAATTTTCCAAAGTGTGGTTTCTAGCAAATCCCAAACCTAAATCTATAAAGATGGACAAGAATCAAGGGCAATAATCTGGAAAACAGGCAAAGAAAAACAGGAAAAGCAAGATTCAGAATCGAATCAAGGCAGGAAAGAACAAATTCAGCACATTGATGAAATTCAAAATACAAGTGAGCCAGTGAGCAAGAATGTGAAAGTGTGAACAAAGCATGTAACTAATCTTGAAACAAAGATAGAACATGAAAAGATGGGGTCAAGAACACGAAAAAACAAAATCAGAGCCGAGCGACATGAGGAACAATAGACAATTCAAGGGATAAACATGAACAATTACAGTGTGCGCAGTGGTTTAGAAACGAATTCATTCACGAATAGTAAATTATTCGAAAGAAAGCAAAAGTAGAATCAAGGACTTATAGAGTAAGGCCGAGAAGGGGACACTGGATTCGCATTCGCCGGAGTCAAATGTTGATCTTGATCTCAACGAAATAGTGAATGCTACGCCAGGAGAGATGAACGGAGCAGTTACAAAAGCTTGGATTCATAACAATGGAGGTTTGAGAGTTTTAGAGAGAGAGAATCTGAGGCAAGAGAGACGTTGAAATGGTAAAGTGAAGAGACAGAGGAGAGATGGAAGGGTTTTGTCAAAATGAGAAAATACAGCAAAACATGATCACCTAGGGCGAAGTGCCTGCACTTATGTTAAGCGGCATAGCAAAATTGATGTGACTTGATAACGCGTGACAAGAACGGACCAATAAGGTAATGACTTGTGGAAGAAATGGTTGGGATAATGGTGCGTGACAACTCATGCGCAATTGAGATTCTTGGAATTCTTGCACTAGTGGAGTAATGACTTCAACTAGTAGTGCGATCTCGATTAAGATGTAGAAAGAACTTGGTTCATGAGGTGGGCACTTGAGTCATTGTTTCTTGGCGTCAACGAGTCATGATCTCAGTCGGAGAAACACATGTATAGGTTCCATCGCCTTAGGTTGCTGAGGTGATAGAACCTAGGGGGCAATTGTGGGGAAGTATTTTGCAATGATGCTTCGTGGCCGAGGTGCCATGGGGATGGGTCATGTTTGCCGAGGTCATTACAGTATTGTCGAAATATGGTGTGATAATACCAGAATTCGAGATATTTGGATAAGGGACAAGAGTTCTGGATAAGCAAAAGTGCTAAGTCTGGATAAGAATAAGGCTTATGAAGAGTTTATCCCTATCTAGCCGAGAGTCCGAAATAAGCATTGCACTTGAGTCTTACAAAGTGAGACTTATAGGGGACTAGGGCAGTGCTGATTATAAAAGTAAGGCACCCCCATGGATTTAAGGTACGCTTTAACTTGTGCTTTGAGTATTTGTGTGATATTTTTGAGAGATAAGTTAACTGACTTGATAGTTGGAGTGCTTCCGGGTGGATGAGTCACCGTGGTATTCTCATTTTCTTATTGGCGTGGTTGGCTTAATCTATTCTATCTCGTGCTCTCCAGTTAAGTTCCATGTTTGATTGTGTGGTTGGAAATCAACAC
>NW_021026223.1:133644-149789 GCF_004153795.1 Camellia sinensis | reverse complement strand
AAGCCCTTTATATCAAACAATGTGAAGCAGCAAAGGATTTATTCTTCAAGTGCGGCTGGAGAGGTGCTGTGGAGCAGCTCGGTTGTGGGCCCGAAACCGAGGTCTACAATGCTCCTCAGTATTTCATTCCTGCCTCACTGGCGGAGTATGCTGCCGACCTTCAGAAGCAATTTCTTGAAGAAGGTGGCGAACTAAGAAAGCTGCCCCTAGAATTTCAACCGGTCTAACAAATCACTTGCCCCAACCGAGCTACCAAGCACCTTGCTGAAACCGAGATAGGACCTGCAACATTTCACAAAGCCGAAGCAGGACTTGACTTGTTTTTACTTTGTAGCACGGTCTAAAGATCTGTGCTTAACACTTCTATTTTTCACTTTGCAGACTTAGGTTGCCTAGGCACTCCTTTTGATCGCTCAACTGAGCTACACATCAACATTTTCTGACCGAGCTAGCACCAAGCATAATTTATACATAACTTAGGAGTAAATGGGTAAATATAGGTTTTTAGTAGAAACACCAGGTGGCATGGCCGAATTCCGAAGGGATTATAACATCCCTGACGATGTCCACCTAACCTTAGCCAAAAAAGATGTTATACCTTGGGGAAACCAGGGCTCTGTACCCTTTACCCTTTTAACAATAATAGAAACCGGACTAAGATTTCCAGTCCAACCCTTAATTTATGAATTCCTTAGGCAAACAAGAATATGCCCAACCCAGCTTTCCACCAACTCATACCGCATAATAATGGGCATAGCCGAGCTAAACTGTCGAGCTGGCATTAACCTTGGCCTAGCCGAAATCTTCCACCAGTACTCCATAGGGTCAAAAGAAGAAGGCTGGGTTTACTATCTTAGAATACGCCGCTGCCGAGAAAAAATAATAAAAGACACACCGGACAAAGACTTGAATGATGATGACTTTTTCTAGGTGTCTGGCAATTTTGAAGACCAGCAAGCCCAGATCCCTGGCCGAAGTATAAACTGGAATAAAGGAACACCTGGTATAATTACTTCGGTTTGTTGGCAGGCTTTGTTTTATTTCGATTACCTGCTCCTGAACCGAACTAACAGTTTGTCTTCTTTATGCAGATTCAGTCCATCTTTAATGCTTGTACAGTTACCCCAACCTGAACACTATCCACGCCGCACTACGTTTTCCAGAAAGAAGTTAGGCCAAACTTCTAAATTTCGAACCGACATACAGATACAGCGGCCGTCGAAAAGCCAGAGTAGCTGACTTTTTGTTAGAGGACGCCCCCGAACCGGACCCATCCTTGCCACAAGTTAACCTAATCCCATTGACTACTGAAGAAGAAATGGCCAAGAGAAACAAAGTCAGGGCTCTCTTGACCGAGACAAACAGGGCCGAGGTACCACCACCAAACCAAACCCAAGAAACCGTGGTGGCCCTACCATCACAACAACCCTCCTCATCACGCCAAACTAAGCGCGCCCGTACTACCCAGACCGAACAACGCTTAGTTGATGAAGACGAAACCACTCTGCCACCAAGCCCTCCATCGAGCTCGCAACCGGAGCACACCAACCGAGCCAGCTCTTCCAAATGGGCACCCAAACTGACTTTCCAGAACTGTGATATTCAGGACACTGATTCAGTTGTCGCTGAAAAAGACCACCTGATGGCTTTCAACCTTGCCAAGAGTGTGTGCCTCCCAGCCGACATGGAACACCACAAGAACTTGACCGAGCTAAAGGCTATCTGTTCGGCCACGAAATCAATGATCCTGGTAAGTTGTTCTTCTTATTTCTCTAAATATCACCAACTTTCTATTCGGTTTTGTCATTAGTTTTTTTTTTTTTTTTTGTCAGGCCGTGCAAAAGGGCCAAATTGCGCATAAAAATATGTTGGAGCTCAGGAGCACAGCAAGGCAAGCCATGGCAGAGGTTGAAGAAAAAACAACCGAACTGAAGGAATCCTACCAGAAGACGGCCGAGCTAGAGGCCGAGGTAGCTCGTCTGATCGGACTAGTTACCTCGGTCGATGCAGACAAACAGAAGGCCCTAGCTGTGATGAAGGATAAGTACCTTCGTGAGCTAGTCAAGCTCGAAGGTAAGAAGGACGCCGAGATAACGGAGCTGAAGAAGAAGGCAGACGACGCCGAGCTCCGGGGTTTCAAGGAGGGCGAAGCCCTTTATATCAAACAATGTGAAGCAGCAAAGGATTTGTTCTTCAAGTGCGGCTGGAGAGGTGCTGTAGAGCAGCTCGGTTGCGGGCCCGAAATCGAAATCTACAATGCTCCTCAGTATTTCATTCCGGCCTCATTGGCGGAGTATGCTGCCGACCTTCAGAAGCAATTTCTTGAAGAAGGAGGAGATGAAGGTTCTTCTTCTGAAGACGACTCCCAGCCCGGTCGCCAACCTACTTCTCCAATTCCAGCGATCTCTAATCTCCCAGCACCTGATGCTATAGTCATGTCTCTAGCTAAGTCGAACGCAGAGGAGCTAGTTTTAACTGAGCCCAACCGAGTTTGCATGTATGGCCACCAGTATCCTTGCAAAATGGCTCCAGAGTTGAGCTTGATGCTGATCTAGACGATCTCTTTAACTGATTTTGTATCTTCTTTTTTCTTTTTGCTTTTGTAACCGGGCTGTGGCCCCTCATTTGTACTTGTTTTGAATTTAATCAGTGAAAATCATCTTTTGTATTCAACACTTGTTTCGGTTTGATCCGTATGCTTGCACTTGTAATGAGTTTTTCAATGAATTCTTTTGCTCCGACTGTTATCTCGGTTTGCTTTCCTGTTTGTGCTTACTTTCTAACTGCAACTTGAACGAAACACAATATTTTTCGGCCGAGATACTTTATTCCGGTCTTAGCTGAGCAATCTGACTGAGCTTACTAGCCAACCACTCTTTAGCCGATATACGTACTTCGGCTGAAGAGTACCAAGAGTGGTCTAATCCAGTCAACCATTCTTCAACCTGTACCCTTACTTCGGCTGAAGAGTACTAAGAGTTGGTTTAATCCAGCCAACCACTCTTTTAGCCGATGTCCTTACTTCGGCTAAAGAGTACTAAGAGTTGATTTAATCCAGCCAACCACTCTTTTAGCCGATGTCATTACTTCGGCTAAAGAGTACTAAGAGTTGGTTTAATCCAGCCAACCACTCTTTAGCCGATGTCCTTACTTCGGCTAAAGAGTACTAAGAGTTGGTTTAATCTAGCCAACCACTCTTTTAGCCGATGCCCTTACTTCGGCTAAAGAGTACTAAAAGTTGGTTTAATCCAGCCAATCACTCTTTAGCCGATGTCCTTACTTCGGCTAAAGAGTACTAAGAGTTGGTTTAATCCAGCCAATCACTCTTTAGCCGATATCTTTACTTCGGCTAAAGAGTACCAAGTGTTTGGTTTAATCCAACCAACCTAAAGTAAACTGTTTGGTTATTTCGACCAAACGTCCTGCAGCCTGGATCCTTATCCTGGGCTTAGGAAGGGTGTTGGTTTTTCCAGCCAACCTAAAGTAAAGTGTTCGCAATGTTCCTAACTTCACTAAAACTAACTTTTACAGAAAAACAACTATGCTGAAAAGAATCGACTTGTTTTATTGAGGAAAGAAAAAATTACACATGTTTGAAAGAGGAAAGCTAAAAATAAAATAACTTGAGATTGACGGTGTTCCATGGCCTAGGGATTGCTTTGTCGTCCTTGTCTTCTAGGTGGTATGCCCCTTTGCCTGCTAACCCAACCACCTTGTAAGGACCTTCCCAATTCGGTCCTAGCTTGCCATCTCCTGACACCAGGGTGTTTCCCATCACTTTGCGCAGCACCCAATCTCCGATCTCGAATTGCTTTGGATGCACTGTTTTGTTGTATTTCCTAGATAACGCTTGTTGATATGAGGCAATGTGGACTAGTGCTCTTTCTCTTCTTTCTTCGGCGAGGTCAAGCTCCAATGCTATGGCTTCTCCATTCAAGTCTGGATCAAAATTTTTGCTTCTAATTGTGGGGATGCCAACTTCCAGTGGGATTACTGCTTCCATGCCGTAGGCTAAGGAGAATGGTGCTTCTCCTGTTGATCGTCGAGGTGTGGTGCGGTAAGCCCATAAAACATGAGGAAGTTCCTCCGCCCACTTGGCTTTTGCCTTCTCTAACCTTTTCTTCAGTCCATCCAAGACAACCTTGTTTGATGCTTCTGCTTGGCCATTTTCTTGATGATATGCTGGTGTAGAATTGTAGAATTCTATCTTGCATTCTTCACAAAAGCCTCTAAAGATTCTGCCATCAAACTGGGTGTCGTTGTCTGATATTAGGGCTTTAGGTACGTCGAATCAAGTAATGATGTTCTGCCAGACGAACTTCTTCACATCTTTTTCTTTGATTGATGCCAATGCTTCTGCTTCCACCCACTTTGTGAAGTAGTCTGTTGCTGCGAGAAAGAACTTTCTGTTTCCGGGTGCTGTTGGAAGTGGTCCTACTATGTCCAAGCCCCACATTGCAAAGGGCCATGGGCTGGTCAATGGTAGGAGTTCTCTAGCCGGCTGATGTATTTGATGTGCGAACTTCTGACATTTCTTGCACTTCTTCACATACTTCTCTGAGTCTTCTTGCATGTATGGCCACCAGTATCCTTGCAAAATGGCTCTGTAAGCTAACGATCTTCCTCCTTGGTGGCTTCAGCACACCCCTTCATGTATTTCGAACAAGAACACTTCTATGTTACTAGGGTGGACACACTTTAGATAAGGTCCTGAGAATGACTTTTTGTACAATGCCATAGATGGGGAGAGCCAAAATCGCTGCGACTCTGCTTTAATTTTGTTGGCTTCTTTCTTGTCTTCCGGTAAGACACCGTTTTTTAAGAACAGTATGATGGGATCCATCCATGAGGGGCCTAATTCGGCGCAACATACCTCTTCTACTTCGGGGTCCTCAATGCTTGGTCTTGGTAGGTAGTCAATTAGTAGTGGGTGAGGAATGGATGCATCTGCCATTGACGCAAAGCCTGCTAGTTCATCTGCTCTGTTGTTTTCCTCCTTGCCAATCTGTTCTATCCTTACTACTTCAAATTTCTTGATCTCTGTTTTGACCATCCTGTCATCCTTTGCTTCATAGTTGCCAGAAATTTGGTTTACCACCAGCTGCGAGTCGCTGTAGACCATTAATTCGGTGGCCTTCATGTAGAATGCTGATTTGAGTCCTACAAGAAGTGCTTCATACTCTGCTTCGTTGTTTGATGCTGGGAAGCCAAGGTTGATTGCTTGCTCCACAACCAGGCCGTCTGGTGAGATGAGGACTATGCCAAGTCTTGCACCATGCCAGTTGGATGCTCCATCCACAAAGAGCTTCCACATCCCACCAACGAACAACTTCCAGCAAGTGAAGGGGTCAGATGTTGTCGTGGGGTCAAGAATGTTGCTGGTGTTCTCTTTAAGGTCCATGCTTGCTGTTTGCCCCTCGCTATCTGATTGTACCAAGTCTTTATTTGTTGGTGAGTCTTGGCTCGATGTAACTTGGTTTGCTTCTTCCTTTCTGTCTTTATTCTGGTCTGCCTTAGGGTTTGACTGAATATCCTGCACCAGGGGTTGCGCTATTCCGGCGTCAACTTCTATTCCTGGTTTGGTTGTATCAGTCAGGTCGACTGGGCAGATATGATGACTTCCTGGGGTGAATTCTGCGACACAGTCTGCCAAAGCTTGGGCCTTTATCGCGGTTCTGGGTTGGAACTTGATGTCGAATTGTTCCAACTCTACCGCCCATTTCAAGATTTGCCCAGAAAAGTTTGCCCTCTCAAACAAAGCTTTTAATGGGAAAGCTGTAAGGACGATTATAGTGTGGGCGTGAAAGTAGTGTGATAACTTTCTTGAGGCCATCATCAGGGCCAATGCCAGTTTTTCCAGTGGTAAGTACCTTATTTCGGCACCCAGCAATGTCTTGTTGACATAATAGATGGGTAGATGTTGGATTCCTTCCGCGCGGACCAATACTGCGCTAATTGCATGCTGAGAAACTGCCAAGTACAGGAAGAGTTCTTCTCCAGGTATTGGGGTTACTAGTAATAGTGGAGAAGACATGTATTCTTTCAAGATTTCCAGAGCTCGATCATATTCTTCGTCCCACTCGAACTTGGCTTTCAATACTTGAAAAAATGGTCATAGTCTGTCTGACGACCGGCTAATGAATCGGTTTAGTGCAGCTGCCATGCCGGTGAGATGCTGCACTTCTTTTACTGAGTTAGGCCTCTCTAGATTCTGAATAGCTTTGATCTGGGAGGGGTTTGCCTCAATACCCCGGTTGGTCACTAGGAAGCCCAGGAATTTGCCAGATCCTACACCGAACGCGCACTTGGATGCATTAAGGCGCAACTTGTGCTTCTTCAGAATCTGGAACATCTCACCTAGGTCCCTTAGATGGTCATTCTCATCCTTGCTCTTGACCACCATGTCATCGATGTAAACCTCCATTGTTCTGCCTAACAACGGCTCAAACATCTTGGTGAGCATTCTCTGGAATGTTGCCCCTGCGTTCTTTAGACCAAAGGGCACGACCTTATAGCAATACAGTCCTTTTGGAGTGGTAAAGGACGCGACCTCCTGGTCTGGTTCGTACATGGCAATCTGATGGTAGCCTCTGTATGCATCCAGAAAGCTAAGCCGGTTGTGCCCCGCTGTTAGGTCTACCAACTGATCATCTTTATTTTTGCCTCAACGTTATTGAGGGAGGCAAAGAAAGCAGCAACCTTTTTTGGTCTTGTGGACCAATTCTTTCTTGAAAGCCTCAACTTTCGTTGAAAAGGAATGAATGTGCTGGATCGCCTGAAAGAAAAGGAATGAACAAGTTAGTAAAATTTCTAAGTATGAGAACTTGAAGTAAAAGCCAAAAAAGACAGGAGTTGAAGACTTACCAGAACAAAGTGTTGCATTATTAAGGAAAAGTTTTCATATTCGGTGATCTCGGCCATTCAATTGAGATTAGTAGACAGAGAAATAGCGGTGGAGAGAGTGGCACCGACTTCGATGCTGTCAATCGCACTGTCGCCAGCTGTCATCGGCCGATCGCCAATCGAAATCGTTGGGGCCTAGGGCTCGTCGGCCTTGAAAAATCCTCGGCCCTCTTCACCTTCAGACCTCGGCTGTTTTGATTGCCAATTGTCGAATATCTCGGCCTCGGAAGGCCTCCTCTCGGCGGCGGAAGCATTTTTATTGACCTCGACCAATTTGGAGATCAGCAAGGTTTCATCGGTGTCCACTTGGGTAACTGGGGCCTTTGTCTTAGCCTTTTTCACCATCTTTGGTTTTAGCTTGGGCTGGGACTCTGATGGAGAAGATTAAACAGTCACCACTCCTGGCAGGTCAGCCAGGAGGTCCTCCACAACGGCTTTGTTATAGCCCATCTCTTCAGTTGTTGCAGCAACTGTGATTTTGGTGCCAAAATGAATGGCTAGCAGAGCGATTGGTGGGTTTGCTGGGTCGTATGTCGATTCCTCAAAATCTCATCGTTTACGACTTCGAGTTCTACCGGCAGGGACATTTGGTGGAGCTCGACGTCGGCGTCGGTGTTGGGAAGATGGAATCAACTGGAGAATAGATGTAGATGTAACCCCAACTGGATCTGAAGAGTAAGCTTGGTCTGGCCTGGGTGAAAAAGGAACTGGTGAAGTTGTTGCAGAAGGTGGAGTCTTGCTTTGGCAGGGAATGTTAGGCAGGGCCGACTTGTAGGTCGGAATGTAATCAAGAAATAGGGGGGCCTTGCGCTTTTTAATTGGCAAGTCTAATAACTTTTTTAGATCGAGGCTGGGGAAGAAAGTTTGTCAAAAATCCTTTGCTGGTTGGGAAAGAGCTGCACAAGAGAACAAGAAGAAAAACATTCAAAAGGAGGTATATGAGTTGACAAGTCCTAGCAGGAATAGGATTAAGAGGATGACACAGTTCTTACCATTACCCTCTTTAAACACCGATCGACGTAGAGGGAAGAGATGAAGATCATCATCAGGAGCGGACTCCCAGTTGCCTGAAACGATCAGGTAATCATCTCCAGCACCCTTGTTGGAGTCTGGGAGGTCGGCTATGATTTTGTAGGCAGTGGATCTGGGCTTGAGGTAATAAATGTAGCATTTTTCAGACTTTAGGCCACATATGGTATAACAGAATTGGATGTCGGCTAATGTGATCCTAGCTTTTTCCCGATGGGCTAGGGCGATTATACCATTGATAACCCTATAGGAATTGATGGCTAACTACATAGTGCTGAGTTTGTAGTAGTAGAGGACTTCTCTAAAGAGAATGTCTAAAGGAAACTGAAGTCCACACTCAATCCTAGCTTTTCCTCGATAGGCTAAGGCGATTATACCATTGATAACCCTATAGGAATTGATGGCTAACTGTATAGGGTTGAGTTTGTAGTAGTGGAGAAGTTCCCTAAAGAGAATGTCTAAAGGAAACCGAAGTCCACACTTAATGAACGCAAAAATAGGGAAGGGCATGGAGTCTCCATCAGGCATGATGGAGTCCTTCTCCCCAACTAACCTGATCTGAACGTCAACTGGGATAGAGAACTCTCTCTTAAAGTACTCAAGTTTTTATGGGGTGTCTACCCTCTACCTAAACTTACCCATGATCTCGGCTTAAAGCCTTACGTGATGGTTTTTCAGAGAGAAGAAACTGGTAGTGTTTGAGAACCTCGACTAAACCCTAAACCGGTACTACGGCAAGGGCTTTGAAGATCTAAGGGGAATTTATTTCAATTTTCCTAAAAATGTGATTTCTATCAAATCCCAAACCTAAGTCTATACGGAAACAAGAATCAAAGGCAAGAATCTGGAAGCAAAGCAAGAAAAGCAGGAAAAAAAGCATGATTTAGAATCAGGAAAACAACAGAAATTCAAGAATATGGAAAATGACACAAAACACTGAGTGAGTGTGTGCAAGGTAGTATGCAAGACCCATAAGCTATACGATGCATATAACAGATTCAAGAACTAAGGTGCAATGTTTTAAACATGGAAAAACAGAATCAGAGGATGAGTAAGGAGATCGAATAGCAAGAGACATACAAGTAGTTGCATAACAATATCATATTCAAGAACAGTGAAAGTGTCACGCCCCCAAACCGCCCCTAGTAGTTTGGTGCCGTGATGGCCAGTAATCCAAGATTTCCGAAGGCCAACTTTCAAAAGTTTAACACAATCAGAGTATAGTATGCGGGGCTCACAAATGCGGAAACAATAAGTCAAAGTACAAGTGGTCCATAAGAGCAGTGCATAAGTTCAATGAAATGGCATACATCTTTACAACTTGAATATAACAAAGCGAAATACGTATTACGTCTTGATCAAAAGGCTTCTCGAGCCGGCATATACAAAATACAGTGATTACAAGCCAAGAAGCATGATTTTCAAGATTCGCCGACGTAAAAGAAATGACATCGCCGACGTGAATACAAAACAAGCCGACAAAAATCAAGGATCCAAACAGTCTTTCAAAAACACATTCTAGGCGTCGCCGGTCCTACTCATCACCTACATATATATAGAGAGGGTGAGCTTGGATACTCAGTGAATGGTACTAGTAATAAAGGTTTTGCATGAATATAGCCGAAGTCTTTCCAAAACAAAACATGCCAAAACCATACAATATTAGCCGAGATCCTTTCAAAGCAAAACACATCAAAACGTTATCAAAACAAGAGATGAACCGTATTCATCTACCAAGCCTTACAAGTCTCAAGGGATGCTTACTGGCATCGACAAAACACAATCGAGCTTTCCGAACAAACAAATCCACGCGGTAAACCGTCAGTGGCAAAACAAAGACTGCACGATCCGTAATCGATTAGTCAAAGGTACTGCGAAAGTTTATAGTCCTCCAGCACAAGGGACTTGTGTTACTTAAGCCCGTAGCTCCTTTTAACACGATGGTCTTGTGTTACTTAGGCCCGTAGCCCGCTTTAACACGATAGTCTTTCCAAGAAAGGAGCCTGTAGCCCGCTTTAACATGATGGGACTTGTGTTACTTAGGCCCGTAGCCCACTTTAACACGATAGTCTTGTGTTACTTAGGCCCGTAGCCCGCTTTAACACGATAGTCTTTCCAAGAAAGGACCTATCCTCTTATACTTAGTACTGCGAAAGTTTAGAGTCCTACAGCACAAGGGACTTGTGTTACTTAAGCCCGTAGCTCCTTTTAACACGATGGTCTTGTGTTACTTAGGCCCGTAGCCCGATAAAAATACCACTCACTTAGATCTCCTCGGGTGTAGGCTCAAAGCAAAGATCAAGGACCTACAATCACATGGCAATCACATTCTCAAAACAAGCTTTATATGCATGCAAATGATCCCGGCATTCTCACCAGACCCAAGTCAAAAGCAAAGCAAATCATGCTGGGAGTTTAAACACTGCTCCCGTCTCATGAAAACACACTGGGTACCAACCAGGTCTTTGCCGAGGTCCTACACCTCCTTGCCGAGGTGTGGTCCCGATGGCCTCATTCAAAAGAAAAGTCGGGAAAACCTGGGTTTCCCTTTAAAGAACATGAAGAACATGATCATGAAGAAGATGAACGCAAGATCATAACTTGTTACAAAAATCTGAGATTTCATGCCATGAGTTCAAAACATGGACCTGGGTACCCATACAAGAAGATCATGCAAGAACAAACACGAAAACATGGTTCTGGTTCCAAACTTTCGGATCAAAACGAGGCTGTTCATTAAGAACACATGAATACTCTTTTTCTCTACCAAAACCAACTTCAAATCGATGCATGACATGCAAAACAAATCCGATCATGCAATGTAGCTAGATGATCCATAACAACAACTAGAGTAGATCAAGATTCTAACCTCAAAACTCGAACCCAACGGTTCAAACCTCGAAGATCAAGCTTGGAAGATCTATTCTCACTCAAGAACTGAAGACTTCTTCTTCTTTCTCTAGAGCCTCTCTCTCTAAAGGCAAAGATTGAGACAAAAAAAATGATTTGTTTTCAGTCTGCCGGCTATCTTAACAAATCAGCTGGGACACGTGGCGCTACCAGGTGTGGTCTCTTAAAAAATTGATAGATTGACAAGACAAGATCTGACAAAGCGTATGTAGCAAGCTAAGGCAAGACACATCGAAAGTAATGACATCGGCTAAAACCAAAGCTTCAGCAACGGTAACAAGGACATCGGCTAGGGAGGACGACACTTGACTAAGGTGTGCCACACCTTGGCCGGGGTGTGCCACACCTCGGGTCTAGCCAAGCCTGCCCAAGGACAAGATCACTAAGTGCAAACATCTCGGCAACAAGCCCGAGTGAAGATGGGGTCGACCAAGTGGTTTCAAAATAAATTCTAATACAAAGTTCAAGTGTGAACTAGCTCAAGATGACCTCGGCTACACACCAAGAAGGAAACAAAATCATGCAAGCAATACTTAAACAAAACAAGGAAGCAAGACTTGCAAAACTACATAACAAGACAAGATCATGCATGAATGTATGCAAGTATGACAAGATAAGGTGAGGGTTGCTACAGAAAGACTGAAATGAAGAGAAAAAATCAAAGGATTTACCGATTGAAGCTGGAGTGAGATATGCCAGAGTCAAACGACTTGAACAATCAGAATTGAATGATAAATGGTGTGCCAGCGGTGACAAAAAGGCAATTGCAGAGCTTGAGAGCTTGAAAAATGGCAGTTTGGAAGAGAAATGTTAGAGAGAGAGAGAGAGTTTGAGAGACGAGGGAAATTGTGAATTACAAAAGTGAAAAGACAGAGAAAGGAGGAAGAGTTTTGTAAATATACGAAAAGGCGGCAAAACATAATGGGATGCCTTGGACGACATGCTTGTTAGCGCGGTGTGCAGAAGCGACGGAACTGATACGCGTGCCAGGACAAACCAGGGGGAGCAGACATGTGGACAAACTGGTTGAGGAGACCATGCGTGATAGCTCATGCGCAGTTAGAACTCTTGGAATTCTTGAAATAATGTACCATAACTTCGGCTATGGGGGATCTCGGTTAAGATACTCAAAAAACTTTATTCTTGTTCTTGATCCCTGATAAAGATGGACAGTTGAGTTGCTGGGTACTTGAAGCCAACAAATAATGATCTCGATCATGGAAAAGGAATGAATTTAACCAACATAGTATATGAACAAGCAATATAGGTTCCATTACAGTTGTGGGGAAGTATTTTATAATGACAGCATGTGGCTAAGGTGCACCAGAGTGTCAGCTGAGGTGCTACATGTCTTGGTCAGGTTGTCAAGATGATCTCGGCTAGGCCGAGGTTACCTGCGGAATACCGGAATCCGAGATAAGCGGATAAGGGACAAGAGTCCTAGAACAGGGGAGGATCTCGATCTGGATAAAGATAAAGCTCTTAGGAGTTTATCCCTATCTAGCTAAGAGTCCAGGATAAGCATTGAGCCTGAGTCCATTGAAGTGGAGGTTTCTATAGGGATCAGGTCAATACTGGCTATAAAAGTAGGGCAGCCCTCTGGGTCTCATATATGTGTGATAGACGGTGAGCTGTAAGTTCTATATTGGCTTCTATAGGATCAGTCAGTACTGGCTATAAAAGCAGGACACCCCCGAGTGGACGAACCATCGCAGACTCTTATCTTTCTATGACGGGTTTGTTCAGGCTTAATCTATTCTGTCGGTGCTCTCCAGCTGAGTTCCCCATTTGGTGTGTGGTCAAAAATCAACACCCACAGCAAGTAAGAGAGAGAGAGAGAGAGAGAGAGAGAGAGAAGATAAACTCTCATTAGCGAGTTGTCATTTATAGCCTTGGCTTTGTTAAATAGGAAAAGCTTATGGTAGTATGCACTTTATTATAAATTTGTGTAATTTTATTATAAAAATTTATAATATTGATCATAATAAAATACGTAATATTATCACAATATCAATGCAATAAAAAATATCGTAATTAATCACAAACTTTTTGCAACCATAAAATTTTAGATAATTTGTTACGTTAATTTGTGGAGATGTTACACATTTGTAATTAATATTATGAAATTTTATAATAAAGTTATGTCAATTTGTGATAGGGTGCATAGGGTATGCACCCCTAAGAGGGTGGTAAAGTGTGGATAATAAGTGTATTGTTTTTTCACAGCATCATTAATCTGTATACATATATTTAAGGATAAAATTTATTTTATTTCTTGTGATTTTCTAGCATTGTGTATGCCTCAGGGCCATAGCCGTTAAATTTTCTTAATTTACTTCTTAAATAACTAGAGGGTAAAATCCAGGTAACAATTCAAGACCTGGTGTATGCGTATTTGCCATGATATATACATTACATTATGTATTGTGTATATGTGTGTATCAATTTTGTACAACAATACTACAGATCTATATTTTGCACTTACAAAATTGTTGGGAAAGAAATAAACCTTCTCGTATAATCTTGTTGATCAAGTATGCGGCTCCTCCAAACGTCACCGTCGCTTTATTTTCTCCTTTGAAAACACAAACGTGTGTGCCGGAAACCCCTCGATGGCCTAAGTCAGAAAAATGCGAACAAGACAAAAAGCTCTTGTTATTCAAGAATCAAGTTGTGTTGTTACCTTCCATAGGTGATGTTTGTGAGCTTTTATAGTTCCGTGTGCACAAATCCAAGTAGGACTGCTTACTTCTCATTGTAGAGTCCTCCTAGATTCAACTCCCAAAGGAAATGCTTATCTTCAACACCCCCTCCTGTTAAACCAAGTGAGATGTTACCATGATAGGACTACCATAAACCGAAATAACATTGCCGATGATGGACTAACTTGGAGTGACGATCTAATTGTTAGTTCGGGCTATTCCTTGTTTCCCCTACCTCTGCCTTCATCATGCCTAAGGACCGACTATCCAAGAAGAGATTAAAGGCCGACTAACCCAAAACAAGTCCGAAGAGGGCTCAGTGTATTCCTCACTTCTACTCGGTTTCGCAGTAGCCATTGACCAAACAACCAATTTGGTCGTTGGCAACCGAGATTAACAAAACAAGGCCTTCTAAGAACCGAGCTAATAAAAAAAAAAAAAAGCCCATTTACCTACCTTTCTACTATGTGGCTCCAAAAGCGGCCCATTACCTAATTCTCGGCCCATTTATTCATACAAATTACCCTCTCAAATTGCCCCTTAATCCCATCTGCATAGCATAATGGGATTAACCATCTGTCTCCAGCCGAGCTAAAAAAATATTAACTTCTACCGACGCTAAGCCTTTATGCTTTTCCAGCCGAGCTTAAAACTTCTTAGCCTTTCCAGCCGAGCTAGGCTCACAACCAGTCTGTACCTATCTGGTTCAAACGTCTCTTCAATCACAAAAAAATGAAATCGATTCTCATCCAATTGACATTGGTGCATGCTTATTGGCTTACTGCAAGCTGTCGCGCCGCCCTCGTACTCTGCAAATTTGAAACAGTTCCCTCTTTTGCCCCTTCTGCTTTCCACAAAACAACCACTTTGTTCTGAATCACTTACACCATTCACTCTTTCTTCTCTCTTTTGCCTCATGGTCTCCATCTTTGCAACTGTGAAGCTCAGTGCGTCGCCACGCTATTTTCTACTTCCATTTCCTTCCCTTACCTTGGTAAGTTTTTCAACCTATTTTTCTTTTGTGGTCTTTCGGTATTGCTTTCTTTTCATTCTTGCACACTGTTTTGTATTTTTGCAAACATATTTTCTTGCTTCTACCTTGCGGTTTTCTAGGAAAAAACTTCATAAGACCCCATAACTTCATTAAGCTGTCTGCAGAACACTTAGTTTGATCCACAATTACCATATATACCGAACTAAAAAAGTAGTTGTAGTCAATGTCATTCTATCATACTTAACCGAACTTGGCACTCTATGTTCGGTACGCAGTAGTTCAATAAGTCAAAAACCATTTCTTTGATAGGGGGAAACCTTTTAGGCCGGAGGTTATCCAACCGAACTAGTCTGCACTTAGCATTACTGGGGAAACCTAATTTCGACCGATCTAGGTCTTTGGGCGTAAACCACGACTTTTTGGTTTTTTAGACCGAACTCAGAAAGCTTCCCCTAGGCGCTCAACGGTCTAACATAACCTAGTAATCCACTCCGAGCTACCAAACCTTGTTGAAACGAGAAGAACCTGTAGATCCACATAGCTGAAGTAGGACTCCTATTCTTGGCTTTATTTTGTAGCATGGTCCAATGATCTGTCTATAACCTCTTTTGTTTTCCACTTTTGCAGGACTCGGTTTGCCCAGGTACTTCCACTGCGCTTCAACCGAGTACTGAGCACCAATTTGCGACCGAACTAAATTATCCATAACTTAAAAAATAAATGGGGAAGTATAGGTTTTTTGGTAGAAACCCCGTGGTGTCTGGCCGAATTCCGAAGGATTACAACATCCCTGACGACGTCCAACTTATCCTGGACCACCCCGAACAGATATCGTTCCATGGGGAAAAGAGGGCTATGTACCTTTCACCGTCCTATCAATAATAGAACCGGACTAAAGATTCCCCTTTCAACCTTGATTTGTGAATTCCTAAGACAAACCAGAATATGCCCAACTCAACTTCGACCAATTCTTACGTATAAATAATGGAAAACCGAACTAAACGCCGAAGCCGGTCTTAACCTCGGTCTAGCCAGAAATATTCCACCAATACTCCATTGGCCTCCAAAATGCACGCTGGGTCTACTACCGTAGGATACGCGTCGCAAGAAAAAATAATAAAAGATACGCCGATAAGGACTTAAAGATTGACGATTTTTTTTCTGGCGGTATCTAGAAATTTTGAAACCACCAAGCCTAAATCCCAGGCCCCGGAAGTTATAAACTGGAAAAAGGAACCACGCTGGTATAATTACTTGGTTGTTCACATGCTTTGTTTTATTTCGATTACCTACTCCTGAACCGAACTAACAGTTGTCTTCTTAATAGCAGATTCAGCCCATCTTCAATCTTTGTATAGTTACCCCAACCTGAACATACTTCGCGCCGCCATACGTTTTTCCAGAAAGAAGTGGGCCGAAACTTCTAATTTTTGAGCGACATACCGTTTACAAGCGGTCGCCGAAAAGCCAGAAGTAAACAGACTTTCTGCTTGAGGACGCCCGCCGAACCAGACCCCAACCTTGCCACAAATTAGGACTATCCCACTGACCGCCGAGAAGAGATGGCAAGAGAAAATAGAGTCGAGGGCCATCTTCTTCTCTTGTTT